>OX638250.1:1542500-2086000 GCA_951806755.1 Brenthis hecate | reverse complement strand
GCAGCGAGTGGATGGCCTTCATAGGTTGTCTATGAAGATCACAGCACCGATGTTCAACAACGTCCAGAATATGGCTCGGCTAAGAAGAAGCACTGAAGGGCAACGCCAAGAGAAGCTATCAAGAGTCTGCTGCAGTAATACGACACGCCACGTCCGATGGACTCAGGGATTCAAGCACCCCAGAAGAAGATCACTGGGAAGACCCAGACTGCACCGGGTGCCTGCAGAGTTGGACAAGGTCAAAACGTTGCCGAAGATTTCCTGAATAACCCAAAGGGACATATGCCTCTTCGCGAGCCAGATCAGCAACAAGCGTAGCGGCAATAAAAGGATTGAAGAAAACCACAGTACCTGCATTCACCTGAGATGGTGAAAACACAACACTACTATCCTCGCAGAAGTCCTCCACGCCCAACTCCTAACGACTACACTTACCCCCCAACGCTTACGACTGTGGTACGACTTCATTGAAACAACAGAAGAAGGGCGAGTTCTCCGACCTAAACACTGGTGTCCAAGTTCCTGAACAGAGAAGCAGAACATCCCAAGTGTGGACGCCTATGCATCAACAGAAGAGAAGAGCGGTTCAGACGGACTCATCGACCAAGCAACGCATTCAACTAAGGAAAAGGACTTCAAAGAAAAGGTTTCAAGATCAGAGAAGACTTTGCCCCATGTGTGAGGGTGAAAACACTTCCTCGTCGGGTGATGTCAGAGGTTCCTGAAGACGTCTGTGCAAGATCGATGCGGCAATAGTGAAGAAAAGCCGTGCACGTTTGCTTCAAGTGTTTACAAGGGGAAGGACACATCGTTTTGAAGGAGAGCTGCAAGAAGCCGTCGTGCAAGGAATGCAAGATGGTGGCATCAATCATCTGACTGCACGTCGAGACAGAAGAAAAGTTCCTCGGAACAGAACAGAAGAACAAACCACAAGAAGTTGCCCGCGAGCCCCCACCATCACTGGCGGTACTATCCAGGTGAATGCGGTCAACAACGCAAGGGCATACCTGAAGATAATTTCCGATAGAAATCTTCGGGTCCAAAAGGATCAAAGATGATATTGGGCCTTCATGAAATGAAGGGTCAACAGTGTCGGGTCTGCTAGACCCAGAAGTAGGCCAGAAGAAATCGGCGCTCAAGGAAGAAAGGAGGGAACTCGGTTCCATCGAGACTGTTTGGAGGCAGGCTGATAAGGAAGGTAATGACTCTCAGAATGCTAGGACCTTACGGTGAAGGGGATTCCTCAGAAGAACCAAGCAAGAGTCCGGACCATGCGTGACGAGTTGAAGCTTGCACCGCAGTTTCCTTAGAAATATAGAAAAGGATAGAAGAGTGTCATACACTTGAAGAAGATTTTGCTGACTCTCTATATTATTAAGGGGGGAGTTCACCACAGCTGCTCATCGGTCAAGAAAAGCTTTAGGGAAGCTAATCGTGACTCAAGAAAGTAAAAAGAGGGAAACCAGGAAACAACCAGTCGCTTCAATGAACAGGACTTGGATGGATGCTATACGGGGTCAGGACACTGGAGGCGCGAAAAGTGGGTGCACTTCTTAAACACGTGTCCTAACATGTCAGCACGGTAGCCAGAAGAAGAGATGCCTCCAAGTCCATCAAGGATCACCTTCGCAATCCGAAGCACTTGGAGTACTTACCAAGAAAGATCCACTACGGATTCAGAAGGAAGAGCAACGTCACCCATCCTAGAGAAGACCTGCCAGAAGACTTAGAAGAATGGTCGATTTGAAGCCTCGGACTTCTATGGAAAAATGAAGATGAACATAAACAGATAGCCCTTGAAAGCTACACGTCTGCCAAGAACCGATTGTTCAACATTGAAAAGAAGATAGACAAAGACCCTCCAGCTGAAGAGCATAGTAATACTATAAGCAGATCCAGCATCTATATCGACAGGCAAGTATGCAAAGAAGAAGCAACCTGGTGGACAAGAAGATTCAAAGAAGACATGGTTACCTCTTCCTCATTTCTATCCGTGCGTACATCCATTCGAGGAAGAAAATAAGGATCGTCTTCTGACGCTGCACTGCCAAGTCTAAAGGGGAGAAACCTCAAACGGACGCACTTTACTACCGGGAACCAAACCTACTGCAATCGCTCGTTCGGGGTATTACTGAAGGTTCCGGCAAGGCCCGTTTGCCAGTGGCAGCCGACATAAAGCAAATGTTCCTGCAAGTATCGCATCCGGCCAGAAGATAGAAACAGCTTGAAGTTCCTGTGTCCGAGGGGATCGTCGTGACGTAGCACCGAAGGAGTTACAGAATGACATCCAGTCATATTCGGCCGCGATCAGTCATCTCCTAGCACAGCGATCTACGTGAAGAACGGACGGAACGCGGCGGGACTACACAGAAGCTAGTACCCAGAGGCAGCAAAGGCAATCGAGCTGAACCATTACATGGATGACTACCCTGCACAGCTTCCATTCAGAAGAGGACTTCAAGGAGAATTACAGCGTGCAGGTGGACTTCATTCACAATAAAGGCGGGCTTCGAACTCCGAGGATGGCGCGTCATCCAAAACCACTCCGACATGCTGCAAGACGTGAAGAATGAGTCCCGTTGAGAAGGACAGAGGTGGGACCTTGGTGAGAAGGAGAGGAGAAGACCACTGGGAAACGCTGGCTTACAGAAAGGGACTTACATAGGCTTCGCTTAGGGCGAACTTTTCGGAACACGCCAGATGAAGTGGCACAAGGGACTCAAGATACCTACGAAGAGAGAAGTCACCAGCGCCGTGATGTCGACCTTCGATCCACATTAGGGCTAGTTCTTCACCAAATTTCTCATCCAAGGCAAAGAGGTCTGCTCCCAGAACATATTGGCGAAGTGGCGTCGGTTTGGGGATGAAGAGATAAGGGATATAAGAAGAAGAAAGGAGTACGAGTCATGGAAGACTTACCTGGAAAAGATGAAGCTGCTCCAAAAAAAAAGAACCTTCAGATCCCCGGAGATGTCTTGCACACAAGTCGTGCCCACCGGAGGGGGAGCTGCACACGTTCACGGAATGCAAGCGAAATGGCGTATGCAGCTATATCGGGGTATATTGGAGAACTGAAATAATCAAAATGGGGACTTATGACGTCAGCTTTTAGTAGCAGCAAAAGCTAAGAGTGCGCTCCGTTGAAGCGCAGGTGTCAATCCCGAGAACTCGAGCTGCAAGCGGCCCTGGGTCCTAGGAAGCAGATTGCCACAACTCGGTCGAGGAAGAAATGGATCTGAATAATAGAAAAGAAGACGTTTTGGAACAGACTCCAGTAATCGTAGCTATCATGGATCAAGACGGACCCGAGAACCTTCAAGACATTCGTGGCTCATCGCATTGTGCGGACGAGCTAGAACGCATGATCTCACACACAAAACCATCAGGACTGGAGATGGGTACCGGACGGGCGCAGAACCCTGCAAGATGATGCAACACGTGACGTACCAGAACACTTCGACTGCCAACACCGATGGCACTACACCGGACCAGGTTTTTGCTAAGAAAACAAAAAAAAAGAGATCGAAGTTCACTGGCCTGCGGTCAAGGAACATTAGAAGTCAAGAAAGCACCACTGGCGAAGAAATGGGCAGACGGACATCGTAAGCGACTGCAGGCAGCTCCTATCCCATCACCAGATCCCCCCCCCCGAAAAGTTCTCGTCGTGGAAAAGACTTTGGCGAGCCGACAGCAAAGAGTACTGCAGTTATACAACTCTGCAGAAAGAAAGGAAAAAGGGTCCACGCCAAGCAAAGAAGATCCCCCCTACCTGGAAAACTACGAAAAAGGGAATAAGAAAATTGTTTAGGAAGCGCACATCTGTCTTCCCCCCCCAAAAACTGTCCAGAAAGGAAATACATACCATTGGAAACAAGTCTACTATGAGCAAAGCTGAAACGTCGGTTGTTAAGAAGGAAGTCAAGAGAAAATGCTCTCAAACGATGACATCAGGTTGCCCTACAGCACAGGAAAAACAATTGTCATAGGGCAGCAGCAAGTTGAAAAAGACCTCGACGTCAGTGCTAGTACAGAAGGTCCTCCTGCGACACTGCAAAGCGAACGAATCGACCGCGATACGATGGGCCGTTACCAGACGACTACAAACCGACCCATCGTACTTCGACCAGCCAAAGGACAAGAACTCCCAATGACAAACACTTCTCATCATAGAAGACATTTCACTGCCGCTCTTCAATCACGGGCAAATACCGCGAACGTAATGCAATCGAACGTAAGGCAACAACGCTTCCTGGGTGCTTGAGGACTTGAGGTCAGCGATCAAGACCCAATTCACATCAATGCCAGTGGTGACAAAACAAGAAAAGGCAAGGACCTCAAAGATTACTACCAGTGGGCAACCCCACCTGCTGAGAGGCCTGATGCCACGTGAAAACCCTCCATTTACGTGCACGGCGAATAGATTACTTCGCGTCCCTCATGACTGTATTCAACCGTAGCAATCTATTGACGACATCGAGAAAGAGATGGGGTGTGCACACTCTATTCCACCACTCATGCCCTTTTCCTCAACACAACACAGAGACCGCGTCTGTAACACATTGCGCTTCACTCCTTGATGTGTTCTCCTTCACTTCTCCTACTCGACAGATATGAATCCATCGGCACTTACGACGATTCGCCACGCGATGAAGGGGAATGCACAAAGATAAATCTACAACCGTACAATTGGCACTAACTTCACACGTTGGCGCCGCACCAAAACAAAGAACTCAAGGACCAAGCTCACTAGCACACCATGAAGCAACGAAGCACCTCTATCTTCCACGGATCAGCACGGAGACCCAGATCGCCGCGTGCAAGTGGAAGTTCCATACCTCCTTGGTGCACATCCAAACATGTTACTCGGTTCGCATTGGAGCGTCTTGGTGCGATCCATTTAAAAACCGCACCTGGACGCCACGCTCAAGCGAAATGGCCTATCACGAGAGGAGGTACTTCAAAATCACCCGTCCTGTTTTAGAGGCCGAGCACCATAGTCAACTCTCGGCCCCTCACCCACCTCTCCATCGTCCGTAGAACCCCTGAAGAAGAAGCACTGTACACCGAACCACTTTCTCATCGGGACGATCATGCTCGTGGCGCAGCAAGAATCGGCAGCTTCGAGGACAACGAAGCTTCTGTGCGGCAAGAACACTAACCTCGGAAGCGCCTACGCACGCGACTTGCCGCGCATCACACTCTCTGGCAACGTTGGCCATGAGAGAGCTATTTTGGCACCCACTACTACTACCAAGGAAGTACCAAAGGGAAAAGAGGTCAGCGCCACAGGATTTGCAAAGTCGGAAGACATCGTACCTGATCGTCGATCCACAGCCTCACCAAAGATAGCATCTGGCTTCCCGCGCGAAGAAATCCTGCATGTCGGTATCCTGGTACCAGACGGGCGGACCAGAGTCAGTCCGACGTCGAGACCACAGAAGGACCGGTGTTCTACGGCCCAGGCCCTACGTTCAGAGGAGTGCGTGCCTGTTGGTGCCGGGAGCGTCGCCGAGTCCAGGAGTTCGGCCGCACAAGCACGAGGGGGAGAATGTCCGGCGACGGGAAAAACCTAGGTCTTCGAGTTAACGTGTGTATTAATATAGGGACAATGTCATTTTAGCGTATTATGAATAATTGTTGTAAATATGAAATCTCATTCTTATTAGATTTATTATGTTAAAATAAGTTCTAATTAGTGTAATAAGGTTAGTTTAGAGTATTTTTTGCTTATTTGAATCATATAAGACTATTTAACATTAATTTAAAAGGAATAGGTACGTAAGTAAAATGTTAGCATATAATTACGTAACTTGAAATGAGATTTTTTGTTTCTTGCAATAGCATAATAGTTTATGTTTTAAATAATAGATTTTATTATAAAACTTATAATAAAACAAGAATTAGGTCGATAGGACTATCCGTTCAAAAGTTATAAGGGAAAATGTATAGTAAAAATGTAGCAACCTAGAAAGTTAGATATTTTTGTTTTAAGACTTTTTAATTAATTATTATATATTGAATATTATTTTTTAATATTTGTAATAGTATGTAAGGCATTTAAATAAATAAATATGTGTAAGGTGTTTTACTGAAAACATAAAATAAAAGGACTCTCAAGGTTTCGGTTTAGGGAAATTTTACTCGAAAAATGAGCTCAAAGTACGCGGCTCTCTGTAAGGTATTAACGGGCCAAATAAAAGGCGAGCCATTTCTCGATTCGAGTCGGTCGCAAGACAGCCACCGAAGAGGCAACAACTAAAAGGAAAAGGAAGAACAGAAACCAAGAGAGAAAAAAAGGAAAAATTGTGTTTTTATTTCATCGCCTCTAAGTATAGTCTCCTGTCAACGAAGAAACCCTAGTGGATCGGGACCCAAGCTACGCATTCAGGGGTGCGTGGTGGCGTACATTACCAGCGAACGGACATACTGCCGTGTACGCCAAGAACGTCTGGGAGATTGTCCCAGGTCGACCTCCGGGTACTAGACATACCCTGGTTCTGGTCGTCCGAAACACTATTCAAAAGTTATTGCGGTTTGAAAATTCCAAAAATAGTGTTGTATGAAACTTCTATCAGACTTTCGAGCTGGGAGAGCTCAAATGCATAGAAATATTATTTCTTTGAACTCAGCGAGTTCAAAATATCACATAAATTATATTTTGAGCTCAAAAATGTCATAAGTACAATTTTAAGCGCCCAGGAATGGAATTAGCGGGAAGTTGCAGGTATGGCCTTTAAGGTGAACCGTTTTTCTAAATTTTTTTTGTCAGATCAGGCGAATCCCTCTAGATAATCGTCAGATTATGAGACAGTACGTTTAGAACATAAAGATGAACCATATATATCTTAATCTGACGCGCTTGAGTATTTCAAAATGGCGATTTTTTTTTGCACATTATGAAAATGGCCGCGAGTTTGCGTCCCATCGAAATCGTCAGATTAGTGAATGAGAGCTTTTTTTTGGTGCACTTAACACTCCCTTAGAAAATCTGACGCGCTCGATTAAATTTTTTTTTTCATTTTCAACCCTTAAATACAACCACCCGCATCATGCAAACGATCAGATTAACATACGTACATTATTAAAAATACGTAGGGCATTGATGCTATCAATATCTGACGCGCTCGAGGATGTCTATGCAACAGTTTTTTTTTACATATTTAAAAATCTATAGCCGCTTCCCCCACCGATGTAAAGGTATATATCATATAACATTTTTTTCTTCTTATCATCTAAGCTTTGCATCCTAATAGGTCTCTACGACGCTCGAGTAAATCCCCATTTAGCATCGTGGGCTCCCCTACTATTTTATGTAGGTAGGTACCTATAGGTAGATAAGGATTTTAGTTTTGTGTGTTTTGTGTTATTTTAATAACCCCTGATGCAAAAAGAGGGGTATTATAAGTTTGACGTCGATGTCTGTCTGTGTGTCTGTGGTATCGTAGCTCACAAACGGATGGACCGATTCTGATGCGGTTTTTTTCATTTAAAAGCCAGTTTCCTTGTGGTGGTTTTTAGCTATGTTTGGTTAATATCGGTCCAGCAGTGTATCAGCTTTTTTCCAAAATGATGTAAGGCATTTTGGCGTATGATTACTCGATTAGGTGCTTCACGCGTGCCAGTGTAATCGTTAAATGACAAGTGGATGCCAATATGCAATAACATGGTAACCCACAAAAATAAGAATATTTTTTTTACAAATCCATTCTCATTTTGATCTAAGAATGATTTGCAATAACGTTTTAAATCAAATAACCCATATTTCTTATAAAAAAATCATACGTTTTAAAAATGTTAAGCCTCAATGTTCTTTTAATCATTTGTGAGGTTGCATTTTTATAAATTGAGTGTTTTAATAGAAAATAATATATTTGATTAATTTGTAATGATTTATATACCTATTTATATAGATTTATATATTTAGAATAGATACCTAATAAGATATTTTTGAAGTAGGTAGGTGCCAGCCGATGGAAAGCAGATCTAATGTATTTTTGTTTTATATCGTAAAATATTGTCGGCTGGCACCGACTTCGAAAATATCTGATTAGGTATATTATATCTATTCTATATGAAAACCTCCGTTTAGTTATTTTTTACATTTTAGTGCCTGGAAGTCGGTTTTAATTTTTTTTTAAGATTTAATTTTTCCATTTTTAGTGTAGGCGTAATAAGCAGGTAATTTGTAAGAAGAAAGTTTTTGATTAAACAATTTATTTAAAAAATATATTTATTGTTGATTTTTTAAAAACCGCTCGACCGATTTCGATAAAAATTTATATGAGACCACCTGGGAAGTATGAATCCAAAAAAAAAATATAAATCGGTTCAGGCATCTTCGAGTAATTGGTGAACATACTACATAAAAAAAGATTCCGACGAATTGAGAACCTCCTCCTTTTTGAAGAAACAGATTTGATATTACTAAGCTAACAAAAGATAATTTCTTGTCCATTGAATTCGATTCAAAAAATGATAATTAATAGAATAATAGAAAAAAGAAAATGCGATATAAATAAAATAACAATTTCTTGGATGAAAACGTTTGAAATAGAATTAAAGAAAAATGAGTCAACAATGTTATACATGAAATCTAAACTTTTGGGTGATCCTAAAACTGTGAACATCAGCAAAGGTGCAAAAAATCAAAAGGATAATATTGATTTTGACGCGGAACTACTACCTGCCTGTTTTATACCCTGATAGTCGTGAGTTATCCGCAGAAGTTGACTGGGACTGACTTTTTCTTAGAAGGTATGTTAGATTTTTCAATACTATATTATGCTACTTATTATCAATTTCTAGAAGAAAATCAAAGTATTCAGTTTTTTCAACCGACTTCAAAAAGGAGGAGGTTCTCAATTCGACTGTATTTTTTTTTTATGTTTGTTACCTCAGAACTCCGTCATTTATTAACCGATTTGGACAATTTTTGTGTTGTTTGAAAGTGTATACTTCCAGATTGGTCCCATTCAAATTTAAAAAAAAAAATACCACCCCTAAGGGTGGAAAATAGCTAATGATAAATTTAACCTACTTCTAATTGTCATATTGACTTGAAACTTTGCAAGTGTTTCTATTTGGGTTGATAGTACAGTGGTTCGGTATTGTTGACCTGATCTGATGGTAAGGCCAGAAGGTGGATAGGTGGAACTCTTCAACGGCTAATAGTAGATACTTTGAGTTTGGGCTTATTTTGTTTCATTTGACAAGCCTAACACGTTAGAATTCTTACTTTGCTACTACTGTCTACACTAAAAAGGGAAAACTATAAACTTTTTAACAAAAAAATAAAAACCGACTTCAACAAAAGCACTAAAAAGTAAAAAATAACTGATTGGTAGTTTTTATTTACTATACATACCTAATCAAATATATTCGAAGTAGGTGTGCTTTGGCTAAGTAATTAAAGCCTACCTATTAAATACGTACCTAATCAAATATTTTTGAAATCAGTGCCAGCCCATACAAAGACAAAACAAACAATGGATTATACCTATTGATATTTGCAATAAAGATTTATGTGTCTTAAAATGTTTTATTATTTAAAATTAGCTATAAAGAATTTCGCAAAACAATTATTAACATTTTTTTTATTATTACAAGATATTTTAAGGTATTTTACATTTAAAAAGATAAATAAACGTAAACTTAAAATGATCATTTATATCAATAACAATCGTTTGATTTCTATCAAATTCAATATTGTTAAGCTAGGTTTAGACGGAGTAGTAAAATTGTACATAATATTACTGTTTTGCATTACAACAAAACAGGTATTATGTGTTGAATAAAACACACAGCGTTACGATGATGAAGAAAGCTGTTGTGTGAACCTGCCTTTAATTAAGTATCTATGGTAAAACTTACCTTGTTATCTATGGTTTTATACCTGTCTCTTTCTCTCACCAGCGGGCTTCATCTTCCGTCTCAGAAGCATGTCCTAAAGTTTCATAGAGTCTTCATCTCACCAGCAAGAACATTGCTGTAACGCTGTGTGTTTTATTCAACACATAATACCTGTTTTGTTGTAATGCAAAACAGTAATATTATGTGTCTTTCTAAAACACACAGCGTTACGATGAAGACCTGTTTGGTATCTGCTGGTGGTAAACACAAACGCTATGATGAGAATAAATTATAAAACTGTTTTAAAGAAAATCAGTTTAATTATCTAATAAAACTAAAATAACATTATAAACAACACTTAATAACTTATAAGTCACAACTTCTGTTAATCTATAAAATCTTTAAAATCAACAAAACACTAAAAGCAATAGTGAATTAAAATAAAAAGTAATTCTGTTACTCTATAGTTTTAAAATCAACAATAAAAGTAATTCTTAAATAATAATAATATCAAAGATACATAAATCAGTTCTTTCATTAGATGTTAGTCATCATGACTAAGATATATATAATAGAGAGACATAATATTTAAAAATTAATATATATTTATCAATTAATAAATAATATTTAAATTAACTATTTTCTTATTTGTATTTGTATTCAGCCCTTTTTTTTTTTAACGTCCCACTGCTGGGCACGGGCTTCCCTTCAATACGAGGGGGATCAGGCCATAGTCCACCACGCTGGCCAAGTGCGGGTTGGCGGACTTCACATATCTTTCGAAAACTTGCTAGGTTCTCTCAGACATGCAGGTTTCCTCACGATGTTTTTCCTTCATCGTATTTATTTAGTACTATTTTCTTAACAGTAAGAAAATTTGCCAAAAGACCTTATATATATTTGTAACATTTGTACATAATAAATCAACACTGGAATTAACATAATCCTTATTGTTTACTGGCCGACAGTAAAACTCTCTGAATGTCTCAATGCTTTTCCAGTTTCGTCTATTAAGTATCTCCTATACAGGTCTATTCTTAAACCAGCTCCTTGAGGCAACAACTGATCTGATACTGCCTGGAGGGTACCAATATTGGCATCTTTAAAAATACTACATATCCAACCTGCAATCACAGTCTTTGAGGCTGGCCTTAGCTTTTTTGACAGAAAAAAGAATAGGCTTGTAATGTTCTTACCTGAGTTCCTTCTACTTTGAGATTTAATTATAAGATCCTTAATGTGTCTGACTGGGCAAACATGAGGATCTGGATGCCTCCGCGGCAACCAACCTGATTCTCTGTGTACTTGATTGTCAGTCTTTGACCCAAGTCTAGACCACAGAATTACCTTATTATCTTTAAAAATAAGATTCTCTGGACAGTCATCCAGGAGGGTTAGGTCATGAATTCTGCGACCTGAAGCAAGTAAAAGTATCAAGGCTGTTCGCCTGAAAATATCAAATAAATGAACCAGAATTTAAAGTACACATTAACCAATCATATAAAATTTTGTGTCCCATATTTGTAATTTCTTTACGTCAGGTTTAGCTAGAGAAATGGCTTTTAAAACCTGAATAATAATGAAAGGTCTACTCCTGATGTTGTACAGTATGTAGAAACAGCAGATTTATGTAAAATTATAGTTCTATAGGCAATTTATCTACTAAAGTTAGCTTTGCCAAAAATCTTGCAACTTGATGATTTTTACAACACCAGGATAGCCATCGTTTTTAATTGAGGCCTTATAAGATATTAAAGTAGATGTCTGCCAGCTACTTTTTAATAAGATTTGTTCCTCTGTGGTTCAGTATGCAATCGGGTCAGCCCACCCCCAATCTTCCAAACCATTAGAGACAACTCGTCCACTTGTGGGGCCAGTTGTTTGTAGTCCGATCTATCAAGATCTTCCTTCCGCAGGTTCTTTATTGGAATTGGTTCCGTTATCGCTCTCGACCGCAGGTCGGGGAACCAGAAGCATTTGGTCCACTCTGGTGTTATTAGGATATAAACTTCCTTCGCGTTGTTTAAATGCGCAAGGACTCTTGGTATTAAGCTGGGTGGGGAAAATGCCCAGCCCATCTGGAAATCTTTGACGGCTAAAAGCGTCACAAAAAATTGCGCAACCATATCTGGAATCCAATGTCAGGTACTTTGCTAACACTGCTGACTCTCTTGACGCGAACAAGTCTACGTCTGGGACGCCCCAATTTTGAATATAGCTTCCGTTGCCTGGGGTACTAGGTGCCACTCTGGTACTTTGCGGTCCCTTGATAGGCGATCCGCGATTCCGTTTAACCTCTCCGGGAGGTAAGTGGCTGAAAGAGTTATTTGTAATCTCTCCGTGAGATCTAGAAGCCTGGTTGCCAATTTGAGAAGTGCCTATATTAAGAGAATGTGGCCCCCCTCGTTTCTGAGGTAGAGTCCGAGTGTCGGATTGTATTCGAATATGTACCGTTTTAAAGTCATCCGCTGACTATTTATGCTTGCAAATACAGCATACTTTCCTTGATGTTGGAATGCCAAATATTGATGTGGAGCCCACTTAACTGAAATATAAATGTTATTTAGTTCTGTTCCCCAGCATGCATCCGCTGGATCTGAGGATAGGTAATGAGTGACACTCTTTTTTATTATTGGCAGTGAGTTATGGTCCACATTTGCCAACCACCATTTGAAGTTTAATTGAACAGGTAATGGTAGGCTTTTTCTTTCCCTTAATCGGTTTTGTCTGAACTCCTTCAGAAACAGTTGTAATCTTTGACATGTAAACGGTCTTTGGGAACTGGATAGTTTGCGAAGTTGAGCAAACCTAATAAACTCTGAGCAACTCTCAGAGAACAGTTTCCAGTGCTCAAAACCTTGGAAAGAAATATTTTTATTTTTGTTGCCTTCTTGGATGGAAGTTTCACTCTCTTTTGTTTAGTGTTCCCTAGTAAGCCTAGATATTATACCCCCTGAGAAGGCTGCAGAACAGACTTCGTGTAGTTTACATGCCATCCCAAGGTTTCTAATGTTCTCAAGGTTTCCGTAACCTGTGACACACATACTGGTTGGTCCTGGTTGACCAAGAAATAATCGTCCAGATAAACTAATATGCACCACCTTTGTACTCAAAGGATTTCCGCAACCCAGCTTGAGATTGTGGCAAACATCTTAGGGGCTGATGACAGACCAAATGGTAAAACAAAATAGGCCTGGTGAAAGTCTATTTTCACTAGCTAATTGTTTATTTGTAAAAATTTTGCTATATCTATCTGTGTAATTAGTTGAAAATGTTTCAGTGCTACATAAGATCTGAGTCCTCCGAGGTCAAAGATGGGACGCAGACCCCCATCTAACTTTCTCACTTTTCGAAAGAAAAATATAAATAAATCATCCGACAAAGGAATCCTGCGTTCATTTTTAGAGGTGCCTCTAATATATTTCTCTGCTTTAATTGAAGAATCATGTCCGTCATGTCTTCTCCCTAGTAGCAAAAAAAAAAAATTATTATTCTTTTATTTTATTTCTATCTAATTTTATTTTATTTATTTATTTTTTTTTTTAACACATGGTTAACTAGAAATTGTACAGGAGGTTTCTTTGAGAATAGGATTCGAGTACAGTTATTAATTTCATTATGTAGCTGCTGGCTCCGAGCTGCTGCCACATATGAACCTAATTTTTAGGCAAATCTCCCTGACATTCCTGACCTGATGGTCAATCTTATTTACTACTTGGGGGTGTGTCTTGTGTAATTTCTACAAAAGGGCTGGTTAATATTAAATTTAGGATTTTGATTTTAAATGTCTCCTGTTTTGAGATTGTGGTGTCTCTAAGAATTTTTTTTTTTTACATAAGAAGGCGTGCTAAGCCACCTGAGAGCCACCTAAGGGAAGCTGCATGGCTTTACAGCTAAAAGACATTCTTGACTTTTGTAAGTGTATTTTATAAATTTGGATTAGTAATCTCTTTTAAAATATGGTCCCGTTTTACCTCAATGCACTTGGCCCTTTTACCCCAGATTATTTGCACTATAGTTTCAGAATTTTTGTAATATAGTGACTCCGGGTCAAATGTATTAGTAAATTTATCAAACAGTGTGAATTAATATTGGCAGCTGTCCAACCTAGTAAATCTTGTAAGCCTGATCTCAACAACTATCTTAGCTCTAAGATGTTATTTGATCACACGGCTAATAATTTTTAATTTAATATTATATTAACTAATATTTATGATTTACATTTTAATTGTTCATTGGAGGCAAGATAATCTTTATTTTTATCAAAATGCCACAACTCTTCATTAACTTTAAGACTTATAAAACCAGTACAATTGTAAATGTATCTTATAATAGATGCAACAGTTCCAAACAGTATTTTTGTAGATTACCTAACTTCTCTAAGAGATCTTTATCTAAAGTTAGTGGATTTGATAAAAATTGAGATGTGCCTAGATGGAGTATCAATTTGTTGTAGACCAATTGATTGATTAATGTTACATGTTTATAATTAACATACTAACCTCAATAGGTAAGCTTGTAAGATATTGAGATATAATTATATCCTCTTTGTTAAATAATGGTATCTATTCGCGGGTTTGAACATGTTTAAACTTGTATAATGTATATACTTACTAGACATTTGTCGTCTTTTGTTGGGCGGAGGTGATGCTATGCCCTCCTCATCCTCCGAGGGTGAACAAGATGACGAGTCACGAGAACTCATTTTGTTCGAAAGTCGGTCTTCATCCGAAGTATTAACTTTCGAAGATTGTTCACCCCCAAAACTTACCGCCTCGATATATTCCGAATTCATCACTACTACAAATCACTACTTTATGTTAAAAAGTTAAAATACGTATACGTATTTGACGCTGTGCGATAATTTAACACAATATTTTAATGTATTCCAAGAGTATTTTGGAATAACATGAACTTAAAAAATTTTGCTATGTCTTCGCGGCAAAATTCACAAACGCTATGAAACTTTAGGACATGCTTCTGAGACGGAAGATGAAGCCCGCTGGTGAGAGAAAGAGACAGGTATAAAACCATAGATAACAAGGTAAGTTTTACCATAGATACTTAATTAAAGACAGGTTCACACAACAGCTTTCTTCATCATCGTAACGCTGTGTGTTTTAGAAAGACACATAATAAAATAATATACATAATTAGAAATCATGAATAATAATATTTTCATTAAAAGTCATTAATAAATTACCAGGAAATATTTGACTACTCCAAATTAATATGGAATATCTATTGATTATACTTTTAAAGAAATATTAAAATATAATAATTTAACAGTCAATATCTTAAAATTAAACATATTTTTCGAGTTACTAATTTTGTAATTATATGCTTATAAATAAAATGCTTGAAAATAAATCAAATAGTAAGAAGTTCATAATTATATTATTACATTACAAATTCTGAAATACTATTGTTTAATTTAATAAAATTAAATTATTAATTATGGATACTTAACTGATTTTTAGGCTGATTTTATAAAAATAATTAAAATTTCACTTCCGGCTGATTGATATAAAAGCATAAGGTAAACGTTGGAAGAGTTAGTTTTCGACAGACGTGCATTACGCCAGAAAAGATAAGTAATCGTTGTTAAAATAATATTGAACTTATGCTGGTAAACTTATTGATCAAAATAGTGGTAAACTTATGTGTAAAAAGTAAAAAGATAAAGAGTTTTCCTGTGATTGGTTAAATAGTAGTGATATAAAGTGATCGTTAAAACTACATTTAATTGTTATATTAGATGGAAATACGAAAATTGAAGTGACATTATAAAACTTATAAAGTAAAAAGTGATTAAGGCGATTAGTGTCCCCGATGGCCTTGCGTGTCTGGGCGGGGCTTAGCGCACTGCACCCGCGCACCCCGCAAAAATCATCAAAAAAATCCACGCGCTAGTTCAACAAACAAGCCACGGGATAGATTATTGCCTACGAGCGATACAATCAGAAAGAGTCAAAAAGATGCAATGCTAGAATTATCGTATTATATAAGTAATATAATTAATTATATATAATTTATTATATTTATTGTTTTGTATATATAATTCAGTATATTCTTAAATATATATATATATATATATATATATATATATATATATATATATATATATATATATATATATATATATATATATATATATATATATATATATATATATATATATAATATATGTAAAACCAAAGAATTTGGTTTTTGGTCATCTGAACGCGGGCGGAGCCGCGGGCAATGCTAGTATTAGTATAGATTTAATATAATAAACATTTTTATTATTTCTTTTATTCTCTTATATACGTAAATTCATTTCCTAACATGTAAAAGAGGTATAAGTATAATCCTCGCCAAAGTTTTTGGCTGCTCTAAATTGGCGCGAGCCGCTGCGCAAAAGGAAACGGTAACGAGCGAGGCGCGCGGGAGTGGCGGGTCACACCCGCAGCGCCCGAGAGCTCGTCCAGTGTAGTGTGCGTGACACGTCTGTACATGCACACAAAACACTCGAGTACTTAAAAAATCTCTAACTCCTATGTTATTTTTGTTATAATATTTATTTTATTACTTTTTGTCGTATTTAACTTTTGTTATTTATGTCTTACAAGTAACCTCGAAAAGGATTTCAATTTAATATTTAAAATGTGTGATGATTAAATGTATTTTATTATTATTTGTATGTGTATGTATTTATAATTTATTTTATAAATTTATTTATTATTTAAAAATAAATACTATAATTATATTTATTAGAACTAAATAAAATAAATCACTAAATATTATGAAAAAGTGAAAAATAACAATATTATGTTACTTTATCATATATATTTATAAATGTGTATTATCCACTCGAATGTGCGAGGTCACGGTAATGTTTCAAGGTGTAAAAGTAACGAAAAATAGCGTACCCGTATGCATTCGTTACTATAGCATCAGTACTCGTTACTTTTGTATCGTTACTCGTTACTTTTGATACCCGATAACATACTCGTAGAACATCGCATCGAGTCGTGTTTCGTATGTATTGCGTACGGTATAACGTTGACGTCGCATTGTTTTTACTTTTTAGTGGAATAATGCACAATCAGCAAACCATTACAATTGGAGAGTTACATGATATCCAGAACCCAGAAATTTTAATTATTTTTAAATCTATAAAACTTTTAAAAACTTTACTAAAAATATTTGTTTATTAATATTTTTTTAAATTAACTAATAAAAAATAAGTAATTTAAAAATGAATAAGTAACACGTTAGTGTGACGTCGTAATGCATATATTATTTAAAATCAATTGCGCGAACGATTTATCAAATCATAATCTGTACGTATTACACATAATCATTCAGTAAAAATTATAAGTATTTGTTGGATAAAATACTAAAAATGTGTTCTAATGTAATATAATGGTTGTTTCTAATTTAAAATTGTTTCTAAACAAAATTTCTAAGATCTGGAAATCATGCAGCTCGAAATAAATAAACTCCTCAATTTACTCATCAACGGTATTAACTGAAAGTTGTATATTGTTGAATAAAAAATCAATAAAAACATCAGTACGAAAATATGTACGGAAAATGCGAGTAACGAAATACATTCGCGAGTAACGTTTCGGTACTCGGTACTAGATGGCGTACCCGTTACTCAGTAACGAATACATACGGTTTGCTACAGCACTAGTAATGTTACAGTATTCTATCTTCATAGAAACGGTCGGAAATCGAGGTATACCTACACGCCACGAGTTCGGTATACAACCATGCGTCGTATAATTGGATACGATAATTGTATTAGGTGGTTGTTATGTGATGTAACTTTTATAATTTGATACAAAAATAAACATTTTATTCGTCCCGTAACTTTGCTAATGTTAAACAAAAAAGTATCGAGACATCGTATGTTTTAAAAATAAAAATAATTAACAAAAAATAAAGTATTTTTAATTGAAATTTTTATCCGAATGCGGATTTTGTATACGATTAAATTTAACAATGAAGCTTTTCGTATGTCTTAGTCGAGGTGCAAATATTTCAAAATCTCAAATTTATTAGGGTCACATACCACCCTTATAAATTTGAGATTTTTTAATTAAATCTACTAATAATATTTTTTAAATAAAATATATAATATTTGAAATCACAAAACTAGAAATAAACTCAAGTAAGTAGATGAAATTAAAATACTGGCCGCGGGCACTCGGTCAGCCCCGTCGCGTGGTTACGTACCGCTCGGCTGTATGTAATTATTTCAAGCACAGGGCCGAGTTACAATACTGTATGTATAACATAAGCGTGGCGAGGTCCTGCTAGCGCCAACTTGAGGGCAGCCAAAAAGTTTAGCGAGGATTATACCTATTCATATTTTTTCTACTACGACTACAATGAATTGCGATTTTATAATTTGGTACTTACATTACTACTTGCATTTTCCTAGCCCTTTCAATCGCATCCTTCTTTAATTTACGTTTTCGTGGCATTTTTACTAAATCATTATTTTCACAACTTATTAATTACAAAATATTAGTTCTACACTAAGTATAATTTTTAAACGTCTTTATGCGCGGAATGTTTCTGAAATTTTTAGATCAATCACCAAGAACTTATTAACTATTATTATTATATTTTATAGAAATAACAATAATTATACCTGCAGAGAACTTAATTTTTACATTAAACTAATTAAAATCGGTTCAGTAGTTTTAATAATATGGATTAAAACGTGTAACTAAAACTGAAATAGTTTTAGTAATTACTCCTTATTACAAATTGCGTGTGTTGTTTGTCCTTCTTTCACATCGAAATGGCGGGACGGATTGGCGTTATTTTTTGTGTGGAGATAGTTTGAGGGCTGGCGAGTAACATAGGCTACTTTTTACCGCGGGATATTATCTAATTCCCACGGGAAAACACGTTATAACACAATCCAAAAAAATCAATTCTATTATATGTATAGATAATATGAAGAATATTCATAAAAAAATAAGAAAAAGCTTTAACTACGTGATTGGGGTGTACACAAAAATTTATATCCATACTGGTATTATAAATGTGAAAGTGTGTGTGTTGTTTGTCCTTGTTTCACGTCGAAACAGCGCGACGGATTGGCGTTATTTTTTGTATGGAGATAGTTTGAGGGCTGGCGAGTAACATGGGTTACTTTTTACAGCGGGATATTATCTAATTCCCACGGGAAAATACGTTATAATAAAATCCAAAAAAAAAAACAATTTTATATGTATAGATAATATGGAGAATATTAATAAAAAAATAAGGAAAAGCTTTAACTACGTGTTTGGGTGTACACAAAAATTTATATCCATACTAATATTATAAATGTGAAAGAGTGTATGTGTGTTGTTTGTCCTTCTTTCACGTCGAAACGGCGTGACGGATTGGCGTTATTTTTTGTGTGGAGGTAGTTGGAGGGCTGGCGAGTAACATAGGTTATTTTTTACCACGGGATATTATCTAATTCCCATGGGAAAACACGTTATAATACAATCCAAAAAATATTTACATATTTTTATTATTGAAATAGACTTATTGAAATAGACTTTATTATCGATACGGAGGCCGAATCTATAGTTTTTAGAATTTTTGTCTGTCTGTCTGTCTGTCTGTCTGTCTGTCTGTCTGTCTGTCTGTCTGTCTGTCTGTTACTGCAACACGGAGAAACCACTGAAGGGATTTTGATGAAATTTGATATGATGATAGTTGGTTAGCCGGTTCATTCAACATATAGGATACTTTTTACCGCAAGAAAATATCTCATTTCTGAGAAAAAATACAAAAACTGCAATGTAAGAGTGTACTAATATGTAAAACTAAAGAATTTGGTTTTTGGTCATCAGAACGCGGGAGGAGCCGCGGGCAATGCTAGTATTAGTATAGATTTAATAAACATTTTTATTATTTTTTTTATTTTCTTATATGCGTAAATGCAGTTCATGGTAGAATCCTCGCCAAACTTTTTGGCTGTTCTGAATTGGCGCGAGCCGCTGCGCAGAAGGAAACGGTAACGGGCGACGCGCGCGGGAGTGGCGGGTCACACCCGCAGCGCCCGAGAGCTCGTCCAGTGTAGTGTGCGTGACACGTCTGTACATGCACACAAAACACTCGAGTAAAAAATTTCATACTCCTTTGTTATTTTTGTTATAATATTTACTTTGTTACTTTTTGTCGTATTTAACTTTTGTTATTTATGTCTTACAAGTAACCTCGAAAAGTATTCAATTTTATAATTAATATAATTTATTTTTAAAATTTATTTATTATTTAAAAATAAATATTATAATTATATTTATTAAAACAAAATAAAACAAATCACTAAATAAGTATTATGAAAAAGTGATAAATAAAAATATTATGTTACTTTATCATATAGTACCTGGGCCACCGAGCTTCGCTCGGAGTTTTTGGTTACAAAGTACAATTTTCTTTAAAAAAAAACTAAAAACTTGAATAAATACAAAAAAAATAAAAAATAAATTATACCTTTGTATCCGACCGGGATTCGAACCTGGACACCTATGATTGTCAATCTTGCGTCTTTTTTAAAAAAAAACTAAATACTTGAATAAATATAAAAAATAAAATAAAAGTAAAACTTTGTATGCGACCGAGATTCGAACCTGGGCCCCTGAGATTGATGATCTTGCACCTTGGCCGCTTGAACACGATGCTTATATCCGAGCGTGCGAAATTATCGAATATAATATTTTGCGTGGAATAATGCAAAAGAAATAATAATAATAATAATAAAACTTTATTTATTCTATACATGCTTATCTATAATTTTAAATTATGATTACTCTTAATTAATAATTTTTAACATTGTATTTTAACAGATCATAACTTATGTGATTATATTTAATTTAACTTCAATTTTTGGTTAGTGACTATTTATTAACTTATCATTTTTTAAACTAATAATTTTGTAATCTGGAATTAAATTATTTTATTTTTAAACTATTTTTATTTAAAAAAAAAAAGTATTTTTAACTAAACTTTTTATCCGAATGCGGATTTTGTATACTATTAAATTTAACAATAAAGCTTTACGTACGTCTTAGTCGAGGCGCAAATATTTTTCAATCTCAAATTTATAAGGGTGGTATGTGGCCCTTATAAATTTGAGATTGTAGGTGACTTATACTATAATATATTTAATTTATCATATTTATATATTAAACTTTCCATTCAATATATTATAATATTTATATTTTATTAAATATTTAATTTACGTATTTATATCATCTACGCACCTGCATACACACGTACACATAATTATTTATATTTATTAATTATTCATATATATTAAATCCACAAGCACAGCCGCGCGAAACCCGTAGTATGCAAAAGATCGGAATTTGTTTTACTCCTATCGGCCACTTGTAACTTTTTACTAACAAACAGTCTATGCTTTACCGTTCGATGCCAATTACTTGTTACTTTGTTTAATATAATTTAATCATTTTCGTAAGATATTGTATGTGGACTTTTTATGTTTGTACTGAAACTCTTTGTGTCATTGTGTATTTCCCTAAACTTTCCTTCTGTACTGTTTTTATGTGTGTGTTGAATTTTTCATTATAATTTTATTAGTGACGTAATCTTTTATTTGTGCTTTCTCGTCACTCAACAACCACCAAAGAGATTTTTAAATTAAATCTACTAATAATATTTTTTAAATAAAAAATATAATATTTGAAATCACAAAACTGGAAATAAACTCAAGTAGGCAGATGAAATTAAACTAATGACATTATCCCGCGGTAAAAAGTATCCTATATGTTTACCCGGATAACCAGCTATCATCATACCAAATTTCATCAAAATCTATCCAGCGGTTTTCCCGTGATGCGGCAACAGACAGGCATACAGACAGACAGACAGACAAAAATTCTAAAAACTATAGATTCGGCCTCTGTATCGATAATAATGTTTATTTCAGTAAGATTTTCCAAATAATATTGAATATACGGATTTGGCTTCGTTACAATTTTATTATATGTATAGATAAAAATAACAATAACTATACCTTCATAGAATTTAATTTTTACATTAAACTAGTTAAAATAATCTACAGCGTCCAAGCGCGTACTTTACTACACATTTATCTGTCTGCGGGCGACTATTCTCTGCACGCACACATACAAAAATACTTGTGTACATAAACAATACATGCATAAATTCATCGTAAAAAACAGTAGACAAAAAGTGACACAGCCCTCCCGTCCGAGCGCCAGCGCGCGACTGCCGCGCGCGCCCGCGCAGAGCACCTCTATAGCTTCTGGGCTTGTAAATAGCATTTTCGACTTTTAAAATAGGAAAATAGTAATTGATTTACAATTTTTTCTGATGGGCATAAAGTAAAATAGATATATTATTTTTTAGTATTTAAATGATTCCAAAATTCTTAGCCGTTTAGAAACAATAGGAAAGGCAAGTCAAAAAAATACCATTTCTTTAAAATAAAAAACTAATAGATATTTTCGTCCCACGAAAAAAATTTAACTTGAAAATATTATTTAAGAGTTGATGATTCACATATATTTTTTTCAAGCATTTCGGTCTAGCCATAAACGAGAAGTACGCTTTAGAAAGTAGCTCTTTGCTAGCCCTTAAGGGTACTAATCGCCTTAATATAAAGCTTATTGCATTGGTTTACTGTGTTCTTATTTTCCTCGTCCTGAAATTATATGTTTATTTATACACTGTTTTATTATATTGATGTATAAAAACTTTATAATGAATTTTCTCAAAATGGCAGTCGTGTGGCTTGACTCAGTACCTAGGTACTTATTGCATAGGTATGTGCATCCAATTTGCGTAGGGGGTTTTTAAATTTATTAATTTGTAATTATTGAATATGAAGATGAAAAATAAAAATAAACCACGGTACCTATTTGGCAAAGATACCGAAAGGACTACCTACATAATATTTAGGTATAAATAACAATTCTAACCGTTAGCTTACTGGAATTCTTAAAAAAATAATTTTAAATTTTAATATTTCATTCGAATATCGTTATAAATTATATTTTTAATTTTGATTTTAACGTTATTACATAATATTAAAACGACACAGGTAAAACAAACACGTACGCACTTTATGCAACTATTAGTTTATTAATGATCACTGTACAAACTGGCAGAGTTTCTACTTATTTCGATGCTAACACAAGAATAATCACAGAAATTAACTATCTGGGCATTTATACCCTCTTCATTTGGCGATTGGATGTGACGTCACTCACAACCGGCAGACAGTTAACGAACCGGATGGCTTTGGCTTTGGCTTAGCTTGGCTTGGCTATGGCGTGGCATCATAAGGCTCGGCTGTATAATGTGGTGTGGCGTTACAGTCGGCCATCCTGAAACAATTGCTCCCGCAATGGGAAGACGTTGTCGATTAGCTTTCTAGAAGGTCAATAAGGTCTTCAGTTTCTAGTTGGTCGTCAGAGCTGCTCGCGCTATCTGATACTAGAGCTACACTACGATAGGGTCGCAAAGAGTCGGCGGAAACCAGCCCAGTAAAGTTTTTGTAGCCCCTTAATCCTTTTATGCTCCTAATGTTATACCTATCGTTGCCGACGACTTTAGTTACAATATAGGGGCCTGAATATAAGTCATCTAGTTTAGTGTTAACCTTAGCAGCACTACTTGTAGGCGCCTGCCTCCATAGAACCAAGTCCCCCTTTTTATAAATATGACACTTTTTGCGGCGTTTGTCAAAGTTTCGCTTCATCTTAGCGGTGGCCTTATCAATACGCGCACTGGCCTTTTCGCGCTTGGATTGAATTGACTCTGATACCTGATCTGGAATAGTTACATCACACACTGGCCTACCATCACGTGCAAACATCAAATCATAGGGCTTAAAACCAGTAGTATCATTTACGGTATTATTTATACCCCAAATAACGTCGGGGAGGCAGTTAGACCAGTTATTAGCTGCTTCACTAGGGTCAGTTGCGCGCAGTGCATTTAGTATAGTTCGATTAGTGCGTTCAACTTGTCCATTAGCACGCGGACACGCAATTGAATTTAATGTATGTTTAAACTGTTTATCTAACGCGAACTTTTTAAAATACCTACTGGTAAAAGCCTTACCATGATCCGTTACTACTCGATCTGGATAACCAAATAATGAAAATATTCTTTTGAGTACTCTTAATGTTTCTACCGAATTGACTGTCCTAATAGATTCTGCGATTACAAATTTCGAAAATCGCATCCGTTATTACCAACATATATTCATGACCTTTCTTAGTCCTACAGAAAGGGCCTAAATGGTCGATATGGACCATTCTAAAAGGTTCTTTTGGCTTGGGAATCGGGTGTAACATACCTTCCTTTTTACCATATTCCCCCTTACCGTAAGCACAATGCAAACAAGATGTTACATACTTTCGAATAAACCGTGTCATTTTAGGAAACCAAAATTCATTTTTAATTAGATCTGTACAACGTTTTAATCCTACGTGCCCTATTTCATCGTGATGCATTTGAACAATTTTCCACCTAGCCGCCGCGGGAACTACGAGGCGATTGCCATTGAGCGTTTTTCTATACAATCAGTTATCTAATACTACATAATTATTCACTATATCGGGCCCAGCTGACTTAGCGTTTAGTTGATCGATTATGCTTTTCAATTTATCATCCTGATACTGAATCGTATAAAACCAATCCGCGATTTCGAGGCGATTAATATTTACTGCATCAATAGGATTTCTACTTAACGCGTCGACATGCTTCATTCGTTCTCCGGGTCTATATTCTACACTAATATCGTACTCTTGTATTAACAACCACCACCTAGCGATACGCGGAATAATATCTCGTTTTGTAAGAGTGGCACGGACGGCAGTACAGTCGGTAATTATTTTTACGCGTTTACCTATAACGTACACTCTGAATTTACGCAAAGATTCCACGACCGCTAGCGTCTCTAACTCATAGCTATGATACATAGTTTCCTCTCTAGACGTTACTCGGCTAAAATACATAACCGGACGTAGGGTACCGTCAAGCTGCAGCTGTAATAATATACCCGCTATGCCTAATTTACACGCATCGGTATGTATTTCTATATTTAACGTAGAATCATATAAGGCTAAAACCGGTTTAGAGCACAAACATTTCTTTAATTCATTAAAACTTCCAATTTGTTTATCACCCCATACCCACGGTGCGTTTTTTCTTAGTTAGTTCTGTTAAAGGGCGGGCAATAATCGCGAACTTATTAATAAATTTTCGAAAATAGCTACAAAGACCTATAAATTGACGTATTTCATGTACATTCTTAGGTATAGGAAAATGTGAAACCGCAATTAACTTTGGCTCTGCAGGTTTAATCCCGTGTTCAGAAATTTCATGTCCTAAATAAGTTACTTTATCTTGTAAAAAAGAACACTTTTTCATATTTAATTTTAAATTTTCCGATTGAAATTTTTGTAATACCGCTTCTAACATTTTTAAACCCAAAATAAAGTCGATTGAGGGTAGCAGTAAATCATCTAAAAAGGCGAGAATCTCATGACGTGAACTGTCACTCTGTGTACAACGGATCGAACTAACAATTTTGCTAACCAAACGCATAAAAACAGATGGTGCATTTGCTAAGCCAAATGGAACACGTAAATATTCGTACTGACCCTGAGGTGTAATAAAAGCAGTTTTGTGAGTGTCCTCTGGTGCAATTAATAACTGATGATAACTTTGGGCCATATCAAGACTAGTAAAATATTTCTTACCGGCTAATTTAGAAATGTGATCGTCAATGTTAGGCAATGGATATCTGTCTTTTATAGTGACAGCGTTAAGAGCACGATAATCAATACATAATCGACTATCACCATTCTTTTTCTTGACTAAGATAACCGGAGAGGCATAATTTGACTCGGATTCTTTTATAATACCGGCGTCTAACAATTCATTGATTTTGGAACTAACTATTTGTTGTTCAGTGTGCGATAACCTATAGGGTTGACGATATATTGGTTGCTGCGTAGTAAGTTTTATTTTCATTTGTAATAAGTTTGTGCAACCAAGATCTTTTGTATTATTTGCAAAAGTATGTTTATATTGTATCAATAAATTTATTAAACTATTACGCTCGTTTTCATTTAAACTTCCTATACTAATTTCGTAAATAGGTACACCGCCTATGTGGATACTATGCATTTGTTTTACTGTAAAGATGGAGGCAGTCGAATTTACATTATGTGTATTGTAAGTAGTAGTCATTAAGCAATTTTTATTATTTGGCGAAGTATTAGGCAAGTTGAATAATAATGGCTTGGCTTGACTCACCTGGCTAGGCTGGCTGGCTATTTTGTCACAGCTCTCGGCTCGAGCTAAAATCTCGCCGGCTTCCCAGTCAACATTGACGGCTCCAGTGTTGACAACCTTAATGTAGCCCTCGCCCCCTCGGAGTAAGGCCGCTGGTAACATGTAGGACACGCCTTGCAGTTCATAGTGGCGTGGTGCTGTACAAACATCGTTTGCGGACGTATTACCCAGCACTCTAACTTTGATGATTGAGGCACCGGGTGGTAGAGATTCCTTGCTTGAAGTCACCACTTTAAACTTGGTAACCTCTTCCACTATATCAAATCCAGTTAAAGGATCAGGATCAGCTCTTAGCGTAGCTGTCCCGTTTGTCACCACAAGTGATACATGGTTAGCGTTTATAATTGGTTGTCCAATTAATAAATGAATATCTTGCATATCCATTTCAGTAACATGTGCAGTACATTGTACCGAAATGCTATCGATTTCTAGATCAAATTGTACTTCCCCGCGGCTAGTAAGTAAACCACCAGAAAAACCTTTTAGGATAGTTTTAGTAGGCGAAACTTTTAGTGACAAAAGAGAAACAATTTGAGAATTTATAACATTCACTTGACTTCCCGTATCAATATATGACTTGAGAAAAATCCCGTTAACCTTCACAACCTTTTTATAGATTTCGTTATAATTTTGCACTATTTTGATTTCCTTTGTATTGCTATTCGAGGATTCAAGGGTAGATTTGACATGTGAAGTTAATATACTTGAACAGCGGGTGGCAATATGACCTTGAAGACCACACTTGAAACAAACTCGTTGATCAGGTAGTGTACAATTTCGTAAAATGTGACCCGTCTTCTTGCAACGCGGACAGGGATCGATTTCAGGGTTAACCTTTTTATCTGGGGTGGTCATTTGCTTAGTATCCTTGATTGGTGTGCGTCCTTCGAATATTGGTGAACGATAATCATCGAGGGCGCATAGAAAGGCCTCATATAGTTCATCCGGACGCTGGCATTGGAAAGCACGTGCATTCGGTTGTAATGAAATCGGTAATCCTCTGATTATGCACGAGACACTGGCAGCGTCAGATAGATTGCAGCGAAAACACATAGCGATTTTATCTTGATAATATTTCGTCATTGTCTCGTTCGGCAATTTCTTCCTATGCATCATTTCGTCTAATAAAGCACTATAATCACGATGTTTGGGAAAAGCTCGTACCAACAAGTGTTTCCACTGATCCCAGGTATAGTTATATTCTTCGAGTCTGTTGTACCACTTTCGAGCTTGCCCGCGAAGTTTGTCTTGTAGGTGAAAGGCTTTTACTTTACCGTCCCAGCCATGTATGTCACCCAACTGGTCAATCTTCTTCAACCATGTTGATACTGTGCAATCTTCTCCATCGGGGTCAAACTCTGGTATGAAGGACGCTGCATGATGGCCTTTAAAATGACCAAGCGGTATGGTTTCTTTATTAAGTTCGTGTATTGCCCTCTCAACTTCATTCTCTAGCAAGCACTTTAGTAATTTTCTCGCGGGTGGTGACGGATATTCTTCATCTTCGCTGGAATGATATTGTTCTTGCTCGCTCCACCCAGGCGGACGGACTCCGTTGCCGGTTTCATTAGGGCGATTACGTTTCATTATACCACTTCTGAATAAAACGACACAGGTAAACACAAACACGTACGCACTTTATGCAACTATTAGTTTATTAATGATCACTGTACAAACTGGCAGAGTTTCTACTTATTTCGATGCTAACACAAGAATAATCACAGAAATTAACTATCTGGGCATTTATACCCTCTTCATTTGGCGATTGGATGTGACGTCACTCACAACCGGCAGACAGTTAACGAACCGGATGGCTTTGGCTTTGGCTTAGCTTGGCTTGGCTATGGCGTGGCATCATAAGGCTCGGCTGTATAATGTGGTGTGGCGTTACAATATACTATATTTTATAGTATTTATAAAATATAATATTAACATACCTATAGGCACGGTAATGTTATGCATAAACATTACCGTGCTATAGGTAGGATACCTACAGCATTTACGAAAAAATATCTTATTAAAGATTTTTATTCTTTTTTTTTCATTACAATGACCCCAAATGGCACAAATAAATGATTATTAAGCCTTTTGAACAACTAACTAAATATATATAAACTTTTACTTATAAATAAATCATTATTTTCTTATTAAAAAACATCTCAACTGGTTGACCTTGAAATATGTTGCAAAGTAGAAACAAAGCAATACAAGTGATAATTTTAAAAGACAACTACAATCACAAGCGATTCCCACCTGTATTGCTTTAACGTATGACTCAATATCGTATCAACACCGTTGAGAGTTACAAAATGGCCGACCGTTGCGAGCTCCTGATTGGTCCATTCCGTATCATCCGACCGCGCCTGCGCCCCGCTGTACACTAAATATTAATTTTGTATTATTTTATTTTATATTAATAAATATAAATTAGTCTTTACATAAAGAGTAATGGATGTGTGTAGATGTAAATAAATTTACATAATATTGTATAGATACCTAGTGTTTTAATAATGTAAATTTGAAGTTAGTGACTCCAAACACTGTATAAAAAACGATGTAAAAGACTATTTTATCTTGAAAAAGAGATTTCTGAGATTTGCGTATCTAAATATTTCTCTGGTATGCATGTTTTATTTTTTTGTAATTCGATGTCCACTTAAAATATTTTATTAAGCGCCTTCATGCAGCTGTATTTTAGAATGTTATTCCCCTTTAATCCGTTATTTTCAATTTAACAACACCATAATCATGGATACTTTCGGTAACTCGTTATCTTCTATCGCCAAATAACATGTGTACTTAATTGTTTTTTTATTTATACCAATTTGTTTTTATACATGATTAATTAAATTAATTTTAATATATTATTTTTATTATTATATTGTATAGATAATGATGAGTATTAGTCCAATTAATAAAAAAAATGGCAAAATTTTTATATACAGATAAATAACGACAAAATAGCTTAGGGTTATTATTTATAAATTTTCGATAATAGTAATGAATTTCGACTTCTGGACAAATAATAGTATATTTAAAATAATATTTAACGAATATTTTATTTCGCATGTACATATTTGTACGACTGTACTTGCTGCTCATCGCTGAACGTTTTTCAATTTTCAAAATTTAAATCGGCCTCTGGCCTCGTGGACAGTGCCGGTTTAGATCTGGCGGAGACGTGTCGTGTCTTCCTAGATCTGTATCACGAGCGTCCATTTGCCTGAGTATGTGAGTAACATAACTTTATAAATTATAATCATTACTAAATAAGTTATCTATTTCTAATATTCGTTAATTTCGTTTTTATTTGAAGCTATACTCAAATACTAAATCTATGTACTGTTTGTTTCATTACTGTTGACGGTTTCCCGATATTATTATTACGGTTTATAATATTATTATTGATAAATAACTATTATAGTTATATATTTGATTTAAAACAAAACTTTATTTTTGTTGTTATAGGTATAGTATTAATATTAAGTGTGTATAGGTGTATAAGTACCTACCTATATTATTAGCAGCTTCCTCTTGGACTGCAACTCTTTAAATTGACGATTCAAGTGTTTAATAAGTCTATTTGTAAATAAAATTTCATTTTAGTTCCTTGGTATTATTAATATAATTTATTTATACCATATATTTTCTTAGACAGTAAGCAAATAGTAAAAATAACATTTTGAACTATACACGTGGGCTCGTCTTATACCTATATATAATAATATATACGAGATGTGCAGTGCAGTTCTTTATTTTTTTTTGTGCAAAGTACTTATTATATTGAATAATCCCACAAAGTTTCTAGTTCAGGAAATTTATACGTTCGGAAATAAAAGAATGTCAAAGTTTGATTAATAAATATAACCTCAATTTTGCACCATTTTATTGCTTTTGACGTAATTTTAGGGAGTTTTAATTGTGCGTTTTGATTTTGCAAATAACAAGATGTCGCGCATATTCATTTTTATTCGAAAATTCATATTATTTTATTTGATTTTAACAATTTCACAGTGATTTTAGTTTTTTTGGGTATAATAACGAAAATTTTGATATTGTGACATTCTAAGGTATTTTTATACTTTAATATACATAGTAGGGATGGTACCATCCGCCAAAACTAGAAAAATCGATTTTCACGCAAAATCGAAATAAAAACACAAAACATAACCTCAAAATAACATTTTTATAAATTCATAAAAAAACTGCATTTCCTAAACTTCTCATATGCGAGGGAGTGATCTCCATCCTCCCCACCTCATCCACCCCTCATAATATATATACATCTATATGTACCCTTATATAAAGTTCTTTCCTACACGTGATATATATATTTTATTAAATACTTAATAGTTTAGTGTATTCATTGGTTTTTTAATTGGTTGTGTAATTTTATTGGTTTCGGTTGGACCGGTTCATAACTATTAATATATATCTACTCTTAGCTAGCGCCATCTGTTGATGAGTGGTGGCTACTAAAAGCTGTTCCAATATATTGTTCTAGATAAATACGTTAGAAAAATGAAATTATTTTTTGTTGTCTGATATAATTAAGCATTAATAAATGAATTACAGATCTCCTTTTATTGTTGAACGAAAAACTATTAAATTATTAATATTGAAGTTAATAAAGGGGAATAAGATTTATTATGTATTTAGTTATTAAACAAAAATACTAGCGCCATCTGTTAGTAAGAAGTGAAAGTAGTTAAAAGTGGTTCTATAAGTTAATTTTTATTTTATGGTATTATAATATCGCTTAAAATACTAAACAGAGACTATAATGGTTTTCAAGTATTGTGTATGCCCTATTTAACTAAAATATAACAATGTTTTATTGTATTTACAGATTTTTAAAGCTTTACAAAACACAACTTACATCTATCTATACATATAATAAAATTCCGAGTCGAATCTGTACATTAAATATTTTTTGGAAAATCTTATTGAAAGAGACATTATTATCGATACAGAGACCGAATATATAGTTTTTAGAATTTTTGTCTGTCTGTCTGCATCACAGAAAAACCACTGAAGGGATTTTGATGAAATTGGGTATGGTGATAGCTGGCTATCCGGGTCAACATATAGGATACTTTTTACTGCAAATTAATATTTGTTTTTTTTTTTTCAATTTTTCAAATTTCAAATACTAAAATTAATATTAAAATGATTTAATAGGTATCGAAGCGATGTCACTTTTGACTGCGGCTGGATTGCATATTATAAAATTATAACTACATGTCTCATTAACAGATGGCGCTTGGTGCAATATTTTCTATTCTAGCACATTATTATGATTAAATATGTAATAAAAAAAATAAATAAGCTTTTTGAATTTTAATGTAGGTCAAATTTACTATGATTATAACACAATATCATGGAGGTTCATTGTAGGTATTTAAGAGCTGTGTTAGCAAACGTTTGAAATTTGAAGATTATGTAAAGACATCTTCCGAACAAGAGATGGCGCTGTTTTCTATTGTCTAGGGGGACGATTAAATTACCTTTTATCCTGAAACAGGTAGTCTTTTTAGGGTTCCGTATCCAAAGGGTAAACGGGACCCTATTACTAAGACGCTGTCCGTACGGTCTGTCTCTCTGTTCGTCCGTTCGTCCGTCCGTTTGTCTGTCCATCTGTTTGTTTGTCACTAGCCTGTGTCTCATGAACCGTGATAGTTGAAATTTTCACAGACGACGTATTTCTGTTGCCGCTATAACAAGAAATACTAAAAAACAATAAAATAAATGTTTAAGGGGGGCCCCATACAACAAACGTGATTGCTCGTTTTTGCTCGATATTGATAACTGCAACAGTAGACGCTTGAAATATTTACAGAATATTTCATTATATATTCACTTTAAAAGTAAATAATTAAATTAAAATAAAACAAATATTTAATGGGGGCGCTCATACAACACATGATTTTTTGCCGTTTTTATAGATAATGGTACGGAATCCTTCGTGCGCGAGTCCGACTCGCACTTGGCCGGTTTTATTTAAATGTAAACCTACGAAAGTAACATGTTTCCCTGACGTATAAAATTGAACATAATAATAATAATTTGTAATATAAAGATAAATATAAAGACTGAACGAAATCGTCTGACAAACTGAAAGACAAGTCTTTTTCGTAAATCAATTACATAAATACAAATGTACCTATATTCTATACATATAATAAAATTGTAACTAAGTTGAATCTGTACAGTGAATATTTTTCAGAATATTTTATTGAAATACACATTATTATTTAGAATTTTGGTCTGTCTGTGACCGCATCGCGGAAAAAACCACTGGAGGGATTTTGATGAAATTTGGTATGATGATATCTGGTTAACCGTATCAACATATATAATACTTTTTACTGCGGGCAAATATCTCATCTGTGAGAAATATACCTACTAACGTTAAAACGTATCTAGGGACGAACCCGAACGGAGCGAGGTTGAGTATGTCTATACCTAATATTATAAAGAGGTAAAGTTTGTGACGTTGGAGGGGGTAATTTCTGGATCTACTGAACCGATTTAGGTGAAATTTGGTAAGAAGATAGTTGGAGACCCTGGGAAGGACATTGGATACTTTTTATCCCGGAAATAATCCCTTAAGGGGGTGAAAATGGGGTTGAAAGTATGTATGGGGAATCAGGGACCTAGGGACGAACCCGAGCGAAGCGAGGTCGAGTCGCTAGTACGTAATATAAATAAAAGATAATATTATCAAACTGAAATCAAAAGTCTATGAAAAATAATTATTTATTTTAATGCATAAACTAATATTCCTTTTTTCTTTAAAGATTTATTAAAAAAAAGAAATATTTTAAATATATATATATATAATATATATATATATATATATATATATATATATATATATATATATATATATATATATATATAATAATAATGTTCGACTAATAGTGCGGTCATCGCGGTTAGAAATCTATACATATAATAAAATTGTAACTAAGTCGAATCTGTACATTAAATATTTTTTGGAAAATCTTATTGAAATAGACATTATTATCGATACAGAGTCCGAATCTATAGTTATTAGAATTTTTGTCTGTCTGTCTGTCTGTCTGTCTTTCTGTCTGTCTGTTACCGCATCACGAGAAAACCACTGGACAGATTTTGATGAAATTTGGTATGATGATAGCTGGTTATCCGGGTCAACATATAGAATACTTTTTACCACTGGAAATATCTCATTTCTTAGAAAAAATACAAAAACTGCAATGTAAGAGTATATTTATATATAAAACCAAGAATTTGGTTTTTGATCACCTAGACGCGGGCGGAGCCGCGGGCAGTGCTAGTGCGTATATAAATTTTGTAAAAGTTCAGAACCAAAATATTTATTTTAGTTAATTTAATGTATTTCTAACAGGGTATGAAATTATCAAGATAAATATATCATTTGATAATTATCGCGATAATTATCAAGATAATTATCAAACAGATATAAACTTAGCAATCCTTGTGTAGGTATTGGCATTTCACTATTTGTCTATCATAATTTACGTTAGAATATTACTATTATTCCGTGTCGCTTGTTCCCGTGCCTGATACGTTCATAGTACGGTCATGGTATGAGACGGTGTAGTAGGCAGACTCCTTAATGATTGGAATATCATCCTCATCCTCCTCAAATGTATAAACTCAGTTTGTTGATTGAGTTTTTTGAACTGATTAATAGAGTTCAGTTTGCTGATCGACAATTTGAAGAGTTACAAATTAAATATTTTCAATTATATTTATCAAAGATAATTATCAACCCATATTTATCATGATAATTATCAAAGATAATTCTCGTTTCGAACTCTGATTTCTAATGTATTTTATATAAAAATATTAGCTTTATACGAGTACACCATCTTAATCTTAATATATATAATTCTTCTGTGCGTGTGTGGCTTGACCGATTTGGATGAAATTTTGTGTGTATATTTAAATGGGCTCCTGGATGGTTTGAAAATACAATTGAACCCGGTTGGTGGCGCTTCGGTCGTTGTGCCACTGATCATCTTCTAAACGGCAGTGACGATTTTAATGATATTTTTTGTGTATGTTCGAGTGGGTCCCTACAAGGTTTGAAAATACAAATGGACCCTGTAGGTGGCGCTGCAATCGGTGTGTCACTAAATTTAAATTGTTAATTAAATTAAATAAAAATCGATGTGTGTATGTTTGACGACACGTTTGGCTCCGTGTGTAGTGATCCTACTTGTGCCAGCGGTCGCGGATTCGAGTCCCTCTGGGGGCATTCATTTGTGTGATGAGTACGAATGTGTGTACTCTAGGCATGGGTGTTTATTTATATTAATAATATGTATGTATTTAAAGTTATATATGTGTAGTGTATCAACTATCTGGTATCCATAACACAAGTCTCGCAGCTTACCATGGAACTAGATGGTGCTGTGTGTTTATGTCCCAACATATTTATATTTATATGTATGTTTCCTATGGACTCGAAAACAGCCTGCACTGTGAATTTTGTTAGTGATCGGAAATTTGGATGCGGGCGAAGCCGCGGTTACTGCTAGTATCTTCTTATAAACTTTAACTGTGTCAAATTTCATATTCCTCCGTTCGCGTAATTTTCTTAAAAAGGAATACAAAGTTATTGCTTCTCGTATAATTATATATTATAGACTAGCGACTCACCCTCGCTCCACTCGGGTTCGTCCCTGGGGTGGGGTCTGGGAGGACCACCCTTATCCTTATCACTTAGGGGTATGGAAAATAGATAGTAGCCGATTCTCAGACCTACTGAATACGCATATAAAATTTGGTAAAAATCGGTAAAGCCGTTTCGGAGGAGTACGGTAACTAACATTGTGACATGGAAATTTTATATATAAGATTATTATTTATTATTGTTTACGTTACTAATTTTTTTTCGTGAATGTGTTTATATTAATTTAATCATTAATTACTTTGGGAACCATTAGCACCTTATTAATAATTTTATTGTAAATTATATTAAATTAATACTTATAAGGTATAAGTTATTATTAAATAAAACTATCTTTTCGGATTATTTCGCGGATTTATTTTGATTTTTGGTTCCCGACGTTTCGAATGCTTTACAGCATCCATGGTCACGGGAGAGACTGAGGTGTTACATGTCTTGAAGGTATAGTTGTTACAGACAGCCTACCCACAATTAACAAAATGAAAGTTGCACCAATTACATTACAATAATTTTTTAACTTTAAACATTTTTATAATTTTATAATTTTAATTATAATTGAATATGGAAAATTATTTATTTAATTTTTTCTATTATTTTTATAATTATTACAATTTTAAAATATTAATTAGTAATTTATATTTAGTGTTGCCATTATTATATTTATAACCATAAAGAAAAATATAAAAATATAGTATTAATTATTTAAGCCATATAATTTAAAAAAAGTTAAAATTAATTAAGGATAATAATTTTAATTTAGTTTGCTACTATTTAAAAACAAATTACGAAGCAACACTATTTATATATACTTTTACAAATGAAAAATGAAAAATATAACTAATAATATACTATAAACTATCTTTTATTTAATAATGTTTGACATTATTAAATAAAAGATAGTTTTATTTAATAATGTCAAACATTCGCGTAAATCTAAGAAAATATTAGGTATAAGTTATTATTATTTATTAGTTAGGTATATATTTAGGGGGTTTCAAGCATTACGTAAAACAATTTGGGGAGAGGGGAGGAAGGGTGGGGGTCTTGTAAAACGTTAAGATGCGTTACAGGGGTGGATGGGAATTTTCGAACGTACCTACGTAACATATTTTTTTTATTTAAATAAAAACCTAGGGAATTAAATTTCTCAAGCTAGCAACCCTTTTCGTTTACATTTTTACGTGAACCTACTTCTATCAACACACAGTACTTTTAGATTTTTTTTCGCATCAAAATAAAAAATATATAATAAATGCCTTTTCGTGGTTCTTAAACATTTACAAGTATCATGTTACTAAGAAAAGTTGTTTACTGAACATTACTTTTAAAATATTATTGTTTTTAATTATAAATTACGTAAGCCTTGCGATGACGCGTGAATCAAGTTTAGTCATACATAAAGAAGTTCCACGTTTTCAGGTCCGTATATTGATATATGGCTCCTATGTATAGGGCCAAAATGCAAAATTACAACTTACAGGAGAGGCGCCCAACGTTTAAATCTTTAATTAAAAATTTATTTGAAAATCTTATTGAAATTGTCATTATTATCGATACAGAGGCCGAATCTATAGTTTTTAGATTTTTTATCTGTCTGTCTGGGAAGGTTTCACGAGAAAACCACTGGACAGATTTTGTATCTAGGGACGAAACCGAACGGAGCGAATCTATACTAAATAAACTATAAAGAGGTAAGGATTTCAATAAAGTAAGGTTTGTGAGTTTGTGAGGTTGTTGGAGGTAATCTCTGGATCTATTGAACCGATTTAGATGAAATTTGGTAAGAAGATAGTTTGAGACCCTGGGAAGGACATACACACTGGATAGTTTTTATCCCGGACATCATCTCTTAAGGGGATGAAAGTTTGGGGAAGCAATCGCTAGTCTGTTATAATTTTAAAATGACAAAACCAAAGGTGAAACTTTGCATGTTTACTATGACAGCTATCGTCCTTATTTACAACATAGTTTTATATTTATATATATTTTAGTTTTTTTACTGCACATTGGCCCTTATACACATTCACCGTCGCTTTGTATTTATAAAATATTGTTCATACATAAATACCAAAATCGCGATTAAAAAATAGGAGTAGAAGGGTGAAAAATACTTTACGATATAGATCGTAAAGTATTTTTTATTTAAGAATAGTCTTATACTTACCAAATATACAAAAAGAAAACATTAACATCGGTCGAGCCGTTTCGGAGCAGTGTGACCACAAACACCGTGACACGACATTTTTATATGTTAAATTAAAAATTTTCTTATGTTTATTTTATTCCAAAACACCCTAAAATGCAAATGTGTTAAATTAGCAGTTATACAGGTATTGCGCTAATTAAAATAAATATAAATATTTTTTATATTAATAAAAATACAATAAAACATTAAAATGTAAATTTTGACTTGTTGGTGTATACAATCCTATTTTAAATACAAAGCTCCGTGTTTATAAATTCTTCGCTTTCATAACCTAAATGGTCACTCTTGGATACTATTATTTTTACTTCCTATTGCCAAATTCACTAAATTCCGATTTCTACTAAACTTAACATAATAATTGGATATCATCTTTTAGTTATTTATTTAATAACGAATGTAATAAAATTATGCAGTCGTCACAGCGAGAGCGTTGTTACATTTGACGTATGATGTTTTCCTCCCTGACCGATTCCGGCCACGGCGGCCAATCTCATTGAGGCTAGCCAACTGCGCAGGAGATATTATAGTGCACAAGTGTACGCGCAGACTCAAGTGCACTCTCTATTCCTGTCACTGTCATACTTCGGTGGGACGACTGCTCGACACGACCAGTGAGAGTTAAGGCGTATAACGTATAAGTGTATAACCAGCAGATTGACCAAAAACAAAACAAACGCGCGGGAATTCCCCGCGAATGAGTCTCAAATTTACCATATGGCCCTTGTACGTTTAAATTCACGCTACATTAAACTTAAACTGCCTGCCTGTTAAACTGCGGTAAAAAAAGCGTAAATGGCCGTTATCTGACAGCTCTTTGCTGAGCTATTTCTTGTCTGTTCCACGCGACAAATAAATACTCTTATTTTGAGCTTTTTTTGTTTCGTTTATATTACTATTTAATTAAAAATTTAATACTGTTCGTTTTCGAACTAACTTGTTTCTTTAGGCAATCAACGGTATTAAAGAACAAAATTACAGCTATCGAATACGGGGGTTTGCTAACTATATACCCAGTGCCGGGTGCTGCATTAGTATAGTTCTTTCCAGACCTGACTCCTTGTTTTACAAGAACGCATTTTGGAGCTTATGTTTTATCCGACAAAATCGGCTCTTTTAGAGCTCAAGTTTCATACGATAAAAACCGCTCTTTTCAGAGCTCTTGTATAGTTTCGACCGACAAAAGCGTCTTTTTTAGATAGACAACTTGCTGGCAAATCGATACGCAGTGCAATGCGACGGTACGGAGCGATCGAGTGCGGTCTACTGGTACCTACCACACTTTGCCGTGCAGAAACCGAACAAGCGTGGAAAACAAAGATTGGGATTTGATGTAGCAGCTAAGACCCGAGGGGTCAGCCTAAACGACCATCTGCTAGAGGGACCTGACCTGCTGACGTCGCTTCTAGGCATCCTATTCCGGTTCAAGGAGCGACCTGTAGCTATCACTGCTCATGCTTCATCCGACAAAAACAGTTTCGATCGACAAAAACGTCTTTTTTTTGAGCTATCGAAAGGTTTCGTGCGACGAAAACAGCTCTTTTCAGAGCTCATGTCTTATTTGGCAATACAGCTCTTTTCAGGGCTATTTCTTTCAAGTTCCATGGATGTCTGAGCTTGACAAATAAATTTATTTTATTGTAACTTTAAATTTTGTTTCATTACCAAAAACCCGTTTCGTAGTTTATCATGTGTACTTTTCAGTGTATTATTCATGCAAAAGCTGTTGCAGCGTGAAGGTTAAGTTTTATAGCATTATACCGGTTTTGTTAACCGCAAGGTATCCGTGGCGGAGCGAATGCGCTGTATTCGAAAGTTTGCGCGCGCAATTTTTCAAATAAAATAAACTTATGTATTACGGTGGCGTATTGGCGAGTTGGTACTATATATAATATACTATGTGTAAAGGAGTTCCCGACTGAAATACACTGGCGTGCAAAAAAATCGGGCCACCCTTAATTTTAAGCATAATTTTTTGTTGACAATTGTTTGGTGAAAAAAATACCGCAAAGGTAATTAAGGAGATTAGACGCCTTTGTTTCCTTCAAAAAATCATAAAATTCCTGGAAATGCACGTGTGCGCTTAATTATAGTCAATTAGCAGTAATTAGTGAATATTTGCATAATATGGATTGAAGCCACAAATACTGTTTTTTGTTATTTTAGAAGCTTAGTTGAGTTCCAATTATTTAACAAGACACTTCTACTTTGATCTGCGATTATTAGAAATACTGCAAGATGGATCTGACCGAGGCTGAATCATCTCTAATTGTGACTTTGCTAGAAACTGGACAAAGTCAACGTCAAGTGGCTCAAGCTTTTTCTGTGAGCTGTTCTACGGTCCAGAGTGTACAAACGTTACATAGAGACTGGTGGCTTTGTACGACGACATGGTTCCGGCCGACGAAGAGCCACATCAGAGCGTGATGATTGATTTATTGTGTCATCAGCTCTAAGAAATCGTCATCGCACAGGGGTTGACGTTCCAAATCTCCTGAGAGAAGTGAGAAGTGTTAATGTTAGCGAGTGGACAGTAAGGCGCCGAGTTAGAGCCGCTTCCCTGACGCCACGCAAGTCCGCAACTCGCCCCAAACTCACCTCTGCATATCGAATTGCAAGATTACTTTTTGCCCGAGATCACGTGAATTGGAATTTGGAGCAGTGGAAGAAGGTTCTTATTACTGACGAAAGCAGAATGTGTTTGCATGGTGCCGACGGTCGTAATTTTGTTTACCGGCAACCAGGTGAAAGATATGCACCATGCACTATGCGGGAAACAGTGTCATATGAAGGAGGCTCAGTTATGTTTTGGGCAGGATTCTGTTACGAAGCGAAAACCGAGCTTATATTCATAGAAAATGGATCCCTTACAGCCGCTAGGTATATAACGGAGGCTTAAGAAGATCATGTGATGCCTTTTACTGGGTTCATTGGAGAAGATTTTCTGCTTCTACAAGATAATGCTCGCCCACACACTGCTACATCAGTAAGGCAGTATCTTCAAGAGGTCGGAGTGTCTACTATTGCCTGGCCAGCGCGAAGCCCTGACCTCAATCCGATAGAGCATGTATGGGACCATCTCAACAGAAAAGTTAGAAGTCGCGTAGTAGTCCCGAGCAACATTCAAGAATTAAAAAGCGCCTCATTGGAAGAATGGGAGTCTATTACACAAGATTATCTAAAAAAGTGTGTCAAATCTCTGAAAAACCGATTAAAAGCTGTAATTAAAAATAGAGGCGGTAATACGCATTATTAAAAATCATAAAACCAATCGAAATCTTTTAATTTTCCCATTAATTTGGGGCTTACATTTTTATACAAAACTCGCGAAAAATCATTACATTTGATTTTCCTCTATTTTCGAGCAATAATTTTTATTTAAATTATTCAACGATTATTGATTTAGGTACCTAGGGTATACAGCTACCCATATATAATAACAAAATTAATAAAAAAATATCATATCTTAAGTTTGTCCATTTTCTCTAGGTGGCCCGATTTTTTTGCACGCCAGTGTACATATTGTTCTTTGAGAACTGACTTCTGTTTCATATGAACGATATTAAACAATTCTTTTACTTTCTCTTACTTTCTTAGTTTACATAATCCATACATATAATAAAATTGTAACTAAGCCGAATCTGTACATTAAATATTTTTTGGAAAAGCCGAATCTATAGTTTTTAGAATTTTTGTCTGTCTGTCTGTTACCGCATCACGGAAAAACCACTGGAGGGATTTTGATGAAATTTGGTATGGCGATAGCTGGTCATCCGGGTCAACATATAGGATACCTTTTACCACGGGAAAAATACAAAAACTGCAATGTAAGAGTATACTAATATGTAAAACCTAAGAATTTGGTTTTTGGTCATTTGAACGCGGGCGGAGCCGCGGGCAATGCTAGTGTATTATATAAATTGTGTATATAAAAGTATTTATATATTATTTTAAAACCCATTTTATCATTGTTTTACGTGATGTCAGTGTATACGTGATATTCTCCTTCGTCACTAAATATCGAAAATGCTAATAGTGTATACTTCATTATAACTACGTTTATACGGTGTGCTCTGTACTAATATTGTATAAAGAGCAGATTTTTTTCTTTTGTCAAAGCAATTGCGAAATAAATGTAGGTATATTAGGTACATAAAATAAAAACGTTCTTATGAAGTTTTGGAAATGACTCATTGCATTTTCTGTTTAGACGCGAAGTCATTTTGGATGCAATGTGATCTGAAAAGCGAATTCATCACACCAGCAAGTGAACATTCAGTGTTTTTGCGTTGTAGCACGTTTTGAATGAGTCATCTATACATATAATAAAATTCTAACCAAGTCGAATCTGTACATTAAATATTTTTTGGAACTTTTTTTGAAATAGACATTATTATCGATACAGAAGTCGAATCTATAGATTTTAGAATTTTTGTCTGTATGTCTGTCTGTTCGTCTGTCCATTACCGCATCACGGAAAAACTACTGGAGGGATTTTAATGAAATTTTGACCGAAAAAAAATTGAAACCGAGCAAAGCTTAAGGTGAGTCGCTAGTAATTAAATAAGTAAAATCGGTTTATGGTAACAGAACAGCTTTCAGTTAAGCGAGGTTAGGGGTGGCTATAGGGGAGGTTGGCGGCCACTAGCGGGATATCAAGACCTCGTATATTTTACCTGGTTTAAGTATCAGACATTTTTTACGGTTCTCGGATACGTCAGACGCTTAAGGGTAACGCTCCTGTATTTAATGAAATAACACAGGCAAATATCACAATCTTTGTGAATAAGTGTGGATCCAAAACTTTTACGTGCCTGTGCTAAACAAAATTCATACGAAACATAACAAAATACATTGGTTTAGTGAAAAAATACTAAAGAAACACATTTTGCAAAAACAAGTGATGTTAAATGTCAAAGTGTCAAACTATATCAAAGACTAATAGAAGTAGTACAGATAGTTCCAAGATAACAGATAAAAAATATATTTGCTTAGAAACTAGAACAACGTTCCGTTCGTCACAACGAAAAAACTACGTTCCGTTCTACCGCAAGATGTCAACTTAACTGTCACCAGAGATGTTATATTAAAAAAAATGAATGAAATACTTAACCTCCAAACGTTTACTATAACAGAAAATATAACAACAGCGGTACATAGTCAAGTTGATAAAAAATAAAACCGATATTAAAAGAAAATGCCAAATTAAAAATTGAAATCGAAGTACTTAGCAAGAAAATAGAATATTTAGAAATAAACGGGAAGAGAAATAATTTATTAATACATGGGATCCCGGAACAGAGAGATGAGACTGAAAATGATCTTAAAACTCTCATAACTACAGCACTAAATGAAATAGATATTATACTGAAGTAAAAAGAAATCGATAGAATGCAAAGACTAGGGAAATCAGATAAAGGAGACGGAAAGATCAGACCAATCCTGCTTAATACAACAACCTTTCGAAAGAAAATCCAAATATGTACTAAAAAATAAGAAAAAAAAGAAAACTAACACTTACGTAACACAGGACCTAAAGAAAGGACGAAAGAAGCCCAGAACAATAAGAAGGAAAGAAGAAGTAATGAGAAGAAAGGATTTGAAAAAAGGCAGAGATCCGAAATCCCTAGCCCCAAAACAAGTAATGAGAGGAAGGATAGTGACCCAAAAGTTATAAAGCGGGATGCCTTTCAATACCTACGGGTCAGATCACACTCACTTCCAAACAAACAAAGGTACCCAATCAAAAGTATGGGCACCACAACCCGGAAAACCACAGCACAATAAGCAACAACAATCAGTCTCTCAGCGCGGCTGGTCCCCGCGGGAGATCTGGATATAAACTATCACCCTTATTAATAAGAAGAAACTACATTTAAGATTGCAACTTTTAACACAAGAACCCTTAGAACGGAAGAAAGTCTACAAGAGTTAGAAAAAGCACTGAAGTCATAAAATGGGACATTCTGGGCATTAGCGAGCTACGAACCTAGAAGAAAAAAATAGAAGAACGCTCAGGCTACATATTAATCTACAAAGGTGAAGTAGCTGGCTAAAAAAGTGTAGGATTCCTGTTTAAGCACACGCTGAAAAAATTCAAGAACTCCTTGGAATCTCTGATAAAATAGCTGTGCTTAGCATTTAACATACCGGGATACAGGAAACTATAGACAATCATACAAATTTATTCTCCGACAGAGCAAGCAAGTAGAACAGAAATCAAACTCTTCTACGAAAAAGTAGTATCGTGGTATTCCCATAACCATATTATTCTAATGGGCGATTTTAACGCTCAAGTCGGAATGAAACAAAACAGGAAGAATACAGCCTAGGTAGGTAAGTAGGTAACTTCGGACAAGGAAGAAGGAGTTCCAATGGCGAATTGCTAGTCGAATTTTTATTAGAACACAACCTAACGCATCTGAATAGTCTATTTATGAAAAATAAGAAGAACAAATAGTAGACTTGGATCTCCCCAGATGGTAGCATTAAAATTGAGATCGATTACATAATATCAAACTACCCCAAAGCCTTAACGGACACAATAAGTTATAACGAAATTCAACTTTAATATTAATCACCCCATGGTAAGAAACTCCTTAAAAATAGAACCTCCAAGAAAATCTAGAAAACGTTTAGCTCCACACAAAATCGAACACTGCAAAGAAGACCCATAAAGAAAATTGCACAGTCCCTAATAGAAACAGCAGAAGAAATAACAATGAGTACAAATAGAACTGAAGTCCTTACAAAATACGGAAAATTAGAACAACTGCTAACTCAAGTTAAAACAGAGAACAATAAAGGTAAAAATACAAACTAAAAGACACAAAGCTACAACTTATAGATAAAAGGAAGCACTTGCTTGTTACACAATACAAAAAAGAAAACTTTAAACTTGTAACCGAAATAAATAAGGAAATCAGAGAGAGCATCAGAAAAAATAGGAAAATCAATAGACTAAAACATTTGAAAAACATATTATAAAGAGAACAAGAGGCGTTAAAAAAGCGCTTAAGGTACTGAGAGAAAGAAACAAGGATTGGATACCAAAACTAACTCGGTAAAAACGAAAAAACTTCCCCAAACAGAAAAGAAAAAATGAAAGCTACTAAATTTTACCAGGACCTATATTCAAACCGCGACTACAACCGAACACAAGAACAAAGGAAAAACTATAACAAGGGGAACCCGACCAGAAATTCTACCTATTTAAATTGAAAGTGAAGAAATTCTATCTACTGAAGTTCCAAGAACTATTTATTTATTACCCATTCGACTCGTCCGACAAAAACAGCCTTTACAGAGCTCATATTTCATCCGATAAAAACAGCTCTTTTCAGAGCTCTTGTATAGTTTCGACCGACAAAAGCGTGTTTTTTAGATAGACAACTTGCTAGCAAATCGATACGCAGTGCAGTGCGACGGTACGGAACGATCGATTGCGGTCTGCTGGTACCTAACACACTTCGCCGTGCAGAAACCGAACAAGCCTGGAAAACCATGATTCGGATTTGATGCAGCAGCTAAGAGCTGACGTCGCTTCAAGGCACCATGTTCCGGTTCAAGGAGCGACCTATAGCTATCACTGCTCATGCTTCATCCGATAAAAACGGCTCTTTTCAGAGCTCTTGTATAGTTTCGATCGACAAAAACGTCTTTTTTTTGAACCCTTGAAATGTTTCGTGCGACAAAACCAGCTCTTTTCAGAGCTCTTGTTTAGTTTCGACCGACAAAAACGTCTTTTTTTTGAACTATCGAAGGTTTCGTGCGACAAAAACAGCTCTTTTCAGAGCTCATGTATAGTTATGAACGACAAAAACGTCTTTTTTTAAGAGCTGTCGAAATGTTGCGTCCGACAAAAACAGATCTTTTCAGAGCTCTTGTTTAGTTTCGACCGACAAAAACGTCTTTTTTTTTGAACTATCGAAGGTTTCGTGCGACAAAAACAGCTCTTTTTAGAGCTCATGTCTTATATGACAAAACAGCTCTTTTCAGCGCTATTTCTTTCAAGTTCCATGGATGTCAGAGCTTGACAAATAAATTTATTTTATCGTAACTTTAAATTTTGTTTCATTACCAAAAACCGTTTCGTAGTTTATCCTGTGTACTTTTCCGTGTATCATTCATGCAGAAGCCGTTGCAGCGTGAAGGTTAAGGTTTTATAGCATTATACCGGTTTTGTTAACCGCAAAGTATCCGCGATTTTTCAAATTAAATAAAATTATGTATTACGGTGGCGTATTGGCGAGTCGGTACTATATATAATATACTATGTGTAAAGGAGTTGGACTGAAATACATATTGTTCTTTGAGAACTGACTTCTGTTTCATATGAACGATATTAAACAATTCTTATACTTTCTCTACTTTGTAAGTTTATGTAATGTATTCTTTAAATTGTGTATATAAAAGTGTTTATATATTATTTTAAAACCCGTTTTATTGTTGTTTTACGTGATGTCGGTGTACACGTGATATTCTCCTTCGTCACTAAATATCGAAAATGCTAATAGTGTATACTTTGTATCCTTTATTATAACTACGTGTATACGGTGTGCTCTGTACTAATTAATCTATACATATAATAAAATTGTAACTAAGTTGAAAAAAAACAGCTCTTTTCGGAGCTACATCTTGTTTCATAGAAAAACAGCTCTTTTCGGAGCTACATTTTGTTTCATAGAAAAACAGCTCTTTTCGGAGCTACATCTTGTTTCATAGGAAAACAGCTCTTTTCGGAGCTACATCTTGTTTCATAGGAAAACAGCTCTTTTCGGAGCTACATCTTGTTTCATAAAAAAACAGCTCTTTTCGGAGCTACATCTTGTTTCATAGGAAAACAGCTCTTTTCGGAGCTACATCTTGTTTCATAGGAAAACAGCTCTTTTCGGAGCTACATCTTGTTTCATAAAAAAACAGCTCTTTTCGGAGCTACATCTTGTTTTATAGAAAAACAGCTCTTTTCGGAGCTACATTTTGTTTCATAGAAAAACAGCTCTTTTCGGAGCTACATCTTGTTTCATAGGAAAACAGCTCTTTTCGCAGCTACATCTTGTTTCATAGAAAAACAGCTCTTTTCGGAGCTATATTTTGTTTCATAGAAAAACAGCTCTTTTCGGAGCTACATCTTGTTTCATAGAAAAACAGCTCTTTTCGGAGCTACATCTTGTTTCATAGGAAAACAGCTCTTTTCGGAGCTACATCTTGTTTTATAGAAAAACAGCTCTTTTCGGAGCTACATTTTGTTTCATAGAAAAACAGCTCTTTTCGGAGCTACATCTTGTTTCATAGGAAAACAGCTCTTTTCGCAGCTACATCTTGTTTCATAGAAAAACAGCTCTTTTCGGAGCTATATTTTGTTTCATAGAAAAACAGCTCTTTTCGGAGCTACATCTTGTTTCATAGAAAAACAGCTCTTTTCGGAGCTACATCTTGTTTCATAGGAAAACAGCTCTTTTCGGAGCTACATCTTGTTTCATAGGAAAACAGCTCTTTTCGGAGCTACATCTTGTTTCATAAAAAAACAGCTCTTTTCGGAGCTACATCTTGTTTTATAGAAAAACAGCTCTTTTCGGAGCTACATTTTGTTTCATAGAAAAACAGCTCTTTTCGGAGCTACATCTTGTTTCATAGGAAAACAGCTCTTTTCGGAGCTACATCTTGTTTCATAAAAAACAGCTCTTTTCGGAGCTACATCTTGTTTCATAGAAAAACAGCTCTTTTCGGAGCTACATCTTGTTTCATAGTAAAACATTCGATCGCCGTAATGACTGACAACCTAATACAGTCGCAAAAAAGCTGATTCTTTGAAACAAACTGAAAGCAGAATTTTTATTAGAAGCCAAGTTGACTCAGTTAAAATTAAAGATAAGTCCCACAGGAATAAGGATAGAACCATGGGATCATTCAGCATGGGGAAGCAGATCAAATAGGTCGGTGAAACGATTACAAGGTTTTCCTAGAATTACAGACAGAGGTGCACTCATCCTTCGAGCCCGAACTGATAGAAATATGAAGTTCTAAGAAGAGAAGATTGTGTGAAGATGTGCTATGACCTGACATCGTCGTGGGGATAGATTACTGGAAGTACACAATGATACTCAGAGGTCTTAACCAGCCGTCGGCGTCTTGGTCTCGACTTGACCGGGTGCTGAGAGGTACACGGAACAGCACAAACAACACAGTGTGATCCGAAACTAGGACGGCGTGTTACGAGAGATACGATATTCATCGCAGTAAGCTCGTCATTCATAACTAAACATTTTGTTCACGGCCACATCGTGTAGGAATACTTCTACACGCAATGCTTGTGTTTTCCGAAGTGATTTTCTAAACATTTTGTGACCTGTTACGAGCGGAAGGGCAAAGCGTAAAGTAAAAGAGAGTGATATATGCTGCCGGTGTATTCAAGTTACGAGGATGAAACGCTATCACAAATAGTGTGTTCTGCGTCTGCAAGTTGACTGGGAGCTAACAAGTTTTAGAACAAAATTTTCGCCATGTATTGGAACGACGAACGAGAGACGAGGTAGGTGGAGTTCAAATTTCACCTCGATTAAACTGATTATATCCCTGCCGAGGTAAGCGCTAAAAACAAGAAGGGAACAGAAGCCACATCAGGTGTCAATTCGATTTTGAATCCGATGAATACATCCGATTCCATGTCACAAAATTCGATAGAAGGTATTATTACTGCAGAATCTCTGGCGCCTCAAAATATCATGGGAATATTGGAGTTTCACTTGTCAGGAACTTCATAATCTACAAGAATCTTGTCATAATAAAACCTAATTTAAAATATTCTTTTCTGAGTTTTAATCTAAAAAGGCTCTTTTCCAGAGCTATCTATATCCTGTTTTAATTAAACACCTTTTCAGAGCTTTATCATATGCGATTTAAACCGATTAATGAATTTAACGAAATGCCGTTACATTTTATCTTATACGGTCATAATTTAAATTCTATTGTTTCATATTTGCGAGAAATTTTAAATTATTTTGTTTCATATTTGTAAGAAATTTTAAATTATATTGTTTCATATTAGCGAGTGTAGAACGTAGTTATGGAGTCTGAGCCTGAGTTATACAGAAAGAGGAAGTTAAACATAGAATGAGAAGAGCCGTTAGAGTGGGAGGGAGAAAAACAATTTTAAATTTCATCGTCATTGCTAAAACATCTTCAAAATTAGTGCTATTTAGTTTTATTTGTGCGTATAAATACGAACATGTTGTTTTTGTTAAGTAAGAGAAGTTTCAAGTTATAGGAGGATTGAGACATGAAAAAGTGAAAAGTGAAGTATAGTGATAGTGGATGTGCAACTTATAGCGAAATGCTCGGTGATTATAATGACATTGCTGTGCATAAATACCGTGTGTGTACACTGTACGTTAACTGTGATTCTAGTATGTACATAAAAGCAATAAAATATTTCTGTAGAGGCTGATGAATGATATTTTACCACCATTAGCCCCAGTTTATTTATTTTTTTGCTAAATTTAATCAAAATAATTTGATATTTTAACCTATACTAATATTATAAAGAGGTTAAGTTTGTGACGTTGTAGAGGGCAATCTCTGGATCTACTGAACTGATTTAGGTGAAATTTGGTAAGAAGATAGTTTGAGACTCTGGGATGAAGGATTTATTATCACGGAAATCATCCTTTAAGGGAGTGAAAATGTTCGTCAAAAATGTTCGTAAAAATCTATATTTAATGTATATTGTGTAATAATTATTAATAATTTGTAGTCATTCTTGCAATAAGCCTGTGAATTTAAAATATAAAACTATAATTTTATACTTCTAGACAATTCTGAGTCGAATTTGTACATTAAATATTATTAAGAAAATCTTATTGAAATAGTCATAATTATCGATACAGAAGCTGAATCTATAGTTTTTAAAATTTTTATCTGTCAGTCTGTCTGGGAACACATCAGGAGAAAACCACTGGATTGATTTTGATGAAATTTATATGATGACAGAGAAATGAGAAATTTATACTAACCGTTAAAACGTAGCTAGGTACGAACCCGAGCGGAGCGAGGGTGAGTTGATAGTCTAGGAAAAACTACTAATAAATATACTTATTTGTATTGTTTATGATCGAGATAAATTTTTTATTTCGGCTTCAGAAATATAGCGTGATGTCAGAAGTGGGGTCGAAAAAAAGCAAAACAATAAAGGCGTCACTACACAGGTTCTTCGACGAGCTGAACGCTCTATTATATAATATAATGCAAGAATAATATAAATTGTGGAATAACATGTAGTAGTAGTAAGAATGAAGTAGAAAATTGGAAGTTGAAAAATAAATAGGTTGGCACTAGAAAACATGATTAAAAACTCATCATCATTCATCTGGATTTAAAAATGTTATATTTGCTATCATCTTGTGGGCAAGCATTTGAAGACTGAAGAGCTCCTGACTTAATAAAAGTTCTTTTCAGAACTAACTCAACAGCTCTTTTTAGAGCTCTTTATGTCCTGTTTCATCAGACATGGAACAGCTCTTTTCAGAGCTACTTTAATATCTCCTGTGTTTCACGAGACGTCAGTACTTCACTACTTACGATGATTAAGTGTACTACATGTACCTAATCAGATTCCAGCCGATGCAAAGCAAATCTAATATAATCGATACGTAAATACATACATATTTACCTATTAGATATTCATATCTAAAAATATTGTAGGCTGGCACCGACTTCGAAAATATCTGATTAGGTATCTATTTTAAATGAAAACCTTCGTTTAGTTAATTTTTACATTTTAGTGCCTAGAAGTCGGTATTTTTTTAAAAAGTTTTTATTTTTCCATATTTAGTGTAGACGTAATAAGTAGGTAATTTGTAAGAAGAAAGATTTTAATAACATATTTAATTAAACAATTTAAAAAAAAAATATTTAAAAAAGATTTTTTTAAAAAACCGCTAGACTGATTTTAATAAAATTGATATGGGACCACTCTTTGAAAAAAAGGAATATTTCCAAATCGGTTCAGACGTCTTCGAGTAATCGGTGAACATAAATTAAAAAAAAGATTCCGACGAATTGAGAACCTCCTCCTTTTTGGACGTCGCGTCGGTTAAAAAGGTATACAGAAATATTAGCCGTTCATAAAACTGACAGTTAATCTTACTAGGAGTTACCCTTACTGGCAGATAAAGAAATTGACAGTTAAACCTACTAGCCGTTCATAAAACTGACAGTTAATCTAACTAGGAGTTACCCTTACTGGCAGATAAAGAAATTAACAGTTAAACTTACTGACAGTTAATCTTACAGACAGTTACCCTTACTGATAGTTAAAGAAACTGACAGTAAAACAAACTGACGGTTAAACAAACTGACAGTTAAACTAACTGAAAGTCATGCTAACTGACAGGTTAACTTGCTGACAGTTAAACTTACTAGCCGTTTATAAAACTGACAGTTAATCGTACAGTTGACAGTTAATCTTACAGACAGTTACCCTTACTGACAGTTAAAGTTACTTGTTTCGGACGACCAGAACCAGGGTATGTCTAGTACCCGGAGGTCGACCTGGGACAATCTCCCAGACGTTCTTGGCGTACACGGCAGTATGTCCGTTCGCTGGTAATGTACGCCACCACGCACCCCTGAATGCGTAGCTTGGGTCCCGATCCACTAGGGTTTCTTCGTTGACAGGAGACTATACTTAGAGGCGATGAAATAAAAACACAATTTTTCCTTTTTTCTCTCTTGGTTTCGGTTCTTCCTTTTCCTTTTAGTTGTTGCCTCTTCGGTGGCTGTCTTGCGACCGACTCGAATCGAGAAATGGCTCGCCTTTTATTTGGCCCGTTAATACCTTACAGAGAGCCGCGTACTTTGAGCTCATTTTTCGAGTAAAATTTCCCTAAACCGAAACCTTGAGAGTCCTTTTATTTTATGTTTTCAGTAAAACACCTTACACATATTTATTTATTTACATGCCTTACATACTATTATACAATATTAAAACATAATATTCAATATATAATAATTAATTAAAAAGTCTTAAAACAAAAATATCTAACTTTCTAGGTTGCTACATTTTTACTATACATTTTCCCTTATAACTTTTGAACGGATAGTCCTATCGACCTAATTCTTGTTTTATTATAAGTTTTATAATAAAATCTATTATTTAAAACATAAACTATTATGCTATTGCAAGAAACAAAAAATCTCATTTTCAAGTTACGTAATTATATGCTAACATTTTACTTACGTACCTATTCCTTTCAAATTAATGTTAAATAGTCTTATATGATTCAAATAAGCAAAAAATACTCTAAACTAACCTTATTACACTAATTAGAACTTATTTTAACATGATAAATCTAATAAGAATGAGATTTCATATTTACAACAATTATTCATAATACGCTAAAATGACATTGTCCCTATATTAATACACACGTTACTCGAAGATAGGTTTTCCGTCGCCGACATTCTCCCCCTCGTGCTTTGCACCAACTCCTGGACTCGGCGACGCTCCCGGCACCAACAGCACCACTCTCGAACTGGGCCTCCGTAGAACACCTCCTCTGGTTTCGACGTCGACGACTCTGGTCCGCCCGTCTGGTCCAGGATACACATGCAGGATTCTTCCGCGTGGCCAGATGCATCTTGGTAGGCTGTGATCGACGATCAGTACGATGTCTCCGACTTGCAAATCTGTGGCGCTGACTCTTCCTTTGGTCTTCCTTGGTAGTAGAGTGGGCAAATACTCTCTCAGCCAACGTTGCCAGAAGTGATCGGCAAGTCGCTGCGTAGCCTTCCAGGTGTGTCTGCCCACAAGCTCGTTGTCCTCGAAGCTGCCGATTCTTGCTGCGCCACATGATCGCCCGATGAGAAAGTGGTTCGGTGTAAGTGCTTCTTCTTCAGGGTTCTCGGAGAGGTGGGTGAGGGGCCGAGAGTTGACTATGTGCTCGGCCTCTAACAGGAGGGTATGAAGTACCTCCTCTCGTGGTTGCCTTTCGTTGAGCGTGGCGTCCAGTGCGGTTTTAATGGATCGCACCAGACGCTCCCATGCACCTCCCATGTTTGGTGCACCAGGAGGTATGAACTTCCACTGCACGCCGATCTTCTCCGCTTCCGAGATAAGGTCTTCTTGCTTCATGGTGTCTAGTGCTTCCTTGAGTTCTTTGTTGGCGCCAACGAAGTTAGTGCCATTGTCGGTGTAGATTATCTTTGGCATTCCCCTTCTCGCGGCGAATCGTCGTAGTGCCATGATCATGCTGTCAGTGGAGAGTGAAGGAGTGAGCTCAATGTGTACAGCTCGTGTTGTTAAGCATGTGAATAGAGCACCCCATCTCTTCTCATGGCGTCTTGCTACGGTGATCGTCATAGGGCCGAAGTAATCTATTCCCGTGCACGTAAATGGAGGGTTTCCGTGCATCAGCCTCTCAGCAGGTAAGTTGCCCACTGGTAGTTCTTGAGGTCTTGCCTTTCTTGTTTTGCACCACTGGCATTGATGTTGAATGGTCTTGATCGCTGACCTCAGTCCTAGCACCCAGAAGCGTTGTCTTACTTCGTTCATTACGGTCGCGTGATTCCCGTGATTGAAGCGGCAGTGAAATTCTTCTATGATGAGAAGTGTTGTCTTGTCCTTGCTGTCGAGTACGATGGGTCGTTTGTAGTCTCTGGTAACCCCTCGTATCGCGTCGATTCTTCCTTTCAGTCGCAGGAGACCTTCTTCTAGCACTACGTCGAGTCTTTTCAACTTGCTGCTGCCCTCTAATTGTTTTCCTTGCTGTAGGCACCTGATGTCCTCTTTGAAGCATTTCTCTTGACTTCTTCTTAACAACAGCGTTTCAGCTTGCTCTAGTAGACTTGTTTCCAATGGTATGTATTTCCTTTCTGACGTTTTTGAAGACAGATGTCGCTTCTCAACAATTTTCTTATTCCTTTTTGTAGTTTTCCAGGTAGGATCTTCTTTGCTGGCGTGGACCTTTTCCTTTCTTCTGCAGAGTTGTATGAACTGCAGTACTCTTGCTGTAGCTCGCCAAAGTCTTTTCCACGACGAGAACTTTTCGGGATCTGGTGATGGATAGGAGCTGCCTGCAGTCGCTACGATGTCCGCTGCCTTTTCTTCGCCAGTGGTTGCTTTCTTGAATGTTCTTGCCGCAGGCCAGTGAACTTCATCTCTTCTTAGAAACCCTGGTCCGGTGTACCATCGGTGTTGGCAGTCGAAGTGTTCTGGTACGTCACGTGTTGCATCATCTGCAGGGTTCTGCGCCGTCGGTACCCATCTCCAGTCCTGTGGTTTTGTGAGATCTTCTATCTCCGCCAAGCGATGAGCCACGAATGTCTTGAAGGTTCTCGGGTCCGTCTTGATCCATGATAGCACGATACTGGAGTCTGTCCAAAACGTCTTCCTTTCTATTTTCAGATCCATTTCTTCCTCGACCGAGTGTGGCAATCTGCTTCCTAGGAGGGCCGCTTGCAGCTCGAGTCTCGGGATTGACACCGGCTTCAACGGAGCGACTCTTACTTTTGCTGCTACTAAGCTGACGTCATAAGTCCCATTTTGATTTTCAGTTCTCCAATATACCGTAGCTGCATACGCCATTTCGCTTGCATCCGTGAACGTGTGCAGCTCCCCCTCGGTGCGACGTGGTGCCAGACATCTCGGGATCTGAAGGTCTTGGAGCAGCTTCATCTTTTCCAGGTAAGTCTTCCATGACTCGTACTCCTTTTCTTCTATCTCTTCATCCCAACCGACGCCACTTCGCCATATGTTCTGGAGCAGCCTTTTGCCTTGGATGAGAATTGGTGATGCTAGCCCTAGTGGATCGAAGGTCGACATCACGGCGCTGGTGACTTCTCTCTTCGTAGGTACCTTGAGTCCTTGTGCCACTTCATCTGGCGTGTTCCGAAAGTTCGCCCTAAAGCCTATGGAGTCCCTTTCTGTAAACCAGCGTAGTCCCAGTGTCTTCTCTTCCTTCTCACCAAGGTCCACCTCTGTCTTCTCAACTGACTCAGTCTTCACGTCTTGCAGCAGGTCGGAGTGGTTTGACGCCCATCCTCGGAGTTCGAAGCCCGCCTTTTTGTGAATGAAGTCCACCTGCGCTGTAATTCTCTTGAAGCCCTCTTCTGAATGGAAGCTGTGCAGGTAGTCATCCATGTAATGGTTCAGCTCGATTGCCTTTGCTGCCTCTGGGTACTGCTTCTTGTAGTCCGCCGCGTTCCGGTTCTTCACGTAGATCGCTGTGCTAGGAGATGATGTCGCGCCGAATATGACTGATGTCATTCTGTACTCCTTCGGTGCTACGTCACGACGATCCCCTCGCCACAGGAACTTCAAGCTGTTTCTATCTTCTGGCCGGATGCGAACTTGCAGGAACATTTCCTTTATGTCGGCTGCCACTGCAAACGGGCCTTGCCGGAACCTCAGTAATACCCCGAAGAGCGATTGCAGTAGGTCCGGTCCCGGTAGTAAAGCGTCGTTGAGGCTTCTCCCTTTAGACTTGGCTGCAGCGTCGAAGACGATCCTTATTTTCTTCTTCAATGGATGTACCACGGAGAAATGAGGGAGGTACCATGTCTTCTTTGAATCTTCTTGTCCACCAGGTGCTTCTTCTGCATACTTGCTGTCGATTAGATGCTGGATCTGCTTATTGTATTCTGCCTTCAGCTGAGGGTCTTTGTCTATCTTCTTTTCAATGTTGAACAATCGGTTCTTGGCAGACGTGTAGCTTTCAGGCATCTGTTCATCTTCATTTTTCCATAGAAGTCCAGCTTCAAATCGACCATCTTCTAGTCTTCTGCAGGTCTTCTCTAGGATGGTGAGTGCTCTTCCTTCTGAATCCGTAGTGGGTCTTCTTGGTAGTACTCCAAGTGCTTCGATTCCCTCTGGACTTTTGACGAAATAAGACGTGTACAACAACTTTTTCTTATTTTAATTAATCAAAATTTACTCAGTAAAATGTGTTCAAATAATAGGAGTGCAGAACTATTGAAGAGTTAACGCAACTGTGAGCGATACTCTGTGTTTAGTGTGAGTGCGTGCGACAATCATGAACTCTGTCTCTCTCGAATTTGATAGAATCGCGCGTAATAGCATAGGATAGCAGCAGTTTGCACGCTTTACTCTGTCAAGAGCTCATATTACATTGGACGGACATTGAAATAGTACGTAATTATCGCGAACGCCCAACTTGTCTTGACCGGTCCCTCGCCGAGACTTCTCAAAGCATACACTCCTGGTACTAAGACATTACAATATTGTAAAGATGCCGATTAATCGCTCCCCACCACAAACGCAGCAACTGACAACGCCCGCTTCGATTTTACACTGCAGTTCGGAGCCTAACTTGTTAAATGAAACGGATACAGAGAGTTTAAATATAAACTTGCGTCAAAAGCGAAAGCGCTTTGACTCTGATAGTGGAACACAATCACAATTAACTTCCTTTATGAATGAGATGAAAAATATGATGCTGGAATTTAAAAAGATACAAGAAGAAAAAATGGAAAAAGTTTACTCGACATTAGACGATATTAAAAAGCAGAATAGTGATATATGCGCGTCCATTGAATTTATGTCGAAAACCTACGAGTCCTTAAATGAAAAAATTCGTAAATTGGAATTGGACCGCCAAGATAACTTGCAATACATACAATCTCTGGAAGAAAGGGTTGAAGGTTTCGACCGTGGCTCCCGTTCCTCATGTATAGAAATCAAAAATATACCAATGCAGGGATCAGAATCTAAAGAGCAGTTACTAAATATGGTTATAAATATTGGAAAAAAACTCAATTTAAACATTTTACCCCATGAAGTTTATGACATCTATCGTATTCATAATATTAAAAAAAATTTGGAAACAAAACCGATTATTGTAAAATTTACAAGTGTCATAATAAAAGAAAAAAATAATTGATCTGTATAAAAAATTTAACAAAGGCGGTTCATATTTGACAACCGAGTCCATTCACATTAAGGGAATTAACAAACGTATTTTTATATCAGAAAATCTAACAAATAAAATGAAGCGACTGTTTTTCTTATGTCGAGACTTTGCCAAGGTAAATGACTACAAGTATTGCTGGGTATCACACGGCAAAATATTTGTGCGTAAATCCGATGGAGGACCGCTGCGACAAATAAAAAGTGAAAGTGATCTAACGTCAAATCAACAAAAGTGACTATTTACTTTATTATTTTGCTTGTTAATCATAGCTATAAAATACTGTCATATAGTTTTTAAGCAATTCTTAAGCTTTGAAACATATCATGTAAGTGCTACCTTAAATTGTTTTTGCTGGCATGTATTATATACTATTTTCTGTCTTCTATTTACTAAAAATAAGAACATGTTTTTATTACGATTTGTAGACATAATATGTACTTCTCATACTATAGTAAACAACCACCACATCACACACACTTCTATACACAACATTTTAAAATACGAGTACAATCCAATTGATTTTTACTCAGCCATATCCTATGTAAGTTTTAGTGAACTATATCTATTGCTACTTCCTCTCAATCCGTATAAATATATAAACATACAATGTATATTATGTATATTACATAAAGTTTATTGAAAACTGTATGAACAATATCTCTTTAGGCATAATAATACCTCTAATACTAATATTCACTTTATATTATTATTATTATTGTTATTTTTTTTTTTTTTAATATAAATAAACCATTTACTTTACTATAAATATGATTGATATTCATAAGATAACAACAGAAATAGAAAATATTCATGTATCGAATTCTTTCCTTTGTTCTCCGGAAGACTGTGGCTCACATTTAGTTTCGAATAATTGTAACACGTTTAATATTTTGCATGTTAATATTAGAAGTATAGGATGTAATTTTATACATCTGTTGACATTAATTGAAAGAATAAGTGTAAACATTGACGTAGTAGTTTTATCTGAATGCTGGCTTAGTAAATGTAATAATTTGCCTATATTACACGGTTTTACTTCTTATTCATCTAATCATACTCACCAAAATGACGGGGTTGTTGCCTACATCAGGCAAACTATAATTCACACCGTTGAAAAGCCAGAATTTTACGATGCAAATTGTCTTATTTTAAAATTAATGAATACAGCAGTAATCGTTGCACTTTATCGCTCCCCATCTTTTAGAAATGTTGATAGATTCAATAACTCCTTAGATAAAACCCTATATACCTTACGTATGTACAATAATATAATGGTAATTGGAGATATTAATATAAATATAGCTTATAATAGCAATGATCCTCATTCTGATTCATATCTCAATCTTGTGTCCTCACATGGCCTGCTTTCTGCGCATAGTTTCCCGACTCGTGGAAACAGCTGTCTCGATCACGTCATGCTAAAATCAAAGCAAATCTCTACTACTTTGGTTCTGGATTCCTTTATTACAGACCACGCGCCGGTGATTATTTGCTCTGATTTTAAAATAAAAAACCCACGTCATGCGGCGCTCTGTGATAAAACTTAATGAAACGAGTTGTCTCGGAGAGCTAGAAAAGTATGATTTCTCTAATGTTCTGTGTGATAACGATGCTGAAAGGGCGGCGACAACACTTGTAACAGCTATTTCTGGAATTGTAAAAAAAACACTCCAGAGAAATAACTGTAACTAGTAAAACGCGAATCCTAAAGCCCTGGATTACACCTGGGCTCTTGCGATGCATCCGAAACCGTGATAAACTTTTTAGAAAAACCAAGAAAAACCCAGAAAATACCGAACTCTGTATAATTTATAACCGGTACAAAAATTTTTGCAATAACCTTCTTAAACGAATAAAAAAAGAATTTGATCATAATAACTTCCTAAAAGCTAAAAATAATGCCAAAGCTACATGGGATTTAGTAAAAAATGTAGGCTATCTCAAAAAGTCATCTAAAGCATCTACAGACCTTTTTATGTTAGCTGATGAACCATTTTCTGCAGTTTCAGCTGTTAACAAGTACTTTGCTAGCGTTGGCAGAAATATAGCCACGCAAATTACGAATTTTAATGATCCAGTCCTACCTGATAACTTATATACCACAACTGTTTCCTTGTCATCTATCTCACTATATAGCACTGACTATACTGAAGTTGAAAATGTCATAACAAATCTTAAGAATACCTCAGCGACAGGATGGGATGGTATACCTACCTCGCTGGTAAAGTCGGCTAGACATATCTTCATACCAATGCTGGTCCATATTTTTAATTTGGCGATTGAATCCGGTATCTTTCCCAAAGTTTTTAAAAAAGCTCTGGTACACCCAATCCATAAAGGCGGTGATGGAAACATTGTCAGTAACTACAGGCCTATCTCGATTCTAACTACGTTATCTAAAATATTCGAAAAACTTTTAAATACTAGACTCGTTAAATATTTAAATAAACATAATATCATTGCGGCTAACCAATATGGCTTTAGGAGTGGCAAATCTACAGAAGATGCTGTTTTGGACTTAACAAATTCTATAGTAAAAAATTTCACTAAGAAAGAAAAAACTATTGGTATATTTTTGGATCTAACAAAAGCATTTGACACTGTTTCCATCCCTAACCTTCTTCAGAAATTACACCAGGTGGGTGTGCGAGGAGTTGCAAATGATATTTTTAAGAGCTACCTTGAAAATCGTTCACAATGCGTTGTTATCGATGGTGTTATGAGTGCAGAGGAAAATATAGATTTTGGAGTACCTCAAGGCAGTGTCCTTGGGCCGACTCTTTTTCTCATTTATGTAAATGAATTATCCAAACTGAATTTACAAAATTGTAAAATAATATCATATGCCGATGATACAATTCTTCTTGTTAACGGGAAAAATTGGGCTGAAGTTACAATATACGCTGAATCTGCATTATCTGCTGTCAATAAATGGTTACGCAAAAATAGTTTAACTTTAAATTTAGATAAAACGAATTTTATAACCTTTGCTCCTAGCAGTATTTCTCTTCCGTCTCCCCCCGTTAAAATTTTTATTCATAATCCAAGTTGCACTAGAAATATCGCTTGTAATTGCAGAAGTATTAATAATACCAATCAAACCAAATATTTAGGCATATACATTGATAGCACCCTTTCATGGCACGAACACATTAAAGTTACCTGCAATAGACTTCGGAAACTAATATTTGTATTTAAAAGACTTAGAAACATTGTTGACTTGTCAACACTCAAGAACGTGTATTATGCCCTCGTACAATCGATCTTATCATATTGCATCACTGCCTGGGGAGGCACTGATAAAAGTAAATTAATGCGTTTAGAAAGGGCCCAAAGATCTATACTCAAAACAATGAACTTTAAACCTATATATTTCCCAACTGTCGAACTGTATAAAATTTCTAAAGTACTTTCTGTTAGAAAATTGTTTTTACTCCAAACCATACTACGTAAGCACTCACAAACACCTTTTGATTACCACATGATCTCTAATAAACGCAGATCAGATTTAGTTTGCAAAACAATTCGTATTACATCGGCTTTGGCTAAACAGCATTATGATTTCTTTTCCCCAAATTTATATAACAAAATAAACAAAGTTCTTAATATATATCCCCGAACCTTACATGTATGCAAAAATATAATTACAGCTTGGTTGTTAGACTTGACATATGAGGAAACCGAGAACTTACTAAAATAGGTACATTTTATATGGCTGACACACATGCACACACATACACACACACACACACACACACACACACACACACACACACACACACACCACACACACACCACACACATTCATACACACACACACACACGCACACGCACACGCACACGCACACGCACACGCACACGCACACGCACACGCACACGCACACGCACACGCACACGCACACGCACACGCACACGCACACGCACGCGCACGCGCACGCACGCGCACGCGCACGCGCACGCGCACGCGCACGCGCACGCGCACGCGCACGCGCACGCGCACGCGCACGCGCACGCGCACGCGCACGCGCACGCGCACGCGCACGCGCACGCGCACGCGCACGCGCACGCACACGCACACGCACACGCACACGCACACGCACACGCACACGCACACGCACACGCACACGCACACGCACACGCACACGCACACGCACACGCACACGCACACGCACACGCACACGCACACGCACACGCACACGCACACGCACACGCACACACACACGCACACGCACACGCACACGCACACGCACACGCACACGCACACGCACACGCACACGCACACGCACACGCACACACGCACACGCACACGCACACGCACACGCACACGCACACGCACACGCACACGCACACGCACACCCACACGCACACGCACACGCACACGCACACGCACACGCACACGCACACGCACACACACACACACACACGCGCACACGCACACGCACACGCACACGCACACGCACACGCACACGCACACGCACACACACACGGACATACCGTCAATCTACTTATACTATACATCATATCATAACTAATATCTTAAATTAATTTAACTTTTAAATCTTATATTGGAACATAATGTATATTTCTTTCTTAATCTGGAGGTGGGCGTTAATGATTACGACACAGTTTTAACTAATGTAGTCATTATCGAACATAATTTTGTAAATTGTAATCTTTAAAGCGTGTCCAATAAAGATTTTATTTATTTATTTATTTATTTATTGCGAAGTGATCCTTGATGGCTTGACGCATCTCTTCTTCTGGCGTGCTGACATGTAGACACGTGTTTAAGAAGTGCACCACTTTCGCGCCTCCAGTGTCTGACCCGTGGAGCACCCATCCAAGTCCTGTTCTTGAAGCGACTGGTTGTCCTGGTTTCCCTCTTCTTACTTCTTGAGTCACGATAATCTCCCAGTTGTCTTGACCGATGAGCAGCTGTGGTGACTCCCCCTTATAATATAGAGAGTCAGCAATCTTCTTCAAGTGTTGACACTCTTCTATCCTTTTCTTTTCTAGGAACTGCAGTGCAAGCTTCAACTCGTCGATGGTCCGGACTCTTCTCAAGGTCTTCTTGGTCTTCTGATGAATCCCCTTCACCGTAAGGTCCAGCATCTGAGAGTCTTCCTTCCTTATCAGCCTGCCTCCAACAGTCTCGATGACCAGTTCCTCCTTTCTTCCTTGAGCGCCGATTTCTTCTGCTACCTTCTGGTCTAGCAGCGACACTGTTGACCCTTCATCCATGAGGGCCAATATCTTCTTTGATCCTTTTGACCCGAAGATTTCTATCGGAATTATCTTCAGGTATGCCCTTGCGTTGTTGACCGCATTCACCGATGCCATGATGCTCGCCACTTCTTGTGGTTTGTTCTTCTGTTCTTCCGAGGAACTTTTCTCTGTCTCGACGTGCAGCAGATGATGATGCCACCTCTTGCATTCCTTGCACGACGGCTTCTTGCAGCTCTCCTTCCGATGTGTCCCTTGTAAACACTTGAAGCAAACGCGGCTTTTCTTCACTATTGCCCATCGATCTTGCACAGACGCCTTCAGGAACTTCTGACACCCGACGAGGAAGTGTTCACCCTCACACATGGGGCAAGTCTTCTCTGATCTTGAAACCTTTTCTTTGAAGTCCTTTTCCTTAGTTGAATGCGTTGCTTGTCGATGAGTCCGTCTGAACCCGCTCTTCTCTTCTGTTGATGCATAGGCTCCACACTTGTCTGCTTCTCTGTTCAGGAACTTGGACACCAGTGTTAGGTCGGAGAACTCGCCTTCTTCTGTTGTTTCAATGAAGTCGTACCATCGGAACTTGAGGATCGTAGGTATCTTCTCAATAATTTGTTTCACCATCTCAGGTGAATGCAGGTACTGTGGTTTCTTCAATCCTTTTATTGCCGCTACGCTGTTGCTGATCTGGCTCGCGAAGAGGCATATGTCCCTTGGGTTTTCAGAAATCTTCGGCAACGTTTTGACCTTGTCCAACTCTGCCAGCACCAGTGCATCTGGTCTTCCATATCTTCTTCTGAGGGCTTGAATCACTTCCATCGGAGAGGCTTCGGAGTACAGCAGACTCTTGATAGCTTCTCTTGCGTTGCCCTTCAGTGCTCTTCTTAGCCGAGCCATATTCTGGACGTTGTTGAACATCGGTGCTGTATCTTCATAGACAACCTTGAAGGCCATCCACTCGCTGCTGTTGCCGTCGAAGTAGGGTAACTCGTGAATGTAGGTTGGCTGTCCTGCTGGTCCTCGCGTGGTAAGAGCTTCCTTCAATGCTGCCGTCAGTGCTTGAATTTCAATCGTAGCTCCTCTCGTTGAGGAGTTCTCTTCAGGCTTCATCTTCTGTGGCTCTTCCAAGGGGTGTGGACCTCGCATCTCTGGTTGAACTTTGTTGCCATCCTCCAGCACAGACGTCTCGATCCAGTTCTGCACCTGTGCTGTTCTGTCTTCCAGGTCTTCATCCACGGAGTCCTCTTCTTCACACTGTGCCATCTCCAATCTGACACGGGCTAGTTTAGTTTCAGCCTGTGCTTGCTTCAACTCCAGGCGTGCCAACTCTTCCTTTGCTTCTAGCTCGCGTCTTCTGGCCGAGGAACTCGTGGTCTTCGTGGACGTATATTGTGTAATAATTATTAATAATTTGTAGTCATTCTTGCAATAAGCCTGTGAATTTAAAATATAAAACTATAATTTTATACTTCTAGACAATTCTGAGTCGAATTTGTACATTAAATATTATTAAGAAAATCTTATTGAAATAGTCATAATTATCGATACAGAAGCTGAATCTATAGTTTTTAAAATTTTTATCTGTCAGTCTGTCTGGGAACACATCAGGAGAAAACCACTGGATTGATTTTGATGAAATTTATATGATGACAGAGAAATGAGAAATTTATACTAACCGTTAAAACGTAGCTAGGTACGAACCCGAGCGGAGCGAGGGTGAGTTGATAGTCTAGGAAAACATAAAATAAAAGGACTCTCAAGGTTTCGGTTTAGGGAAATTTTACTCGAAAAATGAGCTCAAAGTACGCGGCTCTCTGTAAGGTATTAACGGGCCAAATAAAAGGCGAGCCATTTCTCGATTCGAGTCAGTCGCAAGACAGCCACCGAAGAGGCAACAACTAAAAGGAAAAGGAAGAACCGAAACCAAGAGAGAAAAAAGGAAAAATTGTGTTATTATTTCATCGCCTCTAAGTATAGTCTCCTGTCAACGAAGAAACCCTAGTGGATCGGGACCCAAGCTACGCATTCAGGGGTGCGTGGTGGCGTACATTACCAGCGAACGGACATACTGCCGTGTACGCCAAGAACGTCTGGGAGATTGTCCCAGGTCGACCTCCGGGTACTAGACATACCCTGGTTCTGGTCGTCCGAAACAAGGCTTAACATTTTTAAAACGTATGATTTTTTTATAACAAATATGGGTTATTTGATTTAAAACGTTATTGCAAATCATTCTTAGATCTAAATGAGAATGGATTTGTAAAAAAAATTATTCTTATTTTTGTGGGTTAACATGTTATTGCATATTGGCATGCACTTGTCATTTAACGATTACACTGGCACGCGTGAAGCACTTAATCGAGTAATCATACGCCAAAATGCCTTACATCATTTTGGAAAAGAGCTGATACTCTTACACTGCTGGACCGATATTAACCAAACATAGCTAAGAACCACCGCAAGGAAACTGGCTTTTAAATGAAAAAAAAACCGCATCAGAATCGGTCCATCCGTTTGTGGGCTACGATACCACAGACACACAGCCAGACACACACACACACAGACAGACATCGACGTCAGACTTATAACACCCCTCTTTTTGCGTCGGGGGTTATTAAAAACACAAAACACACAAAACTAAAATCCTTATCTACCTATAGGTACCTACATAAAATAACTATGCTAAGCCGATTCTGTACATTAAATATTTTTTTGGAAAATCTTATTGAAATAGTCATTATTATTGATCCAGAGGCCGAATCTATAGTTTTTAGAATTTTTGTCTGTCTGTTTGTCTGTCTGTTACCGCATCACGGAAAAACCACTGGAGGGATTTTGATGAAATTTTGTATGGTGATAGCTGGTTATTCGGGTCAACATATAGGATACTTTTTAATTTGGGAAAATTTCCCATCTCTGAGATATCTATACTAACCGTTAAAACGTACCTACCTAGGGACGAACTCGAGCGGAACGAGGGTGAGTTGATACTAAAATTATAAATTAGGTAGGTACCTACTTTTGAATCATATTCTAAAAAATATTATAGGTAATAATTATAAAACTTTTTTTTAAATTAAAATTTCTTTTAGAGCTTTCTATTATTTCCTAAGCTTGTAAAAAATAAAGGACTTTTAAAGACTCTTTAAAAAAAACAAATTTACAATTTTAAAAATACATGTTTTAGCATCTGTTGCTATTGTTATTCATATTCCAAAGAATTCACAACATTCATGCCATAATAACCCCTATTATATTGCAATACGAGTGAGACTTGCATGTACATGACAATATTTACGATTATCGAATGATTTCGCAACGCGCTGTTTCATTGGTGGACTGTAGCGGCGTTAAACTTACATAACAGTCCAATCGGAATCCGGTTTGGGAACATAATTGAAAACTTCAGGTTTTCAATATAGTTTTTTTCTCTTAAAAATAAACGGATTCCGATTGGTCTATAATGAATGGCGACTAAAAACACAATACGTGTAGGTATAGCTAGCTAATTTAAAATCACGAAAATAGCATTAAATTATTACCAATTTCTGCTGAACTGTTCGGAAAGAAAAAAACTCAGTGATAAGAAAAACTGACGAAAGAAACTTAGGTAGTAGGCATAAAAAGTTTTGTAAACAAAATTATAAATTAAAATAATTCTCTAACATTGACATAACCTGGAGGCAGAATAGCAGATATGATGATAAATATAAAATTCCAGATAAGTGCGAGTCGGACTTGCCCACCGAGGGTTCCGTACAAATTTGTAGGAAATCTGTTTTATATAATTCTAGGTCAACCAGAAGTACCTACCCTATAGGTTTTGGATCGAAAACCTATAGGTATGGTAGTTCCCGTTGACCTAGAATCAGGAAATTTGGCAAAAGCAAGGTCAGCACAAATAAAGGAAAAAATCCAAAAAATAAAAAAGTTAAAAATTAAGGTAAATTTTGGTACTTACAAGTTTTCGCGAAAATATAAATTTGCCCATATCTTTTTATCGTGTTGACTCAGGACCTTGAATTTTATATACCTATTAGGAATTAGGGAATTTAGACCTCAGGTACAACTTGCTAGGTCCACCCGTTCCTGAGAAAATCGGTGGTGACACACGGACAGACAGACAGACAGACAGATCTTTGTATAGTGATTTTTTATGGGTAACTTTTTTACCTTTTGAGGTACGGAACCCTAAAAATAGGTAATCTATAGCACTGAATGATGTTCTTAAACATATATAATATAAATTTTCATTTCCCTCATTTTCACAATAGTAAATTAAATATTGTAATAATTAAAAAAAAACACGCATTTTTTTGTTATTGTTCGCATGTACCTACTATTAAGTTCTAATTTAATTTTATTTTTTCTCACTAGAATGCAGTGTTGCTTATAATTAGGGCATTATTTAGTCTAAATATGTACTATCAAAGTAATCTGGGTAGTCGTAGTAATCTGGGTCTGGATAAGCTTCTTCTCAGTAAATAAAGATAATTTTACGTTAAATAAACTATTTGAATTCTTTTGTAAGATAAATGAATTATTTTTTATTTGAGTTCACTAACACCATCTAGTTGTTAAATTTGGTCTTATTACTTTCTAGAAAGCTAAAGTCTTTGCTATCCACCGCTAGATGGCACAGCTTAAGCACATATGTAAGCACTGAGATCGTAAGAAACTACATAATATTAATCTGTGCTAAGATGATGAGATACTAGATGCTGAATAAGCCTCCTTTAAGCCCTTATATTACTCCAGATTATAGCGTATCTGTGTACTACACCCAAATTCGTCTAGCCGTTTCAGTGTGAAGAGGAAACAAATTTGGGCATTCGCAAATTCCCAGAGTAATGATTGTGATATAACATACATAATGTAAAATAAACTACAATAGTATTTTTAATAGAATGAATATCGTCTCGTGCTACGTTTTTCTTTTTATTTTGCTTCACATATTATTAAAGATTAACATATAAATTGTTTTATTTATTATTAAAGTCTGATAGAAAAGAATTTTATTTCACGAGTCTACTAGTGCCATCTAGTGTGTGAAATAGCGAACTGCTTAGATAAGTTTACTCACTAAGTCATAGCGTCTCAGGATGAAAATAATAGTTCAAATGTGTTCAAAACGCAAAATAGATTCAATAAAAAGTGATCAAAAACTAAATAATTTGCAAATAAATAGAATTTATCCAATTTTACTCATTTAATTGAAAATTCAGCATCCGGCATAATAATGACGTGTATATAGATGGAGCTTTTAATTTTATGAGTTGTTTCTAAGCCGATGCAAAGCAAATCTAATATATTTCGATACGTAAAATACATATTTACCTATTAGATATTCATATCTGATTAGGTATCTATTCATCATCACATCCATTTAGTTATTTTTTACATTTTAGTACCTGGAAGTCGGTTTTTTTTTAAGTTTTTATTTTTCCATTTTTAGTGTAGACGTAATAAGCAGGTAATTTGTAAGAAGAAAGTTTTTTAATAACATATTTGATTAAACAGTTTATTTAAACAATATATTTATTGTTGATTTTTTTAAAAACCGCTCGACCGGTTTCGATAAAATGTATATCTGGGAAGTAGGTGTATCCTTTGAAACAAAAAAAAATCCAAATCGGTTCAGGCGTCTTCAAGTACTAAGATTCCGACGAATTGAGAACCTCCTCCTTTTTGGAAGTAGGTTAAAAAAACGCAAAAAGAAAACGATTTAGGCCGCAGTCCCGCATAAAAAATAGAGGCTATTACATCAGGGGTGTAGAAACCAGATAGACAGACAGACAGAATGAGCTTATACTAGTATTAGCTCAATCTCCACGACCACGTCCCACGTCTGGTAAAAAATAAACAGGTCAGTTTCATGAGATTTTTCATCCCCCATTTTACCCTCATGGGGAGGGAATTTTCAAAAATCCTTTCTAATCGGATGCCAACAATATATAAGGAATACGTCTTCCAAATATCACGTTTCTACAACCACCGGTTTATGCTGTGCGTTGATCGATTAGTCAGTCAGGACAAAGCATTTTATTAAGCCCTAAGATAAATGCAATGAACTCACACAAATATAAGCTAATTAAATTGATAAAATTTGGTACTACGAAAATAATTTCAAAAAAAGTGGGGTAACACGCGTTACGCGTACGCCTTCCTTGAGGTGAGAACAGCCGGGGGCTGTTGTTTTAGGGTGGTTTTGTTTTTGTTGTTTGTTGTTTGTGTTGGTTTTTGTTGTTTGATCACCACCAGATGGTGGTGGTAATCTGTTGAGGGCAACGACTACTCAGCCGGAACTGAGTAGTCGTTGGTTAAGAGCGAGCTCCAGCGGGACTGGCTGCGTGTTGCAGCGTCCCGCCGGGCTCCGTGATGAGCACTAGGAGTGCCCATGGTGCCGACGCCGACCAGCTCGGCAACTGGCTTCCCTCAAGGTGGCAGACCCCGAAGAATTAAGCATATTTATTTTATATATAAATATTTTGCGAGAAAATATCAATAGCGCGTTTTAGGAAAGTTGCGTTGAGCTCTAGGAATAGGTACTTACGAACGAAACAGTCACTTAAAAATTTTAAAAAATGAAATAAAACTATTATGTGCTGACTTTTTATATTTTTTTCTTATATAAATTTAATATTTTTCTAATGAGATTTTATATAAAAGTCGACATTAACGTTTCAAACACAGTTTTCAGCTCGCTCCGTATTTTTTATTATTTAAGTCTGAGGGTGGTTGACATTAAATTAAATATAATTAGGATATTGAAGATAACTACTAGATGCTATAATTTTTAAAATATTATATCATTATATTATGAATTAGATGAATTAGTTGAATATAATATAAAAGAATGTTAAATGTTTATTTTGTTTTTGCTCTAGAACTAAAAGCAACAGTTGTCGCTTTAAAAATATTCTATGGTATTTAAAATTATTATACATACATAAATGTCTAAAAATATATATTAAGAAAAATGTAAAACTTAATTTTATAATAATGAAAGAATCGTACAGCGCCATCTATCGCAGCTTATTACACATTACGTTTTCATTGTTAAATAACAGCGCCATCTAACGTTATAGCTTAGCAACTATTATAAAATAAAATTTGTTAATCGAATGAATAAACTTTATTTATATGGAAAGATTTAATATATTTATCAGTATCGGTCTATTTAATTTTTAAAATACGTAAGCATAAAAACCAAATAAATAAATACCGCCACCTGCTGTGATGCAAAGACAGCGAGAGTAACAACGGTCGACGTGCAAGGACTAGAACAAGGACTGAGACAGCACTGGCGACACTTTAAGAAATGATGTTTAATTTTTTAGAACCAGATGTTATTGATCGCAATAAAATTAAAATAAATAATTTTAATAATTAATGTTAAATGGTACAATTAATTTGACCGGTATTCTGTTACAGAGATGTGTACATTTTTTATTTATAATAATTTAAACAGAGTTTACTTTTAATGTTCAAATTGCCAATCCTCCGAAATAAAGTAAAAAATGAACTTAATAAGTTTTAAATATTCTAGTGACACTAACGACTAACTTTTATTGCACACAAAATTCTTTTAAACTACATGCCATATTATGTATATTCTATTGGATTTTAAATATATCATTTTAAGGTGAATGTTTGTTAAAGAAAAAAAAAACATAAAACAATATTACACTAAATGAATCTGTCAACGTCCTAAAACGCGCTATTGAATTTATCTCAAAATATACATATAAGTATAACAAATATTAAAACTTAAGTGGGGTCAGCCGCCTTGAGGGGAGCCAGTCTGTCGCCAAGCAGGCCTAATTTGGCGCCATTCAGATGGAACCTCTTGGTTCAATATCCGATTCCAGGCACGCAAGGTCAATAAGACGTCGCCAGTCCGATGATGCGATCCGCTCGCTCTCGCCCGGAACAGCCCCGCTAGTTCCTACCCCAAGGCAGGCCCGACACTGCATGTGTCTAGTGGACCCCACTTTTGGTCTGAAGAAGTATAATTTTTCACTTTTAGAACACTCTCTTTATAGACATTTGTGACCGTTGACCGGCTCAGGCTTGACCAACTTCAGCAATTCTGAGTAATTTGAGTAGGTATGGTTTGATTAATTTTATGTTATATGAAACCAAAATACCACCCACAGTTTTGATTTTTTTCATTTTTTTTTGCCAATCTTTGTATGTTTATTTGTAACATTCTTTATTCCCTCATATCTTCCAAACCATCCGATAGATTTCTTTATTTAAGGTATCGTTAGATTCGTCTCATTAGTCCAAGTGTTCTTACATGGGTGACATAAAAAATAAATAAATATGGACGTTTCATCTTCGCCGCGAGATGTTCATACTCGTGTGTATGTCTCCGACTGTATAATAATACTATATTCCATCATGAGTTGTTTCCATATTTTTAGTTAGCTTTTATATGCAGTTGGGTTTTTTACTTTTTTAAAATATTTATTTATTTACAGCTTTTTAATTATTTTCAAGTAGAAAAATTAGCGACAATGGTTGTTGATCGACTTTAAATATTTATATATCCTAAACTGTTATTTAAAATGAAAAATGATGAAAGAAACCTAAAAATGATTTTGAAATACCTATTCAACGATACCCCTTGACTTGACATAGTTTGTCGATTTTCATTATTTTTCTTTTTCACATTACGGAATCTAATAGCCTCCATATTTTTTTTATGTCACCTATCTAAGAATACTTGGACTAATGAGACGAATGTAACGAATAACAATACCTTAATTGGACCCAGTTATGCAAAAAAACAGCCATGTGCGTAAAAGTACCAACAGAGTTATAAGCATTTTTCTGTCGATAGTTGCACTTGGGTTATGTTTTGTTATTCTGGTTATTTTAAAATTGAACAATATTTATATAAGTATTGTTTATTTTTTATAATTATTTTATTTTTATAATAAAATGCTTATAACTCTGTTGGAACTTTTACGCACATGGCTGTTTTTTGCATAACTGGGTCCGATTTAAAAAATCCATCGAGTGGTTTGGAAGATATAAGGGAATAAAGAATATTACAAACATACAAAGACGGCGCGAAAAACATAACCCTTTCCTTGCAGTCAGGTAATAAAAAGGTAAAGTTTGTGAGCTTGTGAGATTGTGAGTTTGTGACGTTGTAGGGGGTAGTCTCTGGATCTAATGAGCCGATTTAGATGAAATTTGGTAAGAAGGTAGTTTGAGAACCTGGGAAGGACATAGGGTACTTTTTATCCCGGAAATCATTCCTTAAGGGGGTGAAAATGGGGATGAAAGTTTGTATTGGGAAGCAAGCTAGGGACAAAACCCGAGCGAAGCGAGGTTGAGTCGCTAGGTAGTTAGTTATAAATAAAATATGTACACATCTTTCTAAAAGAACAATGGTGAGATTAATTGTACCATTTAACATTTTTTTAATTACTAGCGGGCAGCGGCTCACCCTCGCTTCTTTTTGTTATTAGCCAGCGTTAGTCATAAAAATTTAAATATTTTTTTGGTTAATTTTTCTGATGTCCTTAATACTTATTATCCTATTCCGGCCTAAGAGAAATCCAAAAAATCAAATATCATACAAATTGGTCCAGCCTTACTTGAGTTATAGATGGTGTAACTAACACGACTTTGTTTTATATTATATTTACCTTATTTTATATTTTTTGTCTTTATTAAAACTTTGCGTGTACCTTATAAGGAACATACGAAAAAAAAATAACTGAATTGCGCTTAGCATCATTCATTTTTTAACCCCCGACGTAGAAAGAGAAATAGATGGGTGTTATAAGTTTGGCGTCGATGTCTGTCTATGTGTGTGTATGTGCCTGTCTGTGTCATCGTAGCTCTCAAACGGATGGACCGATTTCGATGCGGTTTTTTTCATTTGAACGCCGGTTTCCTTGCGGTGGTTCTAAGCTATGTTTGGTTAATATCGGTCCAACAATGTGAGAGTATTAGTTCTTTGCCAAAATGATGTAAGGCATTTTGGCGTATGATTACTCGATTAAGTGCTTCACGCGTACCAGTGTAATCGTTAAATGACAATTAATTTGCGTAGGGGATTTTTAAATTTTTAATTTATATTTATATAAATTTGTTTTAATTTTGTCGCGATCAATACCAACTGTTTTTGAAGAAATATTATTTCTCAAAATATCGCCAGTGCTACTTCAGTCCTTGTTCCAGTCCTTACACATCACCGCTCTTACATTCACTGTCTTTGCGTCACAGGCCACAGCAGATGGCGGTATATATTTATTTATTTGAAATGATTATAACATTATTATTTGCGTTGTATCTTTAGTAATCTATACATTTTAAATAAAACTATCTTTTTGCATTTTTTCAGTTGGATTTTATGGGTAGGCTGTCTGTAACAACTATATAATACCTTTGAGACATTTAACACTCTAGTCTCTCCCGTGACCATGGATGCTGTAAAGCATTCGAAACGTCGGGAACCAAAAATCAAAATAAATTCGCGAAAAAATCCGAAAAGATAGTTTTACTTAAAATGTCCAATATTCGCGTAAATCTAAGAAAGTATTAATCTACACATATAGTAAAATTCTAACTGAGTCTTTTGGGATGGGATACATAGGTATATAACTATAAAAAAACAAGTGGATATTAAATAGATAGATTAATTCATTTTATTAAATGTTATCAAGCGACAGTAGCGAAAGAACAGGGATGGCGTACCGTTACATGTTAAATCTCTAAAGTACACCAACGACGATTAATGTACAAAAGTCACCTTATGTGCAGTGCAACCAACCGTATGATCATCATAAGCAAAATGCTCGATCTTTTCAAATCTTACAATCTTCATAACAAAGTACAACATTAATATTATATAAACTTACTAAGGCAGCTGACTTTTTTTTAAGTTGTATTTTTATTGAAATTTCAATACGTTTCATTTTGTTTTTTTTTTAGATTTTTTTTAACACAATACGATTTTTTCTAGTGCGATCCTCTAAAAAATAAAGTTGGCAACCCTGCTTGAGCGTCGCGTCCAGTGACACCGACCGTTATATACAAATCATACGTATAAGGTCGTTTTGCAGTTTGTACCATGTACGATCATTATAAGCAAAATGTACGTTCTTTTCAAATCTTTCAATCTTCATAACAAAATAGTAAAATAATATTATATAAAGTTAGAAAGGGACTTTAAGAGGCAGATGACCTATTTTTTTTGTTGAATTTTTATTGAAATTTGAAATTTCAATGCGTATCATTTTGTTTTTTCTAGAATTTTAATCAAAATACGATTTCCCTAGTGTATGGTACAATCCTCTAAAAAATAAAGTTGGCAACCATGCTTGAGCGTTGCGTCCAGTGGCGCCAACCGTAAGATATAAATCGTCGTCGATATAGGTCGTTTTGCAGTTGGTACGTTGTACGATCATCATACGCAAAAAGTACGATCTTTTCAAAACTTTCAATCTTCATAACAAAATAAAAAAATAATATTATATATAATTAGAAAGGGACTTTAAGAGGCAGATGGCCTTTTTTTTAGTTGTTCATTTTAAGTTAATACGTATTTTAATTGAAATTTCAATACGTACCATTTTTTTCTAGATTTTTTTATGAAAGTACGATTTTTCGTAGTATATGGTACGATCCCCTAAAAAATTAAGTTGGCAAGCCTGGTCGCGTCGCAGAGTCAGTCTCGTAAGTCGTAACTCGTAAATGCATTTCTTTTTCCTTTGTGGCTTGTGCCTTGTGGTCGTAACTGATAAGTGATAACTCCCTTTTCGCCCGCGCATTGACGACTTGAGTGTTAATTGTGTCTGAATAAGTTTGTACTACAAAAAGAATTTTTACATCATGAATAGGTAAGTAATGAACAGTTTTGATTCATAAATTGTATATTTGATGAAGATTTTGGACAGAAATAATTATTTCGACAAACCATATTCGCCATGTTGCACGCCACGGCGGCGCCAAATGCCACGTGTGTGCCAAGTGCCACGCTTTTACCTTTCCGCTTGTTACCACCAATAATAAAAACAATATTGATGCAAACTGACGTTATCACGTATGTTTTATTGTTACTAAGCATTTAATTTAAAAATTGCCGTACGGAATTTGCGTAACGTTAAACTAACAATCGGGCGGGGCTTTGTCGGGGTACACCCGATACCGCCGTTGGTTTAACGTGAAACGTCTATCTACAGCATGAGCTGAGGCCGACATACTGATTTTTAATATATTTTTTATACACTTTGCGGTTATTAGTCCCTATGATTTTTTCCAAATTACCCGTATATTCATTTAACACCTCCAGGTAAATTTCTAAGAAATTAATTAAAATTCTAAGAAATCTATTGATAACTGACACGCCGGCGTATCCGCGGTCGTGGAAATATTAAAACAATCCGTCGGAACAAATTCTATAACATATTACAAAATCACGGCGCTAGCAGTTAGCACGTGTGACTCGTGAGTTGGATACACCGAATACAAAGGGACGAGAACGACGATTTTAGTTTAAATATTGAGCCGCTTGTTATTACTTTGCATATTTGAAAACAAATTAATAAAAATAGTAATCTTTGAAGATAGCAACGGAAAGAATATCATATATGTATATATATCATGTTCCAGACAATAACAACGGTTACTATGGCAACGTGATTTAACCTATTTCATAAAACCTATTCTGTTATGGTTCATTTTTTTGAACTTGTACCCATATGTTGATAATGAGCTGTAGCAAACCGTATGTATTCGTTTTTTTTTTTTTTTATGGGACTAAGGGGGCAAACGGGCAGGAGGCTCACCTGATGGTCGTTACTGAGTAACGGGTACGCCATCTATTACCGAGTACCGAAACGTTACTCACGAATGCATTTCGTTACTCGTATTTTCCGTACATATTTTCGTACTGATCTTTTTATTGATTTTGCATGATTTCCAGATCTTAGAAATTTTGTTTAGAAACAATTTTCTATTAGAAACAACCATTATATTTAGAGCATATTTTTAGAGTTTTTATCCAACGAATACTTATAATTTTTACTGAATGATTATGTGTAATACAATTACAGGTTATGACTTGATAAATCGTTCGCGCAATTGATTTTAAATTATATGTATGCATTATGTCGTCATACTAACGTGATAGATGACGTTACTTATTCATTTATAAATTACCTATTTTCGATTTATTATTTAATTTAAAAATTTATTAATAAAAAAATATTATTAGTAAAGTTTTTTTTAATTTATATAGATTTATAACATATTTTCAACCGACTTCCTCAAAAAGGAGTAGATTCTCAATTCGGCTGTATATTTTTTTACAAAGTACGAACAACGCCGCGGCGTCAACGTTATACCGTACACAATACATACGCAACACGACTCGATGCGATGCTGAATGCTCAATGTTATCGGGTATCAAAAGTAACGAGTAACGATACAAAAGTAACGAGTACTGAGGCTATAGTACCGAATGCATACGGGTACGCTATTTTTCGTTACTTTTACACCTTGACTTGATATTAAAGACGTGTCACGCCAAAAAACGATTCAACCCAGTGTTACCAACTCGAAGGTAGATAATATGATTTCAGAAGTTGGTAGTTTCCTACTAATCCTACTTTGAAAAGTTGGTAGATCTACCACCCATATTTTTTTAAGTTTTCCAGAGACTGTTTCTATTGGGTAACAAATATTTCACTTCTTTTCATAAGGAACCCCATGTCAAACCAGAATCATTGATCAATTCCCAAAATAAAACAAAAAAAAATTATTAAAAAACGAATCGTGATAAGTTTAGTATGTATGTACTGCTTTAAACGTTTTTAATTATAAATATTTATGTAATTCCCTTATTCATTAAAATATATTTACTTGAACCTGAAGACAATTTTTAGCAGTGATAATTGAGAATTCATTTGAAATTCTATGGTATATTATTATCAGAATCAATAATTAATGTAAAATCTTCAATACAATAACTTTCAGAATTTGTTTTTATCTTTCTGTAATAAAAGTAGTTTAAGTTGCGAAATATTTCGTGGATTATTTTCTTCAAGGTTTCGAATGTTTTTAGAGTTAAAATATAACAATATAAAAATAAAATGACATTATTACTATATTATTCTTTGAAAGAATACATACTTCTTAAATTGAAGGCATTAATATCATTTTCAATATGTGTTAGATACTAAAAGTTGGTAGATTTACCGAAAAGTTGGTAACACTGTATTCAACCCGAACGTGTATGAGCTTAATCCACAGACAGGGCATTTTACTCAACCGCCATTTTGTTTTGATTAGGAGGGATAAGCCTTTCGTGGACTTCAATTTTTTTTCGAGATTTGTGTTTTTAAGACTCCGAAACTGTCGACCATTGAATGGATTGTGACCATTTTTAACGGACTTCAAAAAAAAGTAGGTTATCAATTCTACACAAATATACAAAATGTTATAGGTGTATGTATGTACGTATTTATGTTTGTTTGTCCACGTATTTCTCTGAAACTAGTAATCGGATCATAATCATTCTTATTTTATTTGCCTACATTTATTTCAACCATAGGGGTCTCATTACGAACAAAGAAAAATGTATCGATTTGTTAATAAAGTTGTGTTAAATTAACAAAAGACAAAAAAATAGATCCCAAAAAGGTATGTTATTGTTTTAAAAAAATATTGTAAGTTAAGGGAAAAGAAATAAAGCGCCCGTAAATCAAACTTGCGTATTTTTACTGATAATTGAAAAATCTGCAATCAGATGATGCGTTTGTAGTTTTTATTCACAGATGGCGCTTTTACTTTTTATGAATTTCACAGTTAATATTTGTAAAAATCACTTTTTTTTTAATTCAAATGCAGGATTTTTCAATGTCTACCATTCGTTAGTTTGCACATATTTATAAAATAAATCAGTTTAACTATGTGCGAATTAATGACATCTATTATCCATTCAAGTAAACAAAAATAGCCCGAATTATCGCTGTCCAATATAGGATGAGGCATCTGTACTAGTGATGATGTTGTCCTGACCGATTCAGTCCACGGCGGCCAATCTCATTAAGAGTATTCAACTGCGCAGGAGATATTTCATATTAAAGTGCACAAGTGTACGCGCAGACACAACGTGCACTCTCTATTCCTGGCACTCTCTATTCCTGTCACTCTCATACTCCGGTGGAACGACCACTCGACACGACCGGTGAGAGTTAAGGCGCAGGACCGACGGCTTTACGTGCTCTCCGAGGCGCGGGGGTGAAACACCGCCAACTTCCCAACTCCGGGCTGTTACTGAGGCTTACTATACAGAAAGACTCAATAACTAAACATGGCCCGACCCGGGACTCGAACCCAGGACCTCCGAGTGTGCAGCCGTACATGCTAGCCACTACACCACCGAGGTATGTGACACGACAAGTACAGTATTACGTAATCTGTGATTTTAACTTAGGGGATATAATGATTTCATCATAGTCTGTTTAGCTTTACTTTCTGCATATTTCTTATTACTTTTTTTAAAAACTTGTATGTTTTATTTGTAATTTTATGTGTTTTTTTTAAGTGAAATTAAACGTCCACACACACGAGGTCCGCAACGCCGTAGTAATACACCATCACCATCGGTTGCATCACCATCTCCAGCGTCATGTTCGGTGCCTTCACCGGCAACGTAAGTTGCTTACGGATTTTGGTTTGGTTTTTTATTTATCTCTTAAGATGTGGAACTAAAACACTGCTTTTCTTCTAGGTTTGTGGAATGTGAGCCGACTTCCTCTTCGATGCAGCATCCTCCATCTCCTCGCACTCGGCACCTGAGAGATGAGGTATAGCTCACCTCATCAATTATGGTAAGTAGTTGGTTCAGGGCTGTGTCCAAACTTCTGGTTTTTTTAGATTTGAAACCAATCTATCATTTGTTACAGGAAGCGACGACGACTCGGTTGAGAGCGAGGACGAGGACGCTGTAGCGCTTCCTCTCTTTACACGGATGTTTTACAGCATCCAGGAGACACCCTTTGATGAGGACGAAAAATTGCTGCAAAAAACTGCTGCTGCGAAAAACTGCAAGACCCAGGCGTGTTTATTCTTCCGAAATGTAACCATACCGCCGATAACAGACCATCTAAAGCTTCTTGGTGTGACTGTCTTCACTAATTAATCATAAAAAAAGATCTAAAGACAGCACACACGCTCACACATTTCATTGCTTATTCATATTTTTTGTTGTAGATGTAAAGATAGCTATATAAAGATAGCCATATATTTTTATATATTATAAAAGATAGTCATATATTATAACAGATAGTCATATATTTTTTTGCAAATTTAAAGTCAATAGTGACGGTGTAGAGTGATATCTAGCGGTTCTATTTCTGACGGGATGGTGGTGGATGCCTCATGTGCAGTTTTTTTTTCAATTATTCTAAAAGATTCTCATCTACTGCAATGCTTCATTTTTATTTTGCCATTTTTAATTTATTTACATTTATGTTCAGATGTGACAGTATTGGTCGTATCTATGCTATAGTAAGGTGCCCACAGATGTCGTTTTTTTTTGTGGCAGCTTTAACCGCATGTTAATTTGTATTTAAAATAAATGCAACAGAATTTATCATTTTTTTCTTTATTCTTTTTTTTATCATTAATTTATTGATATTTTTTGCGCTTATATTCAAGTGCTTGGTTTTTAGTTCGATTTCTCGTAAACTAAATTCTGAAGCTCTGCCTGTGACAAGTATGTGAACTAAACTACAGTATACTAGCTGAACCGGCGAACTTCGTACCGCCATATTTTATTTCTTTAATCGCAACTGAGGAAATAAAACCCTTCCTGTAAAATCGAATTGGCTAAATTGAAAATAAAACTGGAGTACTGATTCGAAAAATTCATATTGTTGTACGGTAGATAACATATAAGGTAGATAACATGAATTTTTGACCAATTGTTTCCATAGATTTTTTTATTTTTAATAAAATTGACAATTATCTCAACACTATTTTGTGCACAATATTCTTGGTTAACCTGTCTTTTGCTAATACAAACATTTGTTGATGGTTTTCCCACACGTGAACAGGCCACATACAGTTGTCCATGAGAGCTGACTGAGATTTTACTGAGACTGTCACTTTCCGGGAGATAGTATTAATTCACTCGTTTAAAAAGGAACCGAACTGCGGTCCTGCAGGTCATCTCACAATCCGCGTAAGGGGAGTGGGGAAACGGTTTCGGGGCATAGCCCCCTGACCGTGGGTTCTTCCGCCGCCCACAACTATGGGCGCGTCGCTGGGAGAGTCCTTCTGGAACCCTTAAGACTTCTTAATGGTAGTCGCCCGGGCGATCAGCCCGGCTGAGTGAGACCCTATTCAGGGAGGCCCAGCCAGGCGATCAGCGGCCGAACGGCGGCTACTGAGGCGTCATTGTTGCAGAAGAAGGTCCCGAGGGAGCGCATAGCGGTCCGGTGGGCGAGCGTGCCAGGGGGCTATGTCCCGGACGTGGGCGTGGGATGAAGAGTCCGCCTTCTCCAGCATCCCCCTGCTGGAGCGGCGGATGAAGTCGTCGATGCTCTCGACACGGAGGTCACGCTGTATGGTAGCGTTCCTCACGTACCGAGGAGCACAGACTATTCTTCGTAAGCAGATCGCCTGTTGCACACGGAGTCTCTTTCGCTGGGTTTCTGAGGCGAGGGCGAACCACGCCGGGGCTGCGTACGTTAGTCGGGACCTAACATAGGTCTTGTAGATCCCCCCCCCCCCCCACCGTGCGTTCGCCTTGTCGTGGTGGGGGGGCTCAGTAGTGCCTGGCAATACAGCCGGGCGCGAAGCCAAGAAACGCACAGGGAGGTGGCCCGCTTCCGTGGGCGGTGGGAGGCGGCTCTCTTCGGAGGGCGGTGTACCATGCGGGTTGCTCCTGGTACTTCTCTGATAGCAGAGTGGACTGTGGAGCAACCCCATGGTTGTTGTGGTCTGCTTCGGCAGACCTGCCGTCGGGGCGTCGTAGTTGAATGCGTAAGCGATCCTGCGACGCCCCATTAAGACGGGGGAAGGTCTTGTTGGGTTTTAGCGGGTAGTACTGGCTTCGCCGGTGAGTCCCACACTTCGTGCGTAAATGCATTTCCCAACGATAAAAAAAAGGTCTTGTAGATCCCGACTTTCGTTCGCAGGGGCAGCTTCGATGTCATGACCGGGCGGAGCTGTGCCATTGCGGCCTTGGCGCTGTTGATAGTAGCGGCGATGTGTCCCTTCATTGAGAGGTAGCAGTCGATGTGGACGCCAAGGTATTTAGCCTTGGTCGTCCACTGTATTTCTGTGGCTTCCATCACTAGGGGAGGCGGCGGGCGTCGGTCGTGGCCTATGGAGACTGCCTGTGTCTTCGCGACGTTGACCGACAGTCTCCATTTGTCCAGCCAGGGGGGCAAGGCGTCGAGGGCCCTCTGCATCTTCACGGCGGCGTGGGTGTCGTTGAGGAACGTGGTGATGAGCGCCACGTCGTCCGCGAAGAGAGCAAGATGGGCGCCGGCGGCTGTCGGGATGTCGTCGGTGTACAGCGAGTATAGAAACGGCGACAGCACGCTTCTCTGGGGGACTCCGGCTGAGATAGGCTGCACGGATGACATGGCGTCGTCCACCCGGACGCGGAAGGAGCGCCCCCGGAGGTACGACGCCACCAGCTGCACGATGCGCCTGGGTATTGAGGTGGCGATGCGCTTGCAGAGGAGGCCCTCGTGGCAGACTCTGTCGAAGGCCTTTTCGATGTCGAGGTATGTGGTGATAATCTTCTCTTTTTTGTTGAGTGCTGCGGCGACGTGGTGGAGTACTCGAGCCACTTGGAGCGTCGTCGAGTGGCCGCTGCGGAATCCAAACTGTTCGGGGCGCGGTTGGAAATTCGCCCGAAGATGTGGCAGGAGGAGTCGCTCAAACAGCTTGGACACCGCAGAGAGGAGGGTAATCGGCCTGTAATTGCCCGGCTGTAGTGGGCTTTTCCCTGGCTTGGGTATGAGGATAATCACGCCTTTCTTCCATGGCTCGGGGAAGTGTCCTGTCCTCAGTATTGAGTTAAAGAGCCGGACCAGCGTGGCGATGGTCTGGCGCGGTAGGTGACGCAGCGCCCCATTCGTCACGCCGACCGGTCCCGGGGCTTTACGTGGCTTCACACCCGCTATCTCTTTTCGCACCTGGGAGGGTGTAAAGAAGAGAGGGGTTTCCTCTGGAGGGAATGGCGTGCGGAGAGATTCTGCTACGGCGGCTTCGGTCTCTGCGTGGAAGCGTGGGTCTCTGCTGGGGTTGGGAGAGAACTGAGTTGCCAGGTGTTCGGCAAAGATCTCAGCTCTCTCCGTAGAGTCGTAGCATCGAGAGCCGTCGGCGTGGAGCAGAGGTCGTGTTCAGACGTCGATCCCAGCTGTCGGCTGAAGAGTCCTCCAGCACACGCTTGATTCGCTCAGCGAGCCGATTCAGTCGTGTTTTGGTGTGGGGGTCCCGGGTCGTCTGCCAGCGCCTCCGTGTACTCCTCTTTTTCTCGAGGAGGCGGCGCAGTTCAGGAGGAGGTGGTGGCAGTCGTCTAGTGTTTCTGGCGGGGGCGGTGGCTTCCTCGACTGCCTCGGTGATAGCCTCGGACAGCTTGGAGGCCAGTGCGTCGATATCTTCGTCTCCCTCAAGGGGCTCAATCCTTGAGGGAGAGTTGCGGGTCATCAGGTCTGCGAACATTTCTCAGTTGGTTCGTCCCTTGGCTGGCAGCAGGCCTACACGGAGTGGCGTAGTGGGGATGGTGGCAAGCACCGGCATATGGTCCGAGCCATGGTCGTCGGGGATCACCTCAAGCGTGAATTGAGGCAATCCCTTGTGTACAGCGAAGTCGATGACGTCGGGGGAGCAGCTACTCGACCAGTGGTAGTGTGTTGGAACTTCTGGGCCGGTGGTGAAGTAGTGGTGCCTTTCCGAATCCGTGAAGAGGCGCCTACCAGCGGTGCAGATGATAGCGGCGTTCCAGGCTGGGTGCTTCGCGTTCCAGTCGCCTGCACTAGCGTAGGAACGGAGGCACTCAGCAGCGATCGTATCTCGGTGAGGTTGATGAGACTGCCGGGAGGTCGGTAGACGGCGTAGGCATGGAAAAGCGCTCCGTCCATGCTTATCTCCACCCCGAGGGCCTGAAGGGAAGGAGAGTTGAGGCTGTTGGGTAGATCTCTGTGCGGGATACCTCTCTTCACCAGCACAAGTAATCCTCTACGACGGATGACGTCTGCCGTGTATTCCTGTCTGTAGTGATGGTAGCCGGGGAAGGAGATGGCGTCGGTCAGGCCCAGGTGAGTCTCGTTGATTAGTGCGATGTCGATGCGTTGCTCCCGGAGACTCAACAGGGTGGTCTTGGAGCGCAGGCCGTTGGCATTCCAAAATAGTACCCTTGTCTCAGCCATGGCGGAGCAAGGATACCATTCCGTTGAGGATGACTGCTGTTGGGTCCCCTCCAGTCTGCAGCGCGACGAGTACATCTTTGAGTATCTCAATTGCTGCGTGCAGGGTGGCGTTCGTATGTGGAGCTGAAGCAGGCTGTTGCGTCGTCTGTGCAGTTGGTTGCTGCGCGGGCACAGGTGTTGGAGCTGTCAAGGTGGCGGTGGAGGCTGCGGTTGCGGCAGGAGCTGTAGGTGTGGGGGCTGGTTGAGGCGGTTGAGGCGGGGCGGTGTCTGCGGCCTGAGCGCCGCCCTTCTTGGCGCGCTTACGTCTCCTCTTCTTGGGGGGAGCTGTTGAGACTCCCCTGGGAATGGGCTCATTCGCAGGTGCCATCAGCGTGGCACCTTGGTGTTCCTGGACGATCGGTGCAGCAGTTGGAGCCTGTGGGGGTTGGGAGCGCTTGGTCTCCTGTGTGATTGCGAAAGCTCCAGCCCTCTTGTTTCGCAGCTCCCTCTTGTACTGCGGGCATGAGGAATGGTTCGCTGGGTGGGGACCGCCACAGTTGACGCAGGTGACAGGTTCTTCCAGAGGTCGAGGACAGTCGCGCGCTGCGTGCTCGCCGCCGTATCTGACGCAAGCCAACGGGCGGTGGCATTGGTGGCTGGAGTGACGGTATGCCTGGCAGCGGTGACACTGTGCGGGTTCTCGCTTGCCGCGCCAGGCCTCGATGATAACGCCTGGCATACATAGCAGCTCCGTCACTTCATATATCTTCGGCGTCATTTTGTGAGTTTGCGAGAGGATGGCCAAGAAGATGCATCCCGGCCTCCCCTGTCTAGCTTTAATCGAGCGGACGTATTCTGGTTTGAATCCAAGGTCCTCCAGAGCCTCTTGGATTTCTGCTGGTTCCGTTGTGGTTGGTAACCCTGTGATGGCTACCTTGAGGCTGCGTTCCGTTGGCAGGGAGTAAGAGAACCATGACACCCGTTCGGTCTTCTCCAACTCCCCCAGGTACCTCTGGATTACTCGGTACTCCTGGTCCGAGGCGGGTGAAAATCGCACGCCTCTGCCATAGGGACGTGCGTTCGGAGCATGCCCCAGCTTCGCTCGGAGGGCCCTAAAGTGGGTTGCCCAATTAGGCAACGATTCTACCACTAGGGGCGGGTAGCGGGGTGCGGGTGGGGCGGCGGTCCTGGCGGGCGCTGGCGTCGTTGTGGTGGTGGCAGTCGGAGCACGTGTGGCTGAAGGCGTCTGGGTCCGTAGGGCGTCGACAAAAGTCATTGTCGGAGTCGGAGTTGGTGCGGCTGCGGGGGCGGGGGCGGCAGCGGGGGTACCGCTTGGGCCAGGAGCTTCTCGGTTGCGCAGGCGAGAGTCTCTGGAACTCTCGACGCAGGGTCTCTTCCTTTCTTCAGGGGCGGCGTCCGGCCGTCTTCACTTTGGGGCGTGACGTCCTTTGTGCGGGCGCTGGGTCCGCGCGTTGGTAAGGCGCCGGTGTCGCCGGCCCGTGTTCCGCCGCGGCCTGCGCGAGAATATCGCGAGGCACGATGGAGCGAGGGGCGCGGTGATCACGCGGCCCGGTCGGTGCTGACATCGGTGTGCGCTGGGCGAGTGAGGTGGCGGCGGCGGTCGTCTCGGTCGTCGGGTGACGCGTCTGTTGCGAGCTGCGGTGCCGCGAACGCGAGCGCGACCGGATGCGAGGCGGCTTCGGATCTTCTTCTCGTCCGCTCATGGCGGTGGGGAGGCGTTACTGGACGACTGTCTTCGCGACCCACGCGACCATCTAAGGTCGGGCTTCGACGGGGGTGAAGGGGGAATCCCCTCGGTGCTTTTGCTGCGCGGCCGGATTCCACCGAGTTTAATAAATAAACTCGGTAGGAATGCCGTCTGGAGTCTTCTAGTTGGGTCCGTGTGATGCTTAGGAGATGTTGCTTCCTCGGCGGTCAGGCGAATCCTGAACTGCGGTACTTGATTCTTCTCGCTCGCTTCGCCCCTAGCGGGGGAGGAGTGGGGAAATGGCTTCAGGGCTATGTCCTCTGGCCATGGTATCACTCGCCGCTCATGACTATGAGCGCGTCCTTGGAGAGGTCTCATTAAGGCCTTTTTCTGGTGTTCTTTGTTTACCCGGACGGTCGGCCCGGTTTAGGCGACCGTCAGCCGGGTTAGCTGTTTTGGCTTCTAGCTGTTTTAGGCCATCTCTGGGGAGCGCTCTTCTGTCTGGAGGACGAGTGTGCCATGGGGCGATGCCTCTGATGTGTTTATGTGCGGATGCGTCGGCTCTTTCGAACATTCTTTCTGTCTGGCGTCGGATACAGTCGTCCATGCTCCCGAATCGGAGATCGCGCGTTATTGTCGCGTTTCTTACGAAGCGAGGAGCCTGGGTTGCACGTCGTAGGGTTTTGTTTAGTAGTCTTTGGAGCCTTTTCTTTGATGAATCGCTTGTGAGGGCTATCCATGCTGGGGCGGCATATGTTATGCGCGGCACTATGTATGCCTTGACTAAGTTTACTTTTATTTTGAGCGGCAGTGAGGAGTTGAAAATGGGGCGAAGTTGACTGATGGCTGCATTTGTTTTTACTGCGGTGTTTTTGACGTGCCGGTACATGGTGAGGTTTCTGTCTATGGTGACCCCGAGGTATTTTGCAATCTTTCTCCATTCGGTGTCGTGTCCCTCTAGCCTGAGTTTTGGAATCCTGTCAAGATGGTATTGGCCTGTGGCTAGGCTTTGTGTCTTTGTGATGTTCACTTTCATGCGCCATTTGGCGAGCCAGTCTGGTAGGAGGTCTAAGGACCTCTGGAGCTTGACGGCTGCGTGCTTGGGTGTGATGGAGCTTGTCATCATAGCTATGTCATCGGCATACAGCGCGAGGGACGACGACGGATCGAGCGGGATGTCGTTAGTGTATACTGAATAGTGCCGGGGATAGGCAGCTTCCTTGTGGTACTCCGGCTTTGATGATTCTTGGTGTTGAAATTGTTGAGTCCACTCTTACGGTGAAGCTTCGGTTTTTCAGAAAAGATGCGATGACATGGAGTAGTCTTCGAGGAGTGGCGTTGTTTGCCAGCTTGTAAAGCAGGCCTTCATGCCACACCCGGTCGAAGGCTTTCTCCATGTCTAGAAAAACGGCTATAGCGCACTCTTTTTTGTTCATGGCCGTCGATAGATGGTGGATAACCCTTGTCAGTTGCAGCGTTGTTGAGTGGCCGGAACGGAAACCGAACTGTTCGGGGCGCGGTTCATTGTGCGCTAGAATAGCTGGTAATATAAGCTTCTCAAACAGTTTGGAGACGGCTGATAGAAGAGTTATTGGGCGGTAGTCTTCGGGTTTTGTGGGGTTTTTCCCTGGCTTCGGTAGAAGAAATATCTCTCCTCTCTTCCAGGGCTCGGGGAAATGACCGCTGCGTAGTATGGCGTTGAATAGACGGGTTAGTGCAGCTATTGTGCGCCGGGGTATTTGGCGTAGTGCACTATTTGTGATTCCGTCTATTCCGGGGGCCTTTTTCCTTGGTAAAGCTGAACTGCGGTGACACTCCGCGCCAGTATTTATACCTGAACCTTGAATTTCCCGAACGTTCTAGTTCGCATGCTTCGAGACATGGCGACTCGATAGAATTTGATGGCCAGATCTTGAAACTTTGATTAAAATTTGGCGCCAAGACTTTAATAATTCTCTAACAAAAATAGTACAAAATTTTTTTGTTATTAATAGTAATAATATTGTAACATAATACGCAGTATAATTATAAAAATATCAGTCACAAACCATTAAAATAATACGGTTATATCGTTAACATAAATAAATATTACGTGAAATAAAGTAATAGAATTTATATTCTAAGAAACAGAACACAGCGCCATCTATTGGGTGTATTTGCAACCTAGATGGCAAACAATATTGAAGAATTTTATCGATGAATCAACGTACACCGCCTTCTATGAGATCTTTATGCTTAAGAAACAATTAATTGATACATTTTATTCGTTTACATTCACGATATAAGCGAATAATTGAGATGATAACTATCCTATCCAGTAAGTTAGACCAAAATACGGGTACGTGTGAAATTTGATTGAAATCGGTTCAGTAGTTTTGGAGTTTATTGGCAACATACATCGTGACATAAGATTTTTATATATATATATATATATATATATATATATATATATATATATATATATATATATATATATATATAATATATATATATATATATATATATATATATATATATATATATATATATATATATATATATATATATATATATATAAGATGTTAATAACCCAACTCTAACTTGACTTACTGTGTTCTCGGAATTGAAGTATAAACTGACCCTGTATATAGGCCAAGCGCTTGCAGGGTCGCCTAAGTGACGAACGTTTTTGTAAGGCTTGTGTGGTGAAAAAAATATTGTATGGGGAAGTGCGTTCTTTTATATTGTGTATTGATTAATGTTAAGTGTAATTAATTAATGTAATTATTTATATAAATAAAATAAATCTTTGGAATATTTAATGGTTTTATTTTTTAATTATATAATAAAAACCACTAGTGTATACTTCAAACCAATATAATATATATTTATACTAGCAGCACCCGCGGCTTCGCTCGCGCGAAAAACTACAAAAAAGCTCTAAAAAGGTAGGTTTCATACAAACTTTTATCCCCTATTTTACACCCTAATGGTATGGATTTCGAAAAATGCGAAAACACGTATTTATTTAATTGTATTGAAAAGCATTCATAACAAGTTTCAAGTAATTCTGATCATAGTCTTGGTTTGTATTTAACCGTGCTTTCCCGTGGGAAATGAGATAATCTCCCGCGGTAGAAAGTAGCCTATGTCACTTTCCAGACCTCCAAAAATCTCCAAACAAAAAAATAGGCCAGTCCGTCACTGCGTTTCGACGTGAATGAAAGAAGGACAAACAAACAAACAAACACTTTCACAATTATAATATTAGTATGGATTATAATCTAATAATAAGAATTACACCACACTACATATATCACTGCTATACTTTTTGTTATATTATTAATAATCATAGCACCTTGGATCCATTCGGTTCCAAAAAAAAGCAAAAAAATACCTTTAATTTATTTTGTGGTTCTTCCTGTTTTTTTTTTTAATTCGAATTGTAATCTTTTTCCATTTTTGTGTGTTATTTAATTGTGTTAGTGTATTTTATTATTTATTTAATTTAATATTTTATAATAGTAATTTTATTATTGTAACATAGATATAATATAAACATTTCATAAAATCTCCAAATTTGCAAGTGGTATTCACCTTAAAAGGTAGTGCAATATAATATAAATATAACAATGGCAACACTAAAAATGTAGATTAATAATTAATATTTTTAAAATTGTAATCATTATAATAATAACAGCTCAAATTAAACAAATAATATTCCATATTCAATTATAAAGCTAATTAAAATTATATAAAAATGTTTAAAGTTAAAATATTGTAAGGTACTTTAGTGCCATTTTTCAATTTTTGAATTCATTTTGTTAATTGTGGGTAGGCTGTCTGTAACAACTATATAATACCTTAGAGACATCTAACACCTCAGTCTCTCCCGTGACTATGATTGCTGTAAAGCATTTGAAACGTCGGGACCAAAAATCAAAATAAATTCGCGAAAAAATCCGAAAAGATAGTTTTATTTAAAATAGTTGTATTATTTTGATAATTTTGACATACATATTACGTAAATTGGATTTTGAATAAATTTGGTATGGTAATAGCTGGTTATCCGGCTCAACAAATATACTAATACGAGTATACTAATATGTAAAACCAAAAATTTGGTTTTGGTCATATGAACGCGGGCGGAGCCGCGGGCAATGCTAGTAATATTATAAAAAGGTAAAGTTTGTGACGTTATAGGGGGTAATCTCTGGATCTACTGAACCGATTTAGATGAAATTTAATAACAAGATAGTTTGAGACCCTGGGAAGGACATAGGAAACTTTCTATTCCAGAAATCATTCCTTAAGAGGGTGAAAACGGGGATGAAAGTTTGTATGGGGAATCAAGCTAGGGACGAACCTGAGCGAAGCGAGGGTGAGTCACTAGTATTAAATATAATGTCATGTAGTTTAAAAGAATTTTGTGTGCAATAAGAGTTAGTGGTTAGTGTCACTAGAATATTTAAAACTTATTAAGTTTATTTTTTACTTTGGAGGATTGGCAAGTTGAACACTAAAAGTAAACTGTTCAATTTATTATAAATAAAAAATGTACACATCTCTGTAAAATAACAATGGTCAAGTTAGCCGAAGCAGACCACAAAAACCATGGTGTTGGTCCATTCTGCTATTAGAGAAGTACCAGGAGCAACTCTCATGATACACCACCCATCGAAGTGGGCCACCTCCATATCTTAGGGGCCCAGGGTTGCAGCCCAAATAGCCTATATATAGATCAGCCCCTGTCCCAATCTGTACAGCCGTTACAGCGTGAAGGAGAAACAGATTCAAACCTTCTCATTTACAATTCACATTGAAATATTATTAAGTGTGAACAAAAGCAAAATTTACTTGCATTTTTGCACTATTTTAAAATAACAAACTGGTTTTGGATAATAAATAAAAAATTTAGAGCCAACCCAGTCCTGAGGATTCACCTAGATTTATGATATTTTCATATACATACGAACTTTTGTTAATGTAATAGTTAAATCTATACAGATAAATAAAATTGAAGTGTCTGTTTATAATGTCAAAATATGTAACTGCTTTTTGCTAAATGCATATGAAATTATAAAAAGTACTTATAAAACACTAAAAACTTTTATCTGTTTGTTCCGGCTCATCTCCGAAACGGCTGGACCGATTTTGACGAGACTTTCACTGGCAGATAGTTGATGTTATAAGGAGTAACTTAGGCTACTTTTATTTTAGAAAAACGATAATAGTTCCGCTGAAAAAAAATTAAAACGTACCTAGACTCTAGTAATAAATAAAAAGACCCAAATAGTTTTTCTTTCCATGAATAAATAAGGTTAAAATAAAACGAACATATAATATCTATGTTTTATTGCCAGACATTAACCACTTTGGTTCGAATGCATACATAATATATAATAAATAAATTGAATTACATGATTCAACGCTAACATACTGTTCACTGGAAGGTGACATACGTCGCTGTCACTCGCACCGGCCACTTCGCTTTTTTTTAAAATAAAATTTTATAAAACAACTCACGCTTCACTTTTAACAGCTGTCTCTTAGACATAATGTGACACTTTGGATTTAACATTACAAGTAATATCAGCTATCAGTCACAGATAAGAATGCCAAATTGACGTGACATTTTTTTTAATATCAATTTTTTCTGACAGCCTTACAGCCTTTATTAGTGTTGCCATTAATCCCTCCACAACCGCGGATACGCCGGCGTGTCAGTTAGCAATAGATTTCTTAGAAATTTAATTAATTTCTTAGATTTACCTGGAGGTGTTAAAAAAAAGCGGAGTCGCGGGTAAATAATGATGTTTTTTTTTTAATATTATATCTTGTCTATTTTTTTTTTACTTGTTTTTCGCGGCCTCTTCGGCTTCGAGGCGCCTCTTCATGGATTCTGGCATTTCTGGTGGCGGGGGTCGTGGCATTCTCAGCCATACCTGGAATTTTTATAAAAAAGTTATAACAAAAAAGTTTTTATTCTCATATGGTTTTTATATTATGAAAATATCTCATAATATTTTTCTCTACAAGTTCATTCAGTAGGAACAATTGGTTGATTTAATAATCATTGATAAAGATGTGTTTTTTTAAATAAATTAAAAAAAATGCATGAATATTACCAGTCATATAATATTTATAAAGCTAATATTATTTTATTTTATAATATAAATAAAATATATTTTATTTGAAATAGTAAGTTCAATATAAATATACAAAATATTATTATTATTAAGTCATATAAAAAATCGCCATTCGAAACTTGGTCGCCCAGAGGTCTAATTTACAGTATTTTTAACCCCCGACGTAAGAGGGGTGTTATAAGTTTAACGTGTGCATCTGTGTGTCTGTGGCACCATAGCGCCCAAACGGATGAACCGATTTTAATTTAATTTGTTTTTGTTTGATAGGTGACTTAATCGAAAGTGTTTTTATAATAGAATCATTTAATAAAAACTTATATGGCGTACCTTAACCGCGTCGTAGATGAACCATTGCAAGGCAGTGAGGGTACCGATCATCACAATCCTGGGTCCCAGCCCCTTCCATACTCCGGCCCAGCCAAGCTTGCCCATGATGGAGCCCACTGTGGCTGTCTTGTCCTGCAATATTTTTTTAATATTAGATATTTAATATTTTATTATATACTCAGCCCTTTTTAATGTTCTATAGCGTAAGTTCTCTCAGACATGCAGGTTTTCTGACCATATTTTCCTTACAAGACACTATCTGTCACCACTCGTGAACCGTGATAGTTAAGACAGTTGAAATTTTCACAGATTATGTATTTCTGTTGCCGCTATAACGACAAATACTAAAAAATAGAATAAAATAAATATTTACGGGGGCTCCCATACAACAAATGCGATTTATTTTGCTAACGATATTGATAACGGCAACAGGTAGACGCTTGAAGTAATCATAGAATATTAATTTATATATAAAAATAAATAATTACATTAAAATAAAACAAATATTTAAGGGGGGCACCCATACAACAGACATAATTTTTTTGTCGTTTTTATAGATAATGGTACGGAACCCTTCGTGCGCGAGTCCGACTCGCACTTGGGTGGTTTTTTTTGTAATATTTAATTATTAAAATAATTTAATAACTAAATATATTTTTAAAATTAAGAATTTTATTAAATGTATAGATTAATACTTTCTTAGATTTACACGAATATTGGACATTTTAAATAAAACCATCTTTTCTCCGCGGATTTCTTGTGATTATTCCGCGGATTTATTTTGATTTTTGTTTCCGACCTTTAGAATGCTTTACAGCGATCATGGTCACGGGAGAGATTAAGGTTGTAGACCACTCAAAGGCGTTATATACTTGTTACAGACAGTGCCCAACCACTATTTTACAAATATCATTTCACAAAAATCTAAACAAATCTGCGAAATAATTCGAAAAGTTTTATTTAAAATGTCAAATTTCAATTATTCGTTTAAATCTAAGAAAATATTATTAAAATGATAATTTATAAAATCCGCGCGTACCTGGTTGAGCTTAGAGACGACGGTGTCGGCGGGATGTGAGACGATGGCGCAGAACACGCCGGCGATGTAGCCCGCCGCGAACGTCACCACCAGCTGCTCGCCCTTGCTGCACTGCTCGCGGGGCTTCGGCACCACGTACTGCGACACACATTGCATTTATATATTTGTGATAATCATGTTAGAAATGATTCGCACATGAAAATATCAGAGGTGCGAGACCCGGGATTTGAACCCGCTTCACTCGGTTTCCCAGGCGAGCGCGCAACACACATACAGGTTAACATCTACATCATAATTCTAAAAAAATATTAATTAAAAAAAAAAAACAAAAAAAGACTAACTTTAAATTAAGAATTAATGAATAATTTTAAATTAGGAACTGACCTTATACAGCAACTCCAGTGTCTTTTCGAAGCAGGCGAACTTCATCATGGTGTATGGTATCTGGCGGCCCCATAACGGCACCAGCCCCTTGTAGAAGGTACCATAGCCCTCGTTCTGCACCATCTTGGGCCACGCCTCGCGCAGCGTGTTCGCGAACCCGGGCATCGTCTGGATTCTTACCTGTTAATTCATTAATTAATGGAATTAATGATTTTTTATATTGTTCTCATAAGACTTTTACGGATGTTTCGCGAATTTATCATAATTTTTTGGTTCCCGACGTTTCGAATGCTTTACAGCAATCATTGTCACAGCAGAGACTAAGGTTTTAGAAGTTTCAAAAGTTATTATATAATTACACAATTATTATATTATCACAGACAGTATCTACCTACACGTCTGAAAATCCGCAAAAAAAATCCAAAAAGATATTTAAAAAAAAAAGGTTTTTTTTGGATAATAATAATATTTTTTAATTCTATTTAGGCATACCCTCAAATCTCATAATCACAAGTCATTAGGTTAGCATAGAGTGTAACGGACACGCTGTATAAACTATTTTAAACTTTACTACAAAGTAATAAAGTTCAAAATGCTTCACAGAGTGACGTGTGACGTCACAGACACATCACACCCTACTTCCCCCTCCAAGCGCGTTTTTTCATCATAGGGTGGGCCTTATATATTTTATTAATATGAAACATATTAATATTAAAAAAAATTAAAATAATTTAAATATGAAGCAATCATTTAATATAATAACATGTCTCCTTTACAAAGTAAAAAGTATTTATTATTATGTAATATTACACTGTATTTATATTGTAGGCATATTGTATATATTATTATGCAAAAGGTGATGTCTGTTTGGAAATGCTTGGTGCTTTGTAAAATGTCGAAGGCAAATTGCAAAATGCTTCGGAATTTAATTCATTTTCCTCAAATATGTAACCATGATTTATCATAAATAAAAAAAATATATAAAATCACTTATTTTACAAAATCTCGATTTTATTATATGTGAATAACCTCTAACATTTATTATACAATCTTACATTTTACAATTTGCCTTTGCCATTTTACATAACATCTAACTTTTGCCAAACGGACAAAGACAGTTTGTAAAACGGCGAATCATAAAATATTCCTGTGACATAATATAATAAATACTCTTTACTTATCAAAAGAGTCATATCTATTATTAAACAACTGTCTCATACATTGAATAGTCACAATTTTTTTTTAATAATATATATATTTTTTTAATTTTACAAACCTTAGCAGCTTCAAGAGGGGACAAAGCAATGTCAGCAAAGAACTCAGCTGACGCAGAAGCTGCCAGATACACGAACGTACGGTAGCTGTACGCCGTTTCCTCATCCAACATGCCCGAGTAGCCCACTTTGAACACTTCATACAGACCGAACTTGCACAGACCCTGTATATATATATATATATATAAAAAATAATAGTTAATTATAAATGTCATTTTATTTTTTAATCTATATTGTTTTGGTTAAGTCATAAATATGGCGTCTTCAAAAGAGTTCGGATGGAACAATTGGATATTGATTTTAATCATTCAGTTTAAGTTTAAATGAAAAATAAACTGTGAGTAAAAAAAAATATAAAATTATTTTTACAATGAACTGAATCATGAATAAAATAAATATGTTAGGACATTAACACAAATGAATGTCCCCAACGGGATTCGAACCCGCGAAACACTTGAAACTTCAAAACACTGCATATGAGTTTAAATATATTTATTTTCTTTTAATAGTCAAAGAGATATTTTCAAATGATACACTACTATACGTACAAATAATGTTTTAATTTTTTGTGTCTCTTAATAATTTATAAATATGTTGATTAAACTTACCTTCGTTTCTAATATATAAATTTATATTACAATAAAAGAGTAATAAAAAAATATTAATATAATTAACCTGTAGGGAGTATCCAATGAAGGTGGGGGCCCATCCCTTGGCGAGACCCCTCATGCCCTCCTCCCGCACGGACACCTTGAACCCGTTCACCACATTCTTGTACTTCTCCGCGTCCACTTGTAGACGACACTTCACCAAATCGAGGGGCACGACGGCCGTGTGTGTGATACCTAAGCGAATGAAATGATATGAATTTGAAGGGTATTTAGATATTATCTATACTAATATTACAAAGAGGTAAAGTTTGTGAGTTTGTGACGTTGTAGGGGGTAATCTCTGGATCTACAGAACCGATTTAGATGAAATTTGATAAGAAGATAGTTTGAGGCCCTGAGAAGGACATCGGATACTTATTATTCCGGAAATCATCCCTTATGGGGACAAAAATGGGGATGAAAGTTTGTATGGGGAATCAAGTTTATAATATGTATGTATTTAAAGTAATTTATGTGTGCTGTGTGTTAATGTCCCAACATATTTATTTAATTCCTGTTAAAAAATTACATTTTATTTTCATATGCAAATAAATAAAACGAATTAACGAGACCTTTCAGTGATTTTAGAATCTTCGAACTTCCCGGAAACCCGTTAATATTTTTTTTCTAAAAACCGTATATATATATACGTTATTCAAATGATGTTTTGCAAGAGCTATGGGAATTGTTGTAAACGTTTTTTAATAAAATAATCGGTCCTGTTCTCCAGTTATGCGCTTACCAATGAACAGATTTTTTTATATATATACTAGTATGGAATAGATAGACTATAAATATTATATTGTATATATACATAGGTCTGATGAGTTTTTGTGGTTTGCATTTTAACGTGTTTTCCCGTGGAAAATGAGACGATCTCCCTCGGTAAAAAGCCTATGTCACTCTCCAGCCCTCCAACTATCTCCACACAAAAAATCACGCCAATCCGTCACTCTGTTTCGACGTGAAAGAAGGACAAACAAACACACTTTTAAAATATAAACACATTTATAATATTAGTATGGAGGTTTAATTTTAATAACAAATGATTTTGCACATTGTTATTTTTAACATTACACAGACACATTTAGTAGACAATAAAAAAAAAATAGATTAACTTTATTAGGTTTCTTAGCTTTACATGGCAACACCTTGATTTAAAATAGTCCTTAGTCATTTTTAATCTATCGATTGGTTTATGAACATCGTCCACTATAGGGTATCTCTAATTAATGCTAATATTTTATTCCACTAAAAGGTCACCCATCCTTTTGTCGCTAGGTTAGGCGTTGCTTTACATTCATGTACCGTTAACATCATAAATTCAAAAACACGTATTCTCATACTATTATAATTCAACCTTTTTTTAAGGTTCCACTGTTGAGCACAGGTCTTTGGATACGATGGAGATAAGCCATAGGCCACGCTGACGAAAACTTTTTCGAAAACTTGCTAGGTTTTCTAACCATGCAATTTTCCTCGCAATGTTTTTAAGTGGTAATCATGTTTGAAATGATTTGTAGATGAGAATATTGAGGTGTGAGACCCAGGATTTGAACCCGCTTCAAGAAATAGCTTTCTGTCTCGGTTTGTTTGTTACCATTTAACGCTTCTATCATTGAATAGATTTTTATATAATAAGAAAAGAAAGCCCCGATTGTCCACTAACAATAAGTTCAATTCAATGCCTACAGAAATGTCAATCGAGCACAGATTACGCCAGTGTCACATAGAATGGAAAAAACGCGAAGAAAATCGGGTCCACTAAGTTATAAAATCCATACTAATATTATAAAGAGGTGAAGTTTGTGAGTTTGTGACGTTGTAGGGGGTAATCTCTGGATCTACTGAACCGATTTAGATGAAATTTGGTAAGGAGATAGTTTGAGATCCTGGAAATGACATAGGATACTTTTTATCCCGGAAATAATCCCTTAAGGGCGTGAAGATGGGGATGAAAGTTGGTATGGGGAATTAACCTAGGGACGAACCCGAGCGAAGCGAGGGTGAGTCGCTAGTAATTAATATTTTTCGAGTAATGTCAACATTTATGGAGGTCACTTAAATTATAAAAAATATTACATATCTATTTTAGTAAGAATTTCGACAACATCTTTCAGCTACAGAATATAGTAAATCTTGGCAAGTTTACAGTTAGTTTAATAGGTTACATAATTTTTGCAAATAACTAACTTTGATACACCACTAGTTCGATTCCTGCGTGTAGTAAACGCTTACACTGGCTATGTATTTTTGTATTTTTTTTGTGCGAATCATCATCATCAACATGATTATCGCTTGTCTTACGGTGAAGGAAAACGTGAGGAAACCTGCATGTCTGAGAGAACTTAGCAAGTTTTCGAAAGACATGTTAAGTTCGTCAATCCGCCTTGGATCAACTTGGTATAATTTTTTTTTTGGTACATTAACACACAGCGCCATCTAGTTCCATGGTAAGCTACGAGGCCTGTGTTATAGATACCAGATAGTTGATACACTACACATAATAACTTTAAATACATACATATTATAAATATAAACACCCATGACTAGAGTACAAACATTCGTGCTCATCACCCAAATGCATGCCCCCAGCGGGGCTCGAACCCGCGACCGCTGGCACAGCAAGTAGGGTCACTACAAACTGAGCCAAACATGACGTCTAGTATGGCTAGTTTCAGGCAGTTGTTAGGCAGGTCCATGCTCAGTAGTGGATCGCTAGAAAGGGCAGAATAAAATATATTTTTTGTTTACCACTCGCCAATGAATATAATAATAATAGCCAACGAAAATTAAAAAAAAGAACATGAGTCGGTAACAAAGGAACTATATTATATTAGTCTCTTTAATTAAATAAATAAAATCACGTGTATCTAAATATATTTCAAACACAATTAGCACATACATATGTATGTTTGTATGTATAACGTATATGTATGTATGTACTTACGTAACACCTAAACATATTCAAAATGAAAACAATGTAGTATATGGCTTTGGGCCAAGCCTGTCATGTATCACACGTCACGCAACCTTCATCTAGATTTAAAATGTCCAAGTTCAAATGAACTTATTAAATCCATACATATAATAAAATTGTAACTAAGCCAAATCTGTACATTAAATATTTTTTGGAAAATCTTATTGAAATAAACATTATTATCGATACAGAGGCCGAATCTATAGATTTTAGAATTTTTGCCTGTCTGTCTGTCTGTCTGTTACCGCATCAAAAAAAACCAATGGAGGGATTTTGATGAAATTTTGTATAGTGATAGCTGGTTATCCGGGTCAACATATAGGATACTTTTTACTGCGAGAAAATGTCTCATTTTGTGAGAAAAAATACAAAAACTGCAATGTAAGAGTACTAATATGTAAAACCTAAGAATTTGGTTTATGGTCATCTGAACGCGGGCGGAGCCGCGGGCAATGCTAGTAAAAAATAATTTTTAAATATATTTTTGTTTATAATATAATACTAGGGACTTGCTTTGCCCGCAACACGCCCTTGCGCTTAACGGTAGCCTATGTGTCACTCATACAAACTATCAGTGAACTAAAATTCATCCAAATCCGTCCAGCCGTCTCTGAGTAAAGGAGTAACAAACATACAAACTTTCTCATTTATAATAAAAGCCCGATAGGCTGTCTGTCTGTAGTTTGAACACCGTTAAAATGCAAATGAAGCCGCGTGTTTAACCTAGTGTTCCTTGTAATTTATATAACAATGATAAAAAATGTCGTACAAAACCCAAAATACTAGAAGAGATAAGATAAAATTATCTGACCTTGTCGTGATTGAAAACGTTATGTAAAGGAAAGTTAGTTCTAAAAGAAACCTTTATTAATACCTTTAAGCTACGTTTTGTGGCTTTGTGCCTATATGCATATAGCTCCTATGTTCATAGCGGAGTACGTACAATGTGGAACTTACGCTATTATTCCTTTAACTAATCTATACATATAATAAAATTGTAACTAAGCCGAATCTGTACATTGAATATTTTTTGGAAAATCTTATTGCAATAGACATTATTATCGATAGAGAGACCGAATCTATAGTTTTTTAGAATTTTTGTCTGTGTCTGACAGAAAAACCACTAAGAGGGATTTTGATGAAATTTGGTATGGTGATAGGTGGTTATCCGGGTCAACATATAGTCAACTCTTTACCGCGGGAAAATATCTCATTTTTGAGAAAAAATACAAAAACAGCTATGTAAGAGTATACTAATCTTTAAAACCTAAGAATTTGGTTTTTGGTCATCTGAACGCGGGCGGAGCCGCGGGCAATGCTAGTTTCAACATAAAAGTCGATTGATCGATTTTAACTTATTTCTAATGATCGTATCGATTCAAAACTTTGCATGTGGAAGCTAAGAATTAAAACAAAATAAAATATGGAGGCTGTATTGTCAAGTGGACAAGGGATCTACTTAATAGCTATTGACTACTAGTAAATTCAACTTTGGGCTCATGTGTTTATTTATTTTTTATTGGGACATTAACACACAGCACTATCTAGTTCCATGGTAAGGTACGAAGGCCTGTGTTATGGATACCAGATAGTTGATACACTACACATATATAACTTTAAATACATACATATTATAAATATAAACACCCATGATTGGAGTACAAACGCTCATCACACAAATGAATGTCTGTAACGGGACTCGAACCCGCGACCGCTGGTACAGCCAGTAGGGTCATTAGCCAGAGCCAAACGTGTAGTAAAAAAAATGTTACGTTTGGACGAGTCGTATACATTGCATTCAAAGCGGCGTTTCATGTTTTTTTTTAACTAAATATAATTAATATTAGATAGTCCACCAAGATGTCAAAGTATGGGGTAGACTTCACATGTCTTTCAAAAACTTGCTAGGTTCTCTCAGACATGCAGGTTTCCATACGCTTTCCTTCACCGTGAAACAAGTGGTAATCATGTTGGAAATGATTCGCACATGAAAATATCAAAGCTGCGAGACCCGCGTTTGAACCAGCTACACTGGTTTCCCAAGCGTGCGCGTTACTACTGGGCTACCACTGCTTTGCCCAACAGTTTGACGTTAATTATTATTATTTTACCAACAATTCATTTTTATTATTGATTTATTAAAATCTCTTCAATTTTGACTTCATGATTGATTAGACCTAACATTCTACCTTGACCTCTTCGTATCTAGAGGCAAGCCCTAAGCGAGGCTATCGATTTTCTTATGACAGTTAGCCTCAGACCGCTCGCGAAGTCGCAAACAGAATGCAGTTTACATATAATTCGATTCTTCGAAAATAGGTTTATTCTATAAATTTATATAAATACGATAGCTGAATCCGCGATGATATTTCACACAATAAATATAGGGTACTTTTTATTGCGGGAAAATATTTCATATCTGAGAAATCTATACTAAACGTTAAAACGTACTTAACTAGGGACGAACGAGAAGTGGGGAAGGGGCTAGGAGGGACTGGCCTTATTTAGTAATGTATATTTTTTTACACCATCAGAAAGTAGAGATTTCAACGAACAAAAAGCTCATCGACTTTTTTAAAAAAGCAGATACTTTGACGCGAGAATTTTCGATTGAACATGAGGGTGCTTTTTCGATATTAAGTCAAAATAAGGTGAAAAAATAAATACTTTAAATCAAATATATTACAGTATGTTTGGGACATAAAATGGTAAGGTTTGACCCATTTTCGTAAAAAGTTTTTTTTTTGTATAAGATAAAAATAAAAAACCTAAAACTTGGTTATTTGAATTTTTCACATAAATTTTGAGATTATGTGAAAAAAGTGTAAATTATACAAAAGTTGTAGATATTTTTATTAACTACAACTTTGCCATTTCACATTTTTCCATAGGACTTGTAGTTTTGCCGGAAATCGAGATACACCGTTTTTTACCCTTAAAAACTCACCCCCTCCCACTTCCCGACCTCATTTTTGTTATATTCTCTTCCTTTTCCAATGGGTTTCATCCTACTATTATTTTTTTTTGGTTTCAAATATTATCGACCCTGGTCTATTTGGCGGATTCCGTCAATATATATAATTCTTAAGTCAAGAGTTTAAAATATAAATTATTATATAATAAGAAATGAAATAATTTCGATATCGAGTAGTGGATAAGCGTATCTTGATGAATGATGGCTTAATCGATTATTAGGAGATATTATAAGCTTAATTAACGTCAGTATTTACAATACAAATGCGTTTAATAAATCTATACTAATATTATACAAGAGGTTTGTTTGTGTGTTTGTGTCGTTGAAGGTTATATCTGGATTTATTGAGCCGACTTAGATGAAATTTGGTTAGATAAGTTTGAGACTTTAGGAAGGACATAGGATACTTTTTATCGCCGAAATCACCCCTTAAGGGGTGAAGATGGGGATGACAGTTTGTATTGGGAAGCAAGCTAGGGACGAACGCGAGCGAAGCGAGGGTGAGTCGCTAGTAAAAGATTAAAACAAATAATAATTATATAATATATAATAATAACAATGGCTTTCCGACCGATTTCGCCCTCGACGGCCAATCACACTGAGACTAGCCAATTGCAGAAGATATATATTATAGTGCAGACATAACGTGCACTCTCTATTCCTGTCACTTTCAAAGTCCGATGGGACATTAGCACACTGCACCATTTAGTTCCATGGTAAGCTACGAGGCATGTGTTATGGATACCAGATAGTTGATACACTACACATATATAACTTTGAATACATACATATTATAAATATAAACACCGATGACTGGAGTACAAACATTCGTGCTCATCACACAAATGAATGCCCCCAGCGGGACTCGAACCCGCGACCGATGGCACAGCAAGTAGGGTCACTACAAAATGAGCCAGGCGTATCGTCAAACATGTATATTTATTATTTATGTATAAACAATAATAAATTTTTTTTTGAAATCGGTTCAGTCACTTACCGCAAGAGAGGATGCCTCCCAATCCGCAGAGCGCGAAGTATTTAGACGAGCCGAACTCGCAGGAGTCGCCATTTACTGGTGTAGACGCGGCCATGCCCTGACACCGTTTTAATATAACTTTTTAATATTACAAAAGAAATAATAAGTTAAATAGTAGCATTTAGTTCAATTATAATACTAATTATTATTCGCGACTCCGCTCGTACGGAAAGTATGACGGTGTCTATGATTGTCCCCATGATGTATGTTCTTGCCAAATTTCATCAAAATCTATACAGCACGAGATGTTTTCATAAAAAAACGGTATTATTACAGTAAAATATATATAGTGTACTATAATTGCTTATTTCTAAAATATAGTTATTTGAAAAACAATGTAAAACATAAATTTTGTAACGCACAGATTTCTTCTGTAAAATCAAAAATGTGAATAAATCCTTCTTGGGCTCAATACACATTCACTTTATTGTATTATAGGTATTGCATTTACAAACATAAAATTAAAATGTATATATTATGCAAAATAACTATGTCAGGCAGTCTTTAATAGCTAGACGAACAATGACATGTAGTCGCAATTATATAAAATACTAGCATTGCCCGCGGCTCCGCCCGCGTTCAGATTACCAAAAACCAAATTCTTAGATTTTACATATTAGTACACTCTTACATTGCAGTTTTTGTATTTTTTCTCAGAAATGAAATATTTTTCCGCGGTAAAAAGTATCTTAGATGTTGACCCGGATAACCAGCTATCATCATACCAAATTTCATCAAAATCCCTCCAGTGGTTTTTTCGTGATGCGGTAACAGACAGACAGACTGACAAAAATCTAAAAACTATAGATTCGGACTCAGTATCGATAATAATGTCTATTTCAATAAGATTTTCCAAAAAAATATGTAATGTACAGATTCGACCAGTTAGAATTTTATTATATGTATAGATGTACTAGGCGAATTACTCTCGCTTCGCTCGGGTGCGTCCCAAGGTAAGCTTTTTTTGAGCGGAACCCTAATTCTTTTTCTAAAATAAAAGTAGCTTAAGTTACCCCTTATAACATCAGCTATCTGTCAGTGAAAATCACATCAAGATCAGTCCAGCCGTTTCGAGGATTAGCCGGAACAAACAGACAGACAAAAATTTTAAAAGTTGTGTTTTTCTTATAAGCACCACATATAATTTTAAATGCATTTAATAAAAAACTGTTATTTTGACATTACAAACGGACACTTCAATTTTATTTATCTGTATGGATATCAATTTAGGCCATGTAACACTAACAACCTGATAAGTACACGTAATTATAGCATCACATTTTTAGTAGATTTTACTACTGAAATAATGCTTATATGTTTGTTTTTTTGTTTGTTCGAACTAATCTCTGTACTATCAGTTAAAAATAGAATTTTGCATTTTGCATGTCCTTAAATTTTATCAATTTTAAAAAAATTATATAAAAAACCCGCAATTCAGCAAATCCCTGCGGAATTACCTTATTTTGTGGAAGTAAGTCTGTCTTTCTGTTTGTCTGTTACCCTTTACTGCTCAAACCACAGTATTTTCTAAGAAAATTGGCAAATACATACAAAATAATATGGACACTTATAGGCTACCTTATGTACGTACCATGCGAGAAGCCGCGAGCGAAATCTAGTTAAATATTATAAAGAAGCCCTCAGATCTCATAATCTTTTGGTCATCGGGCCACCGCATCGCGAGCCGGCACGCTGCATAGACACTATGCAGAGTGGCCGTCGAGCCACGCCCGACTCGCGACACATCCCTCTAGTATTAGTTCTCATCATTGGGCTAAATATATTGCAATAAAAACTAAATAAAATAACGGACGGAGGTAGCAGGTTCGATATAACTTAAAACTTTTGAGTTCTATTCAAATACACAAGATATTATGATATTTTGTCACATATTATGCCTTAAAGTATTTTTGTTAATTGATTAAAGATGAAAATAAATTAATTTTAATTTATTAACAAACTTAATTAAAAGCAATGTTTTATAAAAATCAGACCCAATCCAAAAAAATATTATTGTCCAAAAAATACTTCAAACAAAATCGAACCCGCTACTACCTACAAAGACAATTACTCATTCAACATGAATGTATACCTGTGTGTCTGTGATGGCGGGCTCGCAGCTTGCCGTGGATAGGGGGGTGCGGAATGGCGAGTTCCGCGCCGTCTCCAACAAGGATGAGAACATTTTACTGCAACAAATTAAGTTTTACACTTCACTTGGTTGTCTTTCTCGGTGCCCAACATTCTGTGTTACAAAATCATTACATTTTTCGACTCAAATTTGTACAGCCATTTTAGCATAAACAGGCTAACAAACATGCAGTCATTTTCGCATTTATTTTAGTAGCGTGTGAAAAGAAATGCTTTATAATGCCATCTGAATTAAAAACTATAAAATATCTAATAAGTATTCCATACATAGATGTAGTTATCGAAAACTACACCTGAATTGAACAAGTGCTCATTTTTAATATTATTTATTTTTGATATTGATTAATTCAAGTAATAAAATTCTAGGAACAATCAATAATGCAAAAAATCATAATACTTGTTGCTAAAGTAAATGAAAATTTAAAGTGTAAAATTGTTTTAGTAAAGTACATAATAATATTAATCTCAATACATTTTTTTTAAAACATAGATATTATAATATTGCGAGTAACAATATTATATTTTTGATGATGATGGAGTCATTAAGTTGGATTTATTTGTTTTTCAAATTTCCAGGTATTTCTTAGCGGTCAAACTAAGTTCATTGTGACTCCTACTTATAAATTCCTTAACTCAATAAGTCTGAAACTTTTATCTTTTTTTTAAAACATAACTATTTGGTAAGGAAAACATTTTCTATGATGGAAATTAACCTACAACATCTGACCTAGTACTGCTTGATAATATAACTATAATGTAATTTACAATCAATTCTAATTACAGAAAACTGTTATATAACAATCTGCAATGCAGATGTTAATCATTTTTAGTTAAAAGTTAATTATAAAACAAAGTTTTAGGATTGTTTCTAGACAAAGACAAATCTATCCCACAGGAACCATACCACTCCCAGACTTCTATCTCTGTGCCAAATTTCATCCAGGTATGTTCAGTCGTTCTGGTGTGAAAGAGTAACAAACATCCATATATCCATCCTCACAAACTTTCACACTTATAATATTAGTACATGGCTATATAAAAAAATATAAGTCAAATAATATATGAATTCATTGTTTTAATTCATTCGTTAACTAATTCATTCGTTCATATCAATGAAAATTTATTGTATTTAATTTTTTTTCTTTATTTCATTAATCTTGGACATTTAGATCAGACATTTAATTTAACCTAATTTAATTGTTAACATTAAGTTAATTAATCTTGGACATTTAGATCTGACATTTAATTTAACCTAATTTAATTGGTAACATTAAGTTATGGAAGTCTTAAATATACCAAGTTAATGCTAAGTATACATTCATAATAAGTATATGTACAATATTAAATTAAATTTATGAAATTGTTAAATTAAACTCAATTCCATTAAAATATTACGTATTACTTAATTAAAAATAATAAAATTTAACATAATAATTTAACTTACAAAACCTAACGCAGGTTAGAAAACGTCATTGACAGTGGCGATCAACACAGCTGATGTTAGGTAACGAAAGTTTTATAGTAAATACTAAGTTTTACTCAAGAAGTGTCACCACTTAATTCAAATTATCTTGATAAGCAAAATACATATAGAGCAGTTTTCAAAGAGCTAAATTGTAACTGGTTTGCGCCAATCAATACTTATTCTGTATGGGCGACGATGGTTTTGTCATTTTTTTTAGCCCTCGAGAGTTTATTGACACCTATACGATATAATAAAGACATAACATCGAGTATTTAGATAAAACATGACCTATTTGAGGATATAGGGGCAAGGTCACGTGCAAATATAATTTCATTAATCGTTACGTAAGGAAAAATTATTGATATTTTAATTAAAAATGTATGTACTAGTATTTTAAGCGAATAAGTAATAAAAATACATTAGAGTTTGATAAGAACAATGTAGTATTAATGTTAAATTATTTACTTACATGTCTAATATCCGATGGTAACTGTTCAACACACCGCACCGCGCTTGACGCACAGTGTTAAAGGAAACGCGGCAGTCTACAGCAGCGCCATGTCGGAAGTTACATAATCACGTGGAAACTGACAACTGAGTTGCTACTATAGGAATTTTTTTTTCGAATGCAACTCACTTTAAATTCGCTTTAAAATAATTTTAAATTATATTGTAAAGGTTAACATATGCTATATTTTTTTAAACTTTATTTTATTTGGTATTAAAAAATTTACTTATTTGGGAATTTTGCAATTGAAGAATACCAAACTCTAAAGTGTTTAAAACTCTTTCTTTGTATATGTTTTTTATTTATACTGATAGATGCTAGACAGCGAAAGTTCACCAGAAATATATAAAAAATTATGTTAACTGTCATATCGTTAAATCTTTACACAGCAAAAATGTAATATAAAAGTAAATTTGAGTAATATCTGTTAATAAGTTCTAGTGTTCAAAATGGGCCATTTATCTACCTATATCTTTCAGAATAAAATGTATTTTTAAAGCAAATTATGTAATATAAAATCATTGTCTATTTAACTTTTACACATTCTCATGTCTCCTCGTTGTGAAAAATCAAAATGCTTAAAAAGAGTACCTATATATATTCCAATGCACAGACCATGTCTTGATAGTTTACATTTACCGATTTCAAGACCCTGTGCGTTGCCTTCTTTTAATGTACATGAGTCGAGTTATATCCAGCAGACTCATCCAGCATGTCACTGCAGAGATCAAAGTTGTGCTGTTAAAATTTGTAGTCCTAATGATTGGATCCCGTCCCACCCACATATTTGTAAATTATTTGAAATTAACGAAGATATAAATACAGTTGGTAGTGAAATCGATCTAGAACAAAGTGAGCAACATAAAAGATTAGAAGAAAATAATTTGGACGACGAATTTGTTCAGGAAAACCCACAAGCAAACAGCAAAGATAAATACTTTGAAGAGAAAAATGGAAAAGTAAACGAAGAAGAAATATCATCGCAATTGCATTCGGCGTCAACGTATAATCAAACAAGCCATATTCAAGACCATTTTGCGCAAAGACAACCATTACCAAAAATGCCTATAAATCCAGGTATACACTGATTAATAATAACCCGTGATGAACTATTTTGAGAAGTGTTAAAAAATATTTAAATTAATTTTATTCACAGCTCAAACGAAATCTAAAACAAGCGCTAGAAGAATTAGAAATAGTCGTGATGATAGTCGGAGTAATGTGCGCCATGTTGGAAGCACAGTTGTCCCTGAGACATGTTGTAAAGGAATTCAAGTCACGCCCTCCTCGGCATTACATGAAACTGGATTTTTTCCCCAAAATCAATTAAATAATGTACAAAATGTATCGAGAAATAAATTAGTGTCTGAACGTAATGGTCGAAAACCTTATAATGATGCTACTTATAGTTATGATAATAGAAGAGAAGCACTGATTAACAGAGACAATTTTAACCAACCAAATGTGAACCGTAAGGACCTTTACAACGAACTAAATGGAACATTAAATCCTTGTTGTCAATCAAAATATATTCAAATAAAGCAAAGAGATTTAGATCTATTAAATAATAGGGCACAAACTTCATCACTTAATAATAATATAGAATATCCAAGACAAAATGACGTTTATCCTGAAAAAAATTATGAGTATGATAGGGATGAACGTTTTATTCGATCTTCTCAGGAAACTTACGGTTTGGGCACGTCGAGACCTTCAGCAAATTCACCTAAAGAACAAATAACAAGTATGAATAGAAGTCCTACAGAATATACATCTGCACAACAATTGATGAAGGCAAGCGATACCAAAGGAACTACGACAAAAATATCACCTGTTAAATCTCAAGAATTTGCGAATATTCAAACAGGTTTTAATCCAGTTCAAAACGAATCTGAAGGATACACTTTAAATGGCAAAACATACAATCATGAGCGCAATAATTCCCTATATTTGAATGATCTCCAACCAAATGAGAAAGGATCACGAGAAAGGGCTTTAAGAGATATAGATGAGGATAGTATTGTAATTTCACCAAATCAAAGACAGATTGTATTCCAAGAGAAATCATGCTGCAAAGAATCTGCTCCCGCACAAAAACCAGTAGTGTACTCACCAATGATGAATCCAGAAATACAAAAACAGAAATTACAAAGCAAAAATAGAGTATTCTCAGAAACTCTTACTTCAGGTTCTAGACAGGGGAAGGGGTGTTGTAAACACGGAATAAGCGGATTGGAAAATAAGTTTAGAAGTGGCATGGGGCACGATACGTCATACGAACATCGATTGGGCAAGTTATCTACGAAAAACGTAGAGTGTGTTTGTACAGACAAAAATGAAGGAAAAGATCAGAAATGTACGAAAAAGACTTGCAACCGTGATATTGGTACAATATCATGTGCTTCAGTCGCATGTACTGCTAACCAAGGTATTTACGTTTAATTTTGTATTTATGCTACACTAGAGACAACCACAATTTGTTCGATTGCGATCTTTTTTTAATATTAAATACAGGCAGCGCCACCATGTAGCAAATTTTACTACTAAAAGTAGCCTACTTGTAAGTCCATTTCATAGTTTGTGTACCGAATTTCATCCAAATCCGCGAAACCGGTTCGACGTGATGGTGTAACGAAAATACACGCGTACAAACTTACATGCAATGCTTTGCATTTAAGTTTACTTTGCATTTGCATTCAGGTTAGTAGCGTGTGTATTTATTTCTACTTTTACAAAAAGAATCGAGTCAAACCACTTTGAATGAATCCAACTAAACACTTAAGAAACGATCACTTTGCATTTTTATTTGTCTGCATATTACCTATATGGCGTGGATATCAAACAAAAAAGGGATCGAATCTGCAATCTTTTTAAACTCTAATGGCAACTCACTCTCGATCCGCTCTGATTCATCCCTAATTACATTTTAATGTATGGTAGCGATTTCTCAGAGATGAGATATATTTTCGCAATAATAAGTATCCTATATGTTGACCCGGATAAACATCATACCAAATTTCATCAGAATCTGTCATGATTTTCTCGTGATGCTGTCACAGACAGGCAGACAAAAATTCTAAAAACTATTTCAATAAGATTTTCCCAAAAATATTTAATACTAGCAGAACCCGCGGCATCGCTTGCGCTAAAACTATAAAAAAAACTCTAAAAAGGTACATTTCATACAAACTATAAGGGGGTAAAATATTGGATTCATTTCTTATGGGGTGAATTTAGAAAAAAGCTAAAACACGTATTTATTTAATTGTATTGAAGAGCATTAATACCAAGTTTCAAGTAATTCTGATCATAAATAATTTTTTGGGTGGTATTATAACGTGTTTTCCCGTGGGAAGGAGATAATCACCCACGGTAAAAAATAGCCTATGTCTCTCTCCAGTCCTCCAACTATCTCCACACAAAAAATCACGCCAATCTGTCACTCCGTTTTGACGTGAAAGAAGGACAAACAAACAAACACACTATCACATTTATAATATTAGTATGGATATAGATTCGACTCAGTTAGAATTTTATTATATATGTACGAGTATAGATTAAAAATAATAATATTAGCTACTTTTAATTTATAATTTTTAATAAAGGTACGAAATGCTGTTGTCGTTATCCGCCATCGTATCAGCAATTTGCTTGTGCTGGTAATATCAATGGTACTTGCAACTGCGATGATCGAACGAATTAAGGTATAACATTGAATAAGTATATAAAATAAAAAAAATAACACTTCTTTTTTTAATGTACGTTAGAAACTTAGACATGGTATTTTATTCGGCTCGTATATCTTCTATACATATTATAATAAAACTGTAGAGGTCGAATGTCTGTACATACAAAAAAATTTACTAAAACCCGAGTCAGGGGGATATAAGAAGGGAAATAGAAAATCCAGTTATTTTTTCAATTTTTTTGAAAATCCCGACTTTTTTCAAATTTTTTGTTTGTTCTCCGAAACTGTTGGACCGGTCAACATTTTAGATACTTTTCATCCCGGAAAATTAAAGAGTTCCCATGGGATAGTTAGAACCTATAGTAAAAAGTAAGTAAAATAAAAGTAGCCTAAGCTACTCCTTATAACAGCAGCTATCTGCCAGTGAGTCCGGTCAAAATTGATCCAGTCGTTTCGGAGTTTAACTGGAACATTCAAACAAAAATTCCAAATATTATTTTTTTATATGTACTGTATATATTTTCATATTTATTTAGCAAAAAGCTGTTATTTTGACATTACAAACAGACACTTCAAATTTTATTTATCTGTATAAATTTTAAAATAAAAATAAACCTGAGCTTTTTAATCCATACTAATAAAATGTGAATGTAGTTGTCTGTTATGTTTTCACGCTTAAACCCTCTGAACAGATTTTGATAAAATTTAGCAAAAACATAGATTGCATCCTGGGATCGGAGAAAAGCTACCCTTGACCCCCACTCTACAGACAAAAAGTAGTGTAGAATAAAACAAACATAGATTTTACCTTATATATTTACATAAGTTAGTATAAATGTTACATTCATATTATTTTGGTTAAAAAAAAATATATTCCAGTCTCAATTTACATATTCTAGTTAAAACTTAACAAATAATGTGGACCGCACAAACATTCAACTTGATATCAGTTCAAAATTTCACTAAAGGTGCTTCCACACAGATGTTAAAAAATATTAGTAAATATTTGTTAATGAACATTTTATAACAAAAGCTTATTTTGTCTTCTTATTAAATGTTTTCTAACATTTGCTAACAAAACAATTTGAAGCAAAACATAACAATTTGTAACTTTTCTTAGAAAACATTAAAACCGACAGCAGGGTTTCCAGAATGGTTATCAGTGTGGAAGCTTTGAAAACATCTACCCAATTAACATGTTACAAATGTTAAAATAAGTTTTGCGCGTTAATGTTACCTAACATTTTTTAACTGCTTGTGTGGAAGCACCATAACTCTACCTTCATACATTGGGCAAAAGTACATACATTGAAATAAACTAAAAAAATACGGCCAATTAGAGTCATTTCCTACATAATCACCACTTGTCTTATGGTGAAGGAAAACGCGAGGAAACCTGCATGTCTGAGAAAATCAAGCAAGTATTCGAAAGACATGTGCATTGTGCCCTCCGACCGCACTTGGCCAGCATGGTGGACTATGGCCTGATCCCTCATATTGAAAGGTCCGTCCCCAGCAGTGGCTCATTAAAAAGGGCTGAATACAATTAGGGTAACTTTGAATTCTCACAGCATCACTGGCTTGGACAAAAAACCAATATTTACTAGTGATTTATACTCTAAAATAACACCTTTTACAGTTAGAAGAACAAAAGTAGAAAATTACCATAAAGATCTTAATGATTTAGCTTCTTAAATTAATAAAAACAAAAAACTTACATTAAAAAACAAACTAAACCTTTCCCAAACTAAAATTCTAACAAAAAAAAACAGTCATCAATATCCACCCAATGTATATAAGTAATCACTTTAAATATACCACAAAAGTATTATGAAAAACTGATAGATTCTGACTTTTCTTTTCACCACAACAATAGAACAATGTAGGGGTGTAATATGAATCTTTTACTGTTTAGTATTGGCAGTTATTTAGTAGGAGATCCCGATCTATGCGGTGGAGCCTTCACTCTTTTTCTAGGCGAAATATATTATTTTACTATAAAACATATTAACAAACATGACCCAGGGGGAGGGGTCACAAGAAAAGAGTTTTTAAGACGATGTAGTGGGCAGACTCTTTTAATACTTAAAAAAAAAGAAAAATTTTAAAAATAGCCTGGAACAAATTTTTGGTGACAACTCCCCTGGGTATGTTTTTTAAAGTGTTATGGTTTAAAAAATATATTTCGCCTGGAAAGAGTAAGGGTCCACCACATAGATCGGGATCTTAAACTAATTCATATTTAAAATACAAAAGAAAATTCCTTAAAAACAAAAGTCTACAGTACACCACACCTTATTTGAAATTTAAAATAAAAAAGAGCAACTGTAGAGTTTCTTGCCAGTTCTCCTCAGGAGAACTGCAGAGCCGGTGGTAGCTTCCTCGTGGACTACACTGGTGCTTAAATTGACGATTCAAAAGCGCTTGTAATAAGTCTAATTGAATAAAGTTTATTTCATTTCAATGATTAATAACAAGCTGAAAGTTCACAAGTAGGTTCTTTTTGACAAGACACCCAACATTTCCTTCTACAAAAATTAGATAGTGGTAGATACAATTGTGGATTGATGTGGAACATGTCAAAATGATGATGAGCAAATTGTCCTTCTCTCTGAACTTGTTAAAATAACAAATCATAAAATCTGTTAATAACAGACTGATTTTCACAGTATTTATTTGTATAGTTAAATGACCACATCATCCTACAAATGGTAAAACTCGGTCCTACACTAGGATACTGTCTCCCAGATGTTATTAATCATTAAAAAAAAGGTGTGTACTGCAGACTAACATGTATTCAGCAAAAAAAAAATCAAGAAATAGATACCGAGTGAAATGTCTAAATTGATTGACACATTAATAAATTAAAAATCATCATTGTTCTAATATCATGAAATAACAAAATTTATATTTCTAGCCCTCTTCAAACAAAATAGTGTGGTTTTTTAGCAGAGATTCCATATTCCTGCAGAGCTGGAACTAAGTCCTCCATTGTCATAACATACTTCTTTTCCTTTGGTCCCTTTTGGTTCTTTGAACTTTGATTTATTTGACTGGAAGTTCGCATTTTACAATGTTGTAGAGCATCATTAGCTATATCTGATAAAAACTTTTGGGATGCAAGAGCTATTAGTCGAATCAATCTGTAAATAATTTAAAATATTATGTTTATCTTGTCAAAATTTGTGATTAAATAAAACCTTAACATTACATAAACTACTGTATAATATGAAATATAATTCTGGTAAGCATCATTTTATTTTTATAAAACTCTAAATATGTAGAAGTGATTTATTATTTAATTAACAATTTCAATAAAATTGTCTCAAATCATTGTGTCAATAGAAATTAGAAGTATTTAAGTAGAGAATTTTATAACTATTAAGGGATAGTATTTATATGTATATATTTGTATATGTAAATTAGTTTACATCACTATTTATTAAATGAGCAATTACAAGTATACATAGGCTGCATACATTTGTTATTGACAAATTTTTGCAGTCTATGTATGAAAATTCATTTCAAAATTTGTTGATTTGGATATTTTCACACTATCATATACAATACCTTGGATCCTGCGATTCAAAGCCAGACATGTTCAAATAATAAGCAACAACAGAATCTGGTATAGATGGACTATAGTTTTCTAGTTGAAGTAAAAAATCGCTTAAAGCATGACCCGCACCAATGTCTTCATCCATTCCGATAGCAGGTGAATTCATACGACTCATCTGCATGCTATACAATAAAATTATTTAGCATTTACTAAATAAAAACATCAAATTCCTAAAACCCTAATGCTACTTACCTATGAAATTCTTCTAATTTATTTTTTTTAACAGACTAAAAAAAAAACATATAAGTTTTAATGAGATTGTCAATTTTGGAAACAGATTAATTATAATTGTACAGGTTGACCAACATTCGACATCAGTGTATGACCGAGCATTTTCGATTTCCAACACTTTATCTTAAATAGCTGGCAGCATTCTGTTCGCGTTTAGTTATTGCATTACATTTGTTACTAATGTTTTCATGGAAATAATTAAACTTATTAACATTCCTTTATGTGGTAATAGAAACACTTCATAACGCCTTCAAAATTAATAATAGATTCGTAAAAGAATTCTAAACATAAAAATCTATTATTGATTATTTATTAGCGTTACGTAACCAATATATGTATTTCTATACATAAAATTAAACGCAATGATTGGTATTGTATCTGTGTTGCCACTAGATATTTTTTCCGCAAATTGTGGTACAAATTGCTATAAATACCACATTTTTATATATTTAACGTGTTTAATTAATATTGTTCGTACTGTTCATAATATTAATACTGTTAATTTAAATCAAAGCTGAAGTCTCTAGAAATGAGTGCAATGTAACATTTATTTCATTATTGACGTTTTTACTTATATTCATTATAGTAAATTTACCTGTAATTAAATTGATCTTTAATATAATACATATACTTATTTATAAAATTATGTAATTGATTTCTTTAGATATTTTAACATTTCTAAATAAAATTGAAACAAAATAAAATTTAATGTAAATGGGCTTAATTCGAATAGCCACACTGACCTCGTGGTAGTTTATCGTCAGGTTGGCAACATCTACCCCTTCTTCCTTCTTTTGCGCCGCTCCGCTAGGCAGAACTGCGAGAGAACGTGATCGATCGAATTTCAAAAAAGGCACACACCTACCCCTGTGCTCCCGAAATCACGAAATTACTCTATATCTCCTGATTCAATAATCGGGAGTTCGTGTTTCGTGATTTTGCCATTCCGCGTGTGAACTCGCAGTTTCCACCTCGACGCCCGTGAGGTAATAGTCCCAGTGCAGAGCCCACCTAATTAAACAAAATGTCGAACCTCGCCGATCCAGTCGCGTTCGCAAAGGATTTCCTTGCCGGTGGTATCTCCGCTGCCGTCTCAAAAACCGCAGTAGCCCCTATCGAGCGTGTCAAACTGCTACTTCAAGTACAGCATGTGAGCAAGCAAATCGCCGTAGACCAGCGCTACAAAGGTATCGTCGACGCCTTCGTCCGCATTCCCAAAGAGCAGGGTCTGCTCTCCTTCTGGCGTGGTAACTTCGCCAACGTCATCAGGTACTTCCCCACCCAGGCGCTTAACTTCGCTTTCAAGGATAAGTACAAGCAGGTCTTCCTCGGAGGAGTAGACAAGAATACACAGTTCTGGCGCTACTTCGCTGGTAACCTTGCGTCCGGTGGTGCCGCCGGAGCCACCTCGCTATGCTTCGTGTACCCACTCGACTTCGCCCGTACCCGTCTGGCCGCCGATGTCGGCAAAGGCGAAGGCCAACGTGAGTTCAGCGGCCTCGGCAACTGCCTTACCAAAATCTTCAAATCTGACGGTCTCATCGGTCTGTACAGGGGTTTCGGTGTGTCCGTACAAGGTATCATTATCTACCGTGCGTCCTACTTCGGTTTCTACGACACCGCCCGCGGCATGTTGCCCGACCCCAAGAACACACCCATCGTCATCAGCTGGGCCATTGCGCAAACCGTCACAACAGTTGCCGGTATCATCTCGTATCCCTTCGACACGGTCCGTAGGCGTATGATGATGCAGTCTGGACGTGCCAAGGCTGATGTCCTGTACAAGAACACCATTCACTGCTGGGCCACCATCGCCAAGACCGAGGGAGCCTCCGCCTTCTTCAAGGGAGCCTTCTCCAACGTCCTCAGAGGAACGGGTGGTGCTTTCGTACTCGTCTTATACGACGAGATCAAGAAGGTCATCTAAATCTAATGTAAGAATTATTGTTACCATAATAATTTCAATCGTGATTCTAAATCACACTAGCCACTCCCCTGAAATCATGTATTATTTAGACGCAAAAAACATCCTAGTAACTTATTTTTAGTTAAATAAAGTGTTATACAATGATTCCAGAAAAAATTTGTTTCATTAAAAATATTGTTATGTAACATATTATACTTAAAAAATGCTGGCAATTTGCTATTTAAAAGTGAATTTAGATTATATATTTGTAGGTAACGTTCAGTCATAATTTTCTTGACAGTTATGTAACCTCTTTGTTAGTGACATTGTGGCAAATAGGCCAAGGTTTGCCGACATAAGTCCTTAATTTGTTCTGTATTATAGTTATTGAAAGTGTTTTTTGGACCTTGGTAGTTTCTAAAACCTATAGGTAAACATAAAAGGGAGTATGTAGTGAATTATGTAATGCTTGAATTCAATTTGTGAATCTTATCATGTGATGGCAGTTGTTATGTAACTGGCTGAATGTTTGTTTCATTTACAATTAGTACAGGTAACATGTAGAGTAGGTAACTTTCGGTGTGGGTGAGCTGCATTTGTGATTTGTTCCCTCGGGTGCAAGTTTTTTGTAATGAAAAATTCATGCAAACGAGTGATTATAATATAGAAATGTTAATCCTGTCTTTTATTTGGATGTTACCTAACAAGTTGCCCTTCACTTATTTAAAATCTCATATTTATCAACAATAATTGCAAAAGTCCATTATAATATAATATCAAATAGCTATTTTATTGTTGAAATTATCTGGCATTAAATGGTTCAAATAAATTAATGAGACCATACAAGGAAAAATCTTGCTAATTTAATTAAGTAATTTAATTTTTTATAATTTATATTAGAAATATAAAAGTTACTTTTTAAATATTTATTAAACATTGATAGCATCAGGTCACTACTTTTAAATGCCTAAACCTTAAGTACTAGTTAAATTAAAAATAGCCTGTTTTATGTCACATGTTCATCTTAAAAAGGAACTATTAACAGGGTCCAAAATTCATTTGTCATAAAATAAATTAAGCCTTTATATAACTAACCTATCCAAACCATTACTTTGAAAAAAGTATTTTAAATACTAGGTATATTAAATTTCAATACTTATTAAAGATGATAGCAAGATATCCTTTTTAGATGTTCGATTTAAATAGTTTTTTATTTTAATTCAGTTAAATTTGTGCAATGACAAAAGTCTGCATTTGTCATTCATCCACAAATTTAGATTACTTAATAAGAATTACTAACTTTGTCAATCAATCAATTATATAATACTAGCGGCTCACCCTCACTTCGCTCAAGCCTCTAGAAAAACAAATTATTTTATCGGACCCACCAACAAACAAATTATTTTATCGGATAAAAAGTAGCCTATGGGCTATTCCAAACTATAATCTATCTCTGTGCCAAATTTCATTCAGATCCGTTCAGCCCTTCTGGAGTAATTAAGTAACAAACATCTAAACTTACACAATATTACTAAGATATCGGAAAATTCTTACATTAATTCAAATTAAAATAACATTAAATGAAATTAAAAGCATTAAAGTTTAAATCATTGGTCTATGAAGTACAGCTGTGGAGAAACCATGAAGGCTTGAAGTCATCTGTGGCAGACAAGGTGACGTTGAATGGAAGCTGAGACTGCGTAACGATGACGTCACCGCGCTGGCGTAGGCGTGACCTTTTGAACTTTGGAGCTAATTCATCTATACATATAATAAAATTGTATCTAAGCCGAATCTGTACATTAAATATTTTTTGGAAAATCTTATTTAAATAAACATTATTATCGATACAGAAGCCGACTCTATAGTTTTTAGGAATTTTTGTCTGTCAGCCTGTCTATTACTGCATCACAGAAAAACCACTGGAGGGATTTTATGAAATTTGGTGAGGTTATAGCTGGTTATCCGGGTCAACATATATAGGATACTTTTTACCGCGGGAAAATATTTCATTTCTGAGAGAAAATACAAAAACGTAAAACCTAAGAATTTAGTTTTTGGTCATCTGAACGCGGGCAATGCAGTAATATGATAAATTTTAATATCCGTCTGCACATGAATTATAGATAATATTAACTACTGATCTATAAAAAAAGTACCTTTTTGAAATAGTGTTTTTGTTAGCTTAAAGTTTTGGATGTCGATTATAATTTATAACCTATTTCTAAATTATTGTGGTATTCATTTGAATCTAAATTAGTTTCAAATTCCAATAGATTTAAAACATGCATATTTAGTTTTTTTATAACAATATTTCAATTTAGAGGTATTTACAATTTACATAGTCTGAGACTATATACGCGGTCATTTGCTTTTTTAGTTTGCCTGAAGAGTGACATTATAGCATTTTACTAAAAACAAAAAAAATAAGGCATTAGGCAGTCATAGGGACTGCCGACTGAAGTGAAAACTTATAATTTTGGAATAACTGATTTTTTTATATGTAATAATAGTATGAATAATTAAAATTCCATAATTTGTAAATTAAAATTATTTTTTATTTATGTATTATTTAATATAAATATATGACGCTGCCCGACGCCAGACTGCGTTGACACGTCACATGTCACACGTATCATAACGGTGACGCGAATCCATAAATTTTGCCCCTACCAAAAACCACTCAACGCGGCTGAGGAAGTTTTCGCTTCAAAAATATTGATTGTTATTCAATAGATGACTTTCGTTTCATATTTCTTCATACAAGATAGTAAAATATGGAATACATATTCGTATTGGAATATGAAGAAAACTCATTCTAGCCAGTAGCCAGTTAGTGAGTTATTTGGCCGGTTGAACCCGTGACCTCCAGTGTAGGTGCCAGCCAGCAGTGCATTGCAACAGACTATTATCATAGTATAGTTTTTGACCGCGGACTCGCTCGGATGAAGATTGACGACATGTTTCGCTCAGTTTGTACTTGTAGTGACCCTACTTGCTGTGCCAGCGGTCGCGGGTTCGAGTCCCGGGGGTAGACAGCGCCACCTTTTGGCAAATTTTATAACTAATAGTAAACCTATGTATTACTCCAGGTCGCCATCTAGAGTATATGGACTAATCATTACAATTCACCCAGCCGTTTCTGCGTAAAATAGTAACAAACATACACACATGCAAACCTCTATTATATTAATGTTATTATTTGCCCATACACCCGAATTGAGTGAAAAAAACACAACAAAAATTGAACATGAGATGTTCTACAACTTTAGTACCTACGTAAAAATTTCGATTTAAAATTTCTCTTATACGGTAAATATATTCGTTGATACATACAATTTTATATATTACATAACTTGATATCACTTTTACTGTCATATATCTAATGTGTAGAGTAAATAAACGCATAACATTTTCATGGCCATCGTTCTTTTTATGTGTTATAGCTGACATTTTGAATAAACTATCGCATTTTCACTGTTTTACTTGTGTTTTTTTTGAAGTTCACCTTCTTTTGGCACATTTGGAAAAAATTATGTACCTAAGTAAAATTTTTACGATGCGCGCACACACCGACAGCCAAAAAGCGACATGATGAAGTTAGCTGCCAAAGAAGTATAACTTCTTACGTGCGTACTCACGCACGGTTTTTTTCAATTTAAAATATACCTCGTATAAAATAAAATTGTTTCAAAATCCAACGAAATAGTTTCATTTAAAATGTATTATTCCTTGGGGACGGATTTTTGCTGAAAATGAATATGGAGCAATACATACCACAAACTGAAACAAAAAAACATTTATTTATCCGCCTTCATTTTGAAGTTGTTAAAAAAATATATAACGTTTTACCTTAGAGACCAAAAACCAAATTCTTAGGTTTTACATATTAGTATTAAGTATACTGTTACATTGCAGTTTTGTATTTTTTTCAGAAATGAGACATTTTCCCGCTGTAAAAAGTATCCTATATATTGACCCAGATAACCAGCTATCACCATACCAAACTTCATCAAAATCCCTTCAGTGGTTTTTCTGTGATGCGGTAACAGACAGACAGACAGGAAGGCAGACAGACAAAAATTCTAAAAACTATAGATTCGGCCTCTGTATCGATAATAATGTTTATTTCAATAAGATTTTCGAAAAAATATTTAATGTACAGATTCGGCTTAGTTACAATTTTATTATATATATATATATGTCTAAGCGTTTTTCTAACTCTGCTTACAAAGGAAAATCATACCATGTAAATTATTAAGTGTGTTGCCCTCAAAATATGACGTACACTCACCGAATTATATTTGGTTTGCAGTAGTTTTCTCTGGCCTGGACAAGTGCGAGGACTTTACAGTTAATTTAAACCAATTTTCTATTTAAACTACAATATGCATGCTTAGTTATACTATAGTCATGCAATTTTGATGGCGGCCACTGTAACGTACCGGACTTTTATCTACATGTAAAGTAATAACATAAAGAGGAAAGTTTTTTTGTTTGTTTATTTATTTGTTTGCTTGTACCAAATAAGCTCCGAAACTACTGAACCGATTGGGATGAAATTTGGTAAGAAGATAGTTTGAGACCCTGGGAAGGACAATAGGATACTTTTTATCCTGGAAATCATTTCTTAAGGGGGTGAAAATGGAAATGATAGATTGTATTGGGAAGCAAATAATTTAATAAAACTATCTTTTAGTGTATCAACTATATCGTATCCATAACATATTTATTTTTTATTGCTCATACTGGGATTATGAGCTGCTTAGGTTCAATGACCTACAAATTAAATAAAAGGCCTTGACAGTAGTAGCAAGACGCTTAAATTACATTTTTGTGTGGACATCAGAAGTAGTTAAGGTTCTGTTATTTTAATAAATTAATTTAATTTATTGTCTGCCATTTTTAGTCGACTGTGACCTCGATCAAAAAGAGAGTAATATGTGTTAGACCTGTAAATCGATGAAATAAAAAATACATAACAAAACGGTATATTCAGTTAAAAAAAATATATAAATCTAAATCAGTATCATCTCATTTATTTACAGCATATACAATACAATCTATACATATAATAAAATTCTAACAAAGCCGAATCTGTACATACTGTATAATCTGTACATACATATTTTTTGGAAAATCTTATTGAAATAGACATCATTATCGATACAGACTAAAGAGGTCGAATCTATAGTTTTTAGAATTTTTGTCCGTCTGTCTGTCTGACTGACTCTGTCTGTCTATTACCGCATCACGGAAAAACTACTGAAGAGATTTTAATGAAATTTAGTATGATGATAGCTGGTTATCCGGGTCAACATTTAGGATACTTTTTTCCGCGGGAAAATATCTCATCTCTGAGAAATCTATACTAAACTCTTCAAACTCCTTCGTGTCCATTCTGCGTGACATTGGCGAAGAAATCTGTGTTCAACTGGCACACTTCGAAGAAATTAACAAGAAAATTATAATGTAAAAAAAAAATTATTGACTTATTCTAGACCTCTTATACTATTACCTATTCCTTTAGAAAGCCGTGAACACAATGTAGTACCTATTTCTGTATTTATTATTTTACTAGCAGAAACCGCGGCTTCGCTCGCGTTAATACTACAAAAAAAAAACTAATAAGGTAGGTTTCGTACAAACTTACATCCCCTCTTTTACCCCCTTATGTTATGAATTTCGAAAAATGCTGAAACACGTATTTATTTAATTGTATTGAAGAGCACTAATACTAAGTTTCAAGTAATTCTGATGAGGTTAAAAAAAGACAAACAAACAAACAAACACACTTTCACATTTTTAATATTAGTATGAATTTTTCGAATATATATTTTATATGTTGAAAGTTTACTTTTGGAAGGCATTTTTGGAAGGCACCTATCTCTAACTTATTCTCGCCGGTTCAATACTTGCGTTATGTAAGGACGATGCGGAACTGGCAGCAGTAGCAAATCGATGCGACGCGCCAGGAGGTAGGTGTTCCCCTTTATTGACCGACTTTAAATAGAAAGAGGTACTCAATTCATCTTTAGTATAGTGTCTGTGCCAAAAGTTAATCGATTTTCATAAAATTATTTAATCTTTTAAAGTTTAGAGTTATATACATCTGATAAAGCATTGCAGCATTACATCACTTCTGTCTGAATGTTTGTCCATCCATTTGTTTGTTTGTCGCAGCGTATTTTTTCTAATCTACGATAAAATATATAATGTGTATACTAAGCATTTAGATTTCGCAAGTAGGTTAAACCCAAGTAGGTTCTAATTAAATTAGCTAATTATCTACATAATATAATGATAAATAAAATTAAAGTGTCTGTTTGTAATGTTAAAATAACAGCATTTTAGTAAATGCACTTATATTAAAAAATATTTTTTTTAGTCTTATCTGTTTGACTGTCTATCTGTTTGTTCCGGCTACTCTCTGAAACGGCTGGACCGATTTTGACGAAACTTTCATTGGCAGATAGCTGATGTTAAAAGGGGTAACTTAGCTAATTTAAGAAAGCATTAGGAATTAAATTGCGAATTAAATCCGTCTATCTAGGGGCGCGCCCGAGCGTAGTGAGGGCGAGTTGCTTGTTTGCACTAATCTTATATTCGCTTTTAATATTGAGGTACGCACTTTAGTTAACCACCACTATAAAGGTTTCATAATTTTCGGTCATTGAACTCTTTGGTATTATAGGCAATTTATAAATTAATCAGTGGAAGAATCTATGTCATTACGTAGATTCTTCCATATATCATATCATATAGAGATTATAATTTGGAAATTTAAGTTAGTCGGTAGTGTAGCCAGTGCTAGATTTACACTAGAAGCACTCGGTGCTAGTGCCCGGGGCGGCAAATTTTTAGGGGCGGCAAAATTGGGAGGTTGATAAAAAATGTTTCTTCGCGTCATGGACGAATTAGAGACTTCGCGTTAACGAAAATCCTTTTTTTTATTTTCCAAAAAATGAGAATCTCAAACTATTTTTTTACCAAATTTCATCTAAATCGGTTCAGTAGATCCAGAGTTAACCTCCTACAACGTGACAAACTCACAATCTCACAAACTTTACCTCTTTATAATATTAGTATAGATATATAATTATCGAAGTTCGTTTCTATGTTATTTTTAAGTCGTATGATTCCGAACTCAATTTTGTATTTGAATCTGTACGTATTCAGGTATGATTTTTTATTTAAAGAATATAATTCTTGTTTATATGTACCTATCTAAATTCTAAATAATAAAATTTATCGATTTTTTAATATATTTTTTGTTTTATTTCTTTACATTTTAAATCATTGTTTAAAAAAGAACACTGCAACTCCTGGAGCCTAGGTCACATCATTAGATTCTCGTCAACGCCAAGATCTAATACATATTATTAAAAACGCTGACCAGATTCCCAAACTCACAAAACTAATTTACGGCCAGTGAAGTTATTATAAATGTAATAGATAAATTATCAAAGTATTCGCGAATAATTAATTATTGATATTTTTGAATAGGTTGTGCCTACTGTAAACTGTAAACTGCTAAATAATAAATAATAATGCACATTAAAGAAAATCTAATAACCATAATAATAATATATTAATAAAATGTAATAAATAAATAAATATTTTAGGACATTACCACATAGCACCATCTAGTTCCATGGTAAGTTACGAGGCTTGTGTTATGGAATATGGATATCAGATAGTTGATACACTACACATATATAACTTTAATTACATACATATTATAAATACAAACACCCATGACTGGAGTACAAACATTCGTGCTCATCACACAAATTAATGCCCCCAGCGGGATTCGAACCCGCGACCGCTGGCTCAGCAAGTAGGGCCACTACAAACTGAGCCAAACGTGTCGTCATAATATTGTGCAATAAAATATTAATCATTATATTACAATGTAAATCAGTACAAATGTTCATCTAGACACAAGGCATCTACTCGTAAGTATGAACCCTTGATAGGCACGTGTCTTAATTATATAAGAGATGTGACACGACGAGCCAACATGAGGATTTATTTTAGGAAAGAAATGACAAGCTTTGTTGTGTTAAATTGTAACAATTATGCAACTACATCTTTATATATATAATTCTTCTGTGAGTGTGTATGTCACTGAACTTCTCTCAAACGACTGGACCGATTTTGATGAATTTTTTTGTGTATGTTCAAGGGGATCTGGGAATGGTTTAGATTCACAATTTTGTCCAAAAAGTTTGAAATTTTCAAATTAAAGACGTGTAGACAGGACAACGTCTGTCGGGTCCGCTAGTAATTAATAAATATGCGTGCTCTCCCGATATTCTTTTAAGTAACAAAAATGTTTTTTTTGTTGTCTATACCTACATATATAATACTAGCGACTCACCCTCGCTTCGCTCGGATTCGTCCCTAGGTTGATTCCCCATATAAACTTTCATCCCCATTTTCACCCTCTAAAGTGATGAATACTGGGATAAAAAGTATCCTATGTCTTTCCCAGAGTCTCAAACTATCTACTTACCAAATTTTATCTTAATTGGTTCAGTAGATCCAGAGATTACCCTCTACAACGTCACAAACTCACAAACTTTACCTCTTTATAATATTAGTATAGATAAATCATAGATATTTTTTTTCATAGTATTGTACTTACACAAGATGTCTTTGAATAAAAGAAAAAAAAATAAGAATAACAAACATGTTTTGATTCTGTGACATTACAATTTACGACATTTTTCGTGAATTATAGAGGAAAAATATACAAAATTTAATATTCTCTAGAGAAATATTAAAATTTTTGGCTAAAATAATTCTATGCATTCAATTACGTAACTCCTAAGAAGAATGTGTGTTATCACTCAGTAGTGTTATCAAATGACACAGACGCCAAGGACGATGTCGCTTCGTTTAAAATTTAAATCCTCAACATTGACTGATCGCTTTTCATTTCAATGAAAAATTAAATCATTTATTTATTTATAACATACTAGCAGAATCCGCGGCTTCGCTCGTGCTAAAACTACAAAAAAACTCTATGGTAGGTTTCATGCAAACTTTTTTCATCTATTTTACCCCCATATATGATGAATTTCGAAAAATGCTAAAACACGTATTTATTAATTTGTACTGAAGAATATTAATACCAAGTTTCAAGTAATTCTGATCACAAAAAAAATTGGTTTGTATTATAACGTGTTTTCCTGTGGGAATAAAAGAATCTAAAAAGCCTATGTCACTCTCCAGTCCTCTAACTATCTCCAAACAAAAACTCACGCCAATTCGTCACTCCGTTTCGACGTGAAAGAAGGACAAACAAACAAACACACTTTCACATCTATTGAGAGAGATTATTTAATTCCCACGGGAAAACACGTTATAATACAATCCAAAAAATAATTATGATCAAAATTATTTGAAACTTGGTATTAATGCTCTTTAATCAAATTAAATAATTAAGGGGGTAAAATAGCGGTTGAAAGTTTGTATGAAACCTATCATTTTAGAAGTTTTCTTGTAGTTTTAGCGCGAGCGAAGTCGCGGGTTCTGCTAGTAATACATACATTTATATATCTTCTATCATTTTATTAATATATAATAATTATACAATTAACCACCGTCTACCGTCCACTACACTCGTATCAGCTGATCCTTGGTTTCTTATCGTCGTTTTATCTGATAAACGCACATTGTAGACAAAAATAGTAAGACATGTGTCGCTCCAAGTAGGGCTGTTAAATCATATAATTGGATACGAAAATTGTAAAAGAATGTCATTTCATGTATATTTCATTTTAAGTTAATACGTATTATTATAGAATTTTTTTATTCGTCACAGAGTATTTCTTAACAGTTTTGTTAATCTATAGGTACATATAATAAAATTGTAACTAAGCCGAATCTGTACATTAAATATTTTTCGGAAAATCTTATTGTAATAGATCTATATTATTATCGATACAGAGGCCGAATCTATAGTTTTTAGAATTTTTGTCTGTCTGTCTGTTACCGCATCACAGAAAAACCACTGGAGGGATTTTGATGAAATTTGGTATGGTGATAGCTGGTTGTCCGGGTCAACATATAGGATACTTTTTACCGCGGGAAAATGTCTCATTTCTGAGAAAAAATACAAAACTGCAATGTAAGAGTATACTATTATGTAAAACCTAAGAATTTGGTTTTTGGTTATCTGAACGCGGGCGGAGCCGCGGCCAATACTAGTTTGTATAATAAAATTTGTTTTGGTATAATTTGAGTGACCCAGCGGTATAAAATAAGTTGGCTCTACTGGCAGCCCTGCCAGTAAAGTATACTTTTTTTTGATGACGCTGGGGAAATCTATCATGAGAGTCCCCATTATGGAGTTTCCCGGCCGTCAAAGGGCAGAGTACTGTGAGACTCCTACTCACTAAAATCCACAGCGGAACCCGTCGTAGCAGTGCAATGACGACACGTTTGACTCAGTTTGTAGTGGAACTAGATGGTGCTGTGTGTTAATGTCCCAATATATTTATTTATTTATTATTTCAATGGGACATTAGAGGACCGCTTGCGCACACCTGCAAACCTGCAAGGTACACTATAGTAACTCAGTATTGTTACAGTTAAAAATAAAAATGTAGCTATTCTATCTTCTTTTATTTATTTAGAAGAAAAAATAGGTTTTTATTTTCTTAATATCGCTATACTGAATTACAATAGAGTCTTGTATAAAATACTAAAGAAACAACTTTTTGTAAAAAGATGTAATCCTATAATAGTATGATTTGAAAGGTAACAACTTAACGAATTAATACAGAAAAAAAAGAGCTTAGCTACTACCAACATAATGTTTTTAAACTTAACATAGTGCCAACACAACAATATAAACTGTGTTACATTGCATTTATTTTAAAAAGTCCCCTGCAGGTATACGATAGTCACTTTCAAATCTTTTTACAAAAACTTAATTCGCACTCAGTACAAAAACAAATGATAATTTGCTTTAAAAATGTCACATACCGACATAGTATAAAAATGGCACTATTTAAATATTTTTAATGTCATAGAACAAAACCATGTAGGTAATTGAACCAATTTTTCTGAAGATGGGCGAAACGTAAAAATTACTTTATGATATAGATAAAGATTTCTTATATGAAGCAATACGCATGCCCTGTCTTGTTAAATCAATATCTCTAAATAGAAGTAGGTTAAACCTTTGCAGTGGCTATCGAGTAGGCCCACCAATTGGACCCAGTTATGCAAATGACAGCCATGTGCGTAAAAGTACCAACACAGTTATAAGCATTTTTCTGTCAATAGTTGCACTTGGGTTATGTTTTGTTTTTCTGGTTATTTTAAAATTGAACAATATTTATATAAGTATTGTTTATTTTTTATAATTATTTTATTTTTTATAATAAAACACTCATAACTCTGTTGGTACTTTTACGCACATGGCTGTTTTTTTGCATAACTGGGTCCAATTATGTAACGCTTCATTCAATTGTTCTTTTATTGATGTTATAGATACTTCTTTTGGTGCGTTATAAAAAAATGAATGCTGAGAGTGATTTTTCTATTTTACGATGCGACAGATTTAAACTACAGTATGAAGTTAGTCGTTATTATATATGTAAAAAAAAATATTTTTTCTGCTTTTATTATTCATCGTGAATGTTGAATTGTTTTTACGAATGTCGAATTTCGAGCAAAAATTAAGAATTAATACGTTGATTTAGTTCGAATTAGGTAGGTATCCATTACTTTTAATCCTTAAAATAAATTACATATACATATTGTTATGTAAAGTTATTGCTACATATGAAAAAATTTAAGCTAATTTCTATTGCCCATATGGCCTATTCCGAAGAAACTTCTTACTTGTATGTAAAGATCATTCCCCATACAAACTTTCATCCCCTCTTTTTGCTCCTTAATGGATGATTTCCGGGATAAAAGTATCCTATGTCCTTCCCAGAGTCTCAAACTATTTTCTTACCAAATTTCGTCTAAATCGGTTTAGTAGATCCAGATGTTACCCCCTACAACGTCACAAACTCACAAACTTTACCTCTTTATAATATTAGTATACATTAGCGACTCACCCTCGCTTCGCTCGGGTTCGTACCTAGCTTAATTCCCCATACAAACTTTCATCCCCATATTCAACCCCTCAAGGGACGATTTCCGAGATAAAAAGTATTCTATGTCCTTTCCAGGGTATCAAACTATCTTCTTACCAAATTTCATCTAAATCGGTTCAGTAGATCCAGGGATTACCCCCTACAACGTCACAAAACACACAAACTCACAATCTCACAAACTCACAAACTTTACCTCTTTATAATACTAGTAGGTATAGATTAGCGTCAAAAATCTAAATTAACAAAACAGAATCTAAAAATTATCACACATAATATTAATTATTATCTAAATTATTGAGTGGCTTGCGTATTCTGTTTAGTTAAATTTAGATTATGTTTAGCCCATATATTATTTTTACTTAAGATAAAATTTCGAAATTGTGCCAAATTTCTTTGGCTATTCAGTAATTTGGCTAAAAAACGTAACAAACTTACATACTCTCATTCATAATAATAAAAAGCATTATGATAAAATAACCGCCGTACATAAATCAATGCATAAGTTATATATCTTTATTAATTACTCCGTTACGATGACGTTGCTGAACGGTTTTCTCATCTATACATACATATAATAAAATTGTAACTAAGCCGAATCTGTACATTAAATATTTTTTGAAAAATCTTATAGTAATAATAATAAATAATAATAATAAACATAGAAAATGGTTAAAAATCCATAGTGCATTATATAAGATATATTTAAAACAATTTGACCTGTAACAGTTGAGCGACCTTGCGCCTATAGGCATGCTCGGCACTGTTGGCGGGACGCCAGCGCGAGCATTCGCGCCTCTGCCGGCCCCACACAGTTGGACCAAGCGGCAAGTTACATTTAGATAAATTAAATATATCCATGTATTACTTTAAATGCATGACAATAAAGCTGTGTTTATTTAGAAGAGAAGAGGAATAAACACAGATTTAAATTGTATGAATGTATCGAAATTTTTTGGTAATTATTATTCAAGGCAATGTTACATATACATACTTACATATACCGAGGGTTCCGTACTTTGTAGGAAATCTATTTAACTTTAATTTCCAACTTTTTTTATTTTTTTTTATTTGTGCTGCTTTTTGGCAAATTTCGTGATTATAGGTCAACGGGAACTACCATACAGGTTATCGACCCAAAACCTATAAGTTACTTCCGGTTGACCTAGAATTATCAATTTTGGTTAAAAGCAAGGTCTTACGGCACAAGTAAAGGGAAATTTCCGAAAAATAAAAAAAGTTGAAAATTAAGGTAAATGGTACTTACAAGTTTTCGCGAAAATCTAAATTTGCCCTTATCTTTTTATCGTGTTGACTAAGGAACTTGATTTTTATACACCTAATAGAGACTATAGACGTCAGTATTTGGTATAAATTTCAACTTGCTAGACCCACCCATCACCCGCCACCCGTTCCTGAGAAAATCGGTGGTGACACACGGACAGACAGACAAACAAGAGAGTGATCTTATAAGGGTTCCTTTTTTACCTTTTGAGGTTCGGAACCCTAAAAAGTTATCACTCAATGCTTAACAAAATAGAACAATAATAATAATAAATAATTAGTAAATATTTTGGGATATTAACACACAGCACAATCTAGTTCCACGGTAAGCTACAAGGCTTGTGTTATGGATACCAGATAGTTGATACACTACACATATATAACTTTAAATATATACAAATTATAAATATAAACACCCATGATCACAAAACAGTTTTACTCAGGAGTCCATGACTAAAGTACAAACATTTGTGCTCATCACACAAATGAATGCCTTCAGCGGGACTCGAACCCGCGACCACTGGCACAGCAAGTAGGGTCATTACAAACTGAGCCAAACGTGTCGACAAATATACTATATATACTAATACTTTAAAGTAAAACAAAATGATAAGTTTAAATAACCTTCACAGTCTAAATAAATACTAAAATACTTTAAAGCCCTAAACACCTAGTATCCTAAAAAATAACTAACAATATCTCTATTTTCCAACCGTTAAGGCCATCAAGTGTGTAGCCGGCTTAATGTTCTTACGTAAAAAAGCACGTGACTCTTTAGTGTGGCGTGTACTTGACATCTCCGCGCGGACTCAATCACACACTGTCACACTTACTACGGTATTAGCTGCTATTAAGCTATTTTTGTACCACTTGTAATATGTTTATAAGTACTTAGTACGTTTAGTGTAGATTTCTCAGAGATAAGACATTTTCCCGCGGTAAAAAGTATCGTATATGTTGACCCGGATAACCAGCTATCACCATACCAAACTTCATTAAAATCCCTCCAGTGGTTTTTCTGTGATGCGATAACAGTCAGACAGACAGACAAAAATTCCAAAAACTATAGATTCGGACTCTGTATCGATAATAATGTTTATTTCAATAAGATTTTCCATAAAATATTTAATGTACATATTCGGCTTAGTTACAATTTTATTATATGTATAGACTAGCAGGACACGCGGCTTCGCCCGCGTACGAGCTGCCGATATAAACATCAGTTTTACAATAATATATGGGAGTATACCCGTTTTGTTGACATTTATAATTATTGCTCCGCTCCCTTAGGTAGTAGCATAATGATAATAATATACAATCGGGGTATCTAATGCAAAAAGAATTTTCCAACTCGGATTAATAGTTCCTGAGATTAGCGCGTTCAAACAAACTCTAAAAACAAAAAAAAAATAATAATTTTCGACCAAACGAGATATGTGGCAGAATAACACCTGCCTACAGAGTCCACTATTGTGTTTTTGAAATACAATAAAAAGGTTTTAATCGTTGATCGTCTAATATCTATAAAAAATCGAAATTGGACTTACATACTTTAAAATATGTAAGCGCCTCACAAAAATTTTGATGTTTTTAATACGTTTCATTAATTTAACATCTATGTAATGTCTAATCTCGGAAGTCGACTTTGCAGCCAAGTTACATAAAATCTAAAAGAGTTTTAAGCCTTCCTCATGACTCACTCCATCTATTGGTGAAAACCGTATAAAAATCTGTTACGTAACTTTTGAGTTTATCGCGTTCAGAACTTCAGAATTCAGATGGACAGGTGGGCGCGGCGGGGGACTTTATTAAATACTAGCATTGTACACACTACAGTGTTATTACAATTTTATTATATGTATAGATATATAATATATAAAGATGTATATATAAAACTCCAGTTTCACAAGACTTAACTCAAATATTTTTAGTATTGAATTCTTATAGTATTAAATTCTATTATCTAGTTATTATTTTATTTTAAAGTTGTAATATAAAGTATAATTTCTTTATTATAACAGCCATAATATAAAATTCATAGAAATTATGTATCGAGTTGGCTTAATAACTGTTTTTAAAGGAATCTATACTAATATTATAAATGCGAAAGTAACTCTGTCCGTTACCTTTTCACGCTTAATCTGCTGAACCAATTTTGATGAAATTTGGCATAGAGGTAGTTTGAGATCGTGGGAAGAACATGGTGTAGTTTTATCCCGGAAATCATCCCTTAAAGCGGTGAAAAGGGAGTTAGAAGTGTGCATGGGGCATCAATCATTTACCAAGTATGGGATATAAAAAACTTATTCTTAAAGTACTTACCTACTTTTCTATACCCAATATCTATGTATGTACAAATATATAGTCTATTCTATATTAAAATAAAACAACACTACGTTTAGTCAACTAGATTTATTGAACATAACGTATAATATAATTCGCTTCAATAATATACTGACCTAACTCAAATTTTGAGTTATGTCACTATGTTATTTTACAATTACACATATAATACTAACACTTTGATTTCATCGCATGTGGAATGGATAATTAAATAGACTTTTATACATTTTTAAAAATTGATTCGTTAATAATTTAAAGCAAAAAATTGATTTTATATATTTAATAGCAGTTGGAGTACGCTTATTTTATTAACATTCAATTATTTTACACACACAGTTTATACAATGGTACTTGCACAGTGATACATTTACTTAGTGTGGTTTCCCTGAAACAAAGAAAAAAATATTATGTAAAATTACATTTTACAAGATTATAAGTAAATTATTATATTAAGCCTTTTTTAACGTCCCACTGCTGGGGGTGGGCCTCCCTTCAATACGAGGGGGATCAGGCCATAGTCCACCACGCTGGACGAGTGCGGGTTGGCGGACATTAGAAGTAAATTAGTTTGTTATATATTTATGAAGATCCTACTAATATTATAAATGCGAAAGTTTGTGTGGATGTATGGATATCTGGATGTATAGATGTTTGTTATTCTTTCACGCAAAAACTACTGAATGGATTTTAATGAAACTTTACAATAATATAGCTCAAATATCAGAATAACAGATAGGATACGTTTAATCCCGGAAGAATGTGCGGATACCGTAGGATAAATTTGTTTTTGTTGTAGAGTTGTTTTCTAAGCGAAGTCGAGCTAGTCGCTTGTCAGGAATATATCCTTAAGGAAATCCCTAAATAAAATAATCAATTTATTTCACATTAACGTAATACGGTATTGGTATCAATAATATATATGTTTATAAACTTTATTTATGCGTGAATAACTCAAATTGACTACTTTAAGGTATTTTCAATCGATTGAGTAAAGTGACAGCTCACAACGCGTATTTTACAAAATTTATAAAGTAAAAGTGCAAACATGCGTGCATTGTAACTATTTTTAAAACACTATATACTTAGTGTACACATACTGGAATGAAGAATATGGATTACGTATTATAATTGCCTTAGTGTTAATGTGGGTTAACTTATTTCTTTTCAAGGTTTCTATTCTTTATTTCTTGTAGTCATCATTTTATTTGCTTCTTTGCAATTGATGTAAATTATATATATATATATATATATATATATATATATATATATATATATAATATAAAACTAAGTAGTCCAATACATCATTAACTCAAAACAGCCTACGAAATAGTTGTCTCGACATTTAAAATTATAATAGAACCACCCTCGAAGTAAAACCTATTTAAAAATAAAAGCAATCGGCGAATATAACGCGTAACATTTATACTCGTACAAAAACTACAAAAATCGAGGATCTTTTTAAGTTCTTTGTAAAACATATACAGAATTTTTTTGTGTTGTGACATTCTTGACCTAAATAACGTGTCCTTGGCAGTGCCTGTAAATCCCTGGCCGTGTATATTTAGATTATACGCATCTATGAATAGCGCAGCATCCTTCGCTTTGGAAAGCTATTCATATATTTAACAGTATTCACTGAGCTTTCTACGGTGGGAATAACGCATTAGTAGTAAATATTGGGTTATTATATAATTTAATTGTAATGTAATTTCAAAAGTACTTGTAATAAGTCTAATTGAATAAAGTTTATTTCATTTCATTTCAATGTTTTATTGTAACAACCTATACCAAACTCAACCCTGTTGAGTTTCTCGCCGGTTCTTCTCAGCGGAAAACTGCATTCCGAGCCGGCGGTAGCTTCCTCACGGACTGACATTTAATTTTAATTTAAAATGGAAAATTGACGATTCAAAAGAGCTTGTAAAAGTCTATTTGAATAAAGTATATTTTGATTGAGATTTTTTTTTTAATATTTTTTATCCTGACTTATTTGACGTCATTATGTCCTTCGCTCAGACCCTAGCTGTATTCACAGTTTATTATTGGTGTGCAATATTAGTATGTTAGAAGAACTGCTTGATATAAACAGTGGTAAAAGGAGGGACGGAATGGAATAAAGAAATGGAGTTAGCAAAAAAAAAGTATATTATATTTTGTCAGTAATTTTTTTTTTGGAAATTGTAATTTAAAAAAAAACGGGACGTGATAAAAACCAAATATAATTTTAAAGAATTTTATTTGTTTGATTTCAAAAGTATTTTTTTATAAAAGGATGTTTTGCCGTCCTAATTCCTAAAGGTTTTTAAAAAGGATAATTTAGCGTAATTTATCTACTTTTATTTCTTTACTAAAACTCCTCAATCTCAAAAAAGTCGTTAAAAATTAACAGCTATGAAGCATACGAAATGGAAGACGACATAGGCTTTTGCACATTAAATGTTTACCGTTTTTATAAATATCAAAGTATACCCTATATACTAATACTAAATGTAAATAAATTAAATAATACCTGGAATAACTGTACTTACACAATTTTTTTTATGTTTTCCCTTGGAGATAATAACTAGCTAAGCAACATTACTATTATTCAAAAGTAGTAAAAATAATATATTTTACATAACAAGCGCGGCGCCTCGACGTATATTATTTTTGGTGGCATTTCAATATCAAGGTTTTGTTACGTATTCCTTTATTTGTTGGAAAATTGAGATTTTTTTTATAAAACAAACTAAATGCGCTTCTATGAAACCATAGCTTCCATCAGAGATACAATATAATTGCTAATATTATTATTTTATAATATTACTAGCAACACACCCTCGCTCCGCTCGGGTTCGTTCCTATGTTACGTTTTAGTGTAGATTTCTCAGAGATGAGATATTTTCCCGCAGTAAAAAGTATCCTATATGTTGACCCGGATAACCAGCTATCACCATACCAAATTTCATCAAAATCCCTCCAGTGGTTTTTCCGTGATGCGGTAACAGACAGACAGACAGACAGACAAAAATTCTAAAAACTATAGATTCGGCCTCTGTATCTATAATAATGTCTATTTCAATAAGATTTTCCAAAAAATATTTAATGTACAGATTCGGCTTTGTTACAATTTTATTATATGTATAGATATAGATTCAAATATTGTAATATATTTGACACGTATAACACTATTCACACTTCACAGTTGGTTAAATAAATGGTATAGGGATAACAAAAAAAAACTATAAGGCTCCTATAAATAACTATCCAAATGTATATTAATTTTTGTTTTGGGTCGTTTGTTTTGCATATAGTATTCTTGCCAAAACTTCAATTTTATTATTTAGTATTATTCAGAAACCAACGAAGAAGTTGAAAACAATTAAATATACATTATATAGTCTGGCAAAACAAATGATTGTCTTAATGACCCACTAGGTACTATATGTCATATTCAAAAACACTAACAAATAATTTGGCTTTGTGTTGAGCGATCTATTAATATCTCAAAAGTGACCTTAATGGTAGGTAGGTAGAACGCACTAAAATTTTCATAAAAAATATGCACGAACTGTAACTAGCGATCCTCTCTTATTGACAGTAGAAAAAGTCTAACACACTTGTGACAAACATACACACAAACCAATTTTCGCATGTAGAAAGTATAAAAATAAAAAAGTAATCTAATAAGTATTTACTTCAAAAAATCTTAAATTCACAAAAAAAAATCTCACAGCCTAAATCCTAAAGCGCTTGGCGTAGAAACATAAAATGTTGCACAAAAAATCCTTATATAAGGAAGGGGAACACTAAGGAATGATACTTGAAAATTTATGTCCTAAAGGGATGACAAGTACGAAACAATGGCAAAATAAAGCATCGAATGTAGTTCAGTGAGCGTCCTTCACTAAATAGTCTGGCAGAGACGGCGACGCTGGCAGTGGCCGCCGCGCACTAAATATAGTTACATTTGAATGAAGCTAGGCACGTGAGTGTTACGAACGCACATTAAGTACCGTGTCGCTAGTGAGTGTACTCGGGTTTGGTTGGACGTGTATTATCTACAATTTTTAATCCCTCAACGACAGCGGACACGCCGGCGTTACAAATCACAATATATTTCATAGAAATTTAATTAATTTCTTAGAAATTTACCTGGAAGTATATAAACTAGCTGTGCCCCGCAATTTCACCCGCGTTATAAACATCAGTTTTACAATAATATATAGAAGTCTGACCGTTTTGTTAACATTTATGAGTACTGCTCTGCTCCCTTGGGTGGTAGCATGATGAAAATCTGGTACCATCATGGAAATTTTTCAATGATTGCCACTCCCCTAAAAGATTTAATTTGCAACAATATAAAATTTTACAAATCTAGCATTTTGTTCCAAAAAATCTTACCAATTTGCAAATTATAGCACATATACATACATAAGTTAGTAGGTCTGATTTGGAGGCATATTTAGTGTAGTATGAGTAGATATTTTTAAGTAAAACGTCATACAATTTTAAACTAATTATCTCCTTTTAACTTTGGCTTGCTCTTAATAATCTTCAGAAGTACCCAATAATAATATCAGTAATATCAGTAATTAACTGTATAGATATACCCTAATTTATAATTACTTTGCATTATTGATATATAAAACATGTAACACTCGAATGTGTTAACTATACAGATTACCTCTTGCTAATAATGATAAGAAGTAAAACAACTATTCCACGTGTTGGCTCCCACGAGTGTTCGCAGCGACATCTAGACACCTATTACTCAGAGGTTACAGGTATAGTACGTACTACGTAGGTAGTGTAGGATCACTAATAAACGCCGTAGTAGTTATGCGCAAGCGATCCTGCGGCGCTCACTAAGGCGGGGGGAAGGGATGTCGGGTTTTAGTGGGTAGTACCGGCTCTTCTAGCCGGTGAGCCCCACATAACAACCTGAAGGATCAGGTGGTATGCGTAAATGCATTTCCCGACAATAAAAAAAAAAAAAAAAAAAAGGATCACTAATAAAACTTCGAGATATTACTTGCTTATATTCAGTACTTCATAAGCGTCAGTGAGTTATAATTTCGAACCATAATTTTCAGTATTACGAACAATTCTTGACTAGTCACTACAGGGTGGTCCCGACATCTCTGTGCAAGAGCGCGGAAAACAGATGAATTCCCGCGCCCTTTTTTTATTTTTTTTAAACACATTCTTATCGGCCAAGGTCACATAACTAAATGCCTTATACATAAATCATAACAAATTAAATATATTATTTTTCATTAAAACGCTCAATATATAAAAATACAACCTTACACTCGTCCATCCTGATAACGTGTATGATCTCATACACTCTTCCCAATGGAAAACCTGACAATAGGGTTATCAACTGATAAAATAAGGTAATCAAAAATCATTTAAATGCAACCATAATGTCATCTAATATTGTTTTTTTTTTAATATATCTGTAAACTCTTGTCTGTCTACTGCTACAGTCTGTGCAATACACACTTATCTCCTTTGATGTCATTGTAAAACTGGTGTTTTTATTTTTTCATATTTTCTAAAAACTAAAAAAGTAGGTCACTATAGTCTAATTTTTAATTCGACGGAATTCTGACATTTCAGAAGTGTTGTCAACTTTGAAACATTGTCGCTAAAAACGGAAAGCATTTTAGCAAAATAAAAAAATAAACCTTTCTTGAAGTTAAGGTTTCAATTAGAAAAACTAAGACTTAAAAATATTGATAACTCTAAAATGGTAATTATTTTTTTATTATCATACTATTGAAGTTACAATAATTATTAAGGAAATTATTTTTCTATTACAGGAATCCCTGTCCAATAATCCATAGGTTGCAAGCCTTTTTTAGTAAAACCCCTTTGTTTGTAAAATATTTTGTTTTACTCTGTTTTATTCATTTAACCATTAAAAATTTACATTATAGTTAGCGTGCATTGATTGCACAAAATAAAGACTATTTACAATGTCATACATATAGTTTACTTGATCTAATTCTGTTTCATATTTTTTGTTATTTTATATTAAAAAAATATAAAGCAGAAAAGGTTTATGATATCTGAATTGTCAAAGAATGATAGCTGTCATATTTCCGTGGAATCAAAAATCAGACTATAATTAGTTAAAATCATAAATTATTTAGAAAATAACATCAACTATACTGTTAAAAACAGTATTATATTTTATCTCAGTCTAAAATACTTTTTACTGTTCTATTAAAAAAAAAAGTATTTAAAATACTCTTTTTATCATCACTGGATCTGGAACCATAAAATCTATACTAATATTATAAATGTCAAAGTGTGTGAGTATGGGTGTATGGATATTTGTTACTCTTTCACGCCAGAACGGATCTGGATGAAATTTGGCACAGAGATAGGTTATAGTCTGGAATAACACATAACCTACTTTTTATCCCGGAAAAATGTACGGGTCCTGTGGGATAGGTTTGTTTTTGTTTTCCGCTAGTCTGTAATAAGGTAATTGGCTGTCATTGATAAGCCATTTGTCATTCAATTGTGTGTGGTCTTTGATTATTTTGAAAAAAATAATTGAAAATCCTAATTTCCACACATTTAATATTAATGTTAAGTAATAATAATATTTTCTTAGATTTACGCGAATGTTTGACATTATTAAATAAAACTATCTTTTCGGATTATTTCGCGGATTTATTTTGATTTTTGGTTCCCGACGTTTCGAATGCTTTACAGCATCCATGGTCACGGGAGAGACTGAGGTGTTACATGTCTTGAATGTATAGTTGTTACAGACAGCCTACCCACAATTAACAAAATGAATTATATAAATTAAATGTATTAAATAAGATGTATTAGTTAAACGAAACCCAGATAACACCTTGAGTCATACTGTGTATAGAAAGAAGACCCATACTGATAGGTACCTGAACGGTGAATCTCACCACCATCCTTCACAGTTAGCTACCGTGGGAAAATCTTTGTTTCAGAGAGCGCGCGGGATCTGTGACGAGCAACACCTGGCCGGAGAACTGCAACATGTCAAGCAAGTTCTGCGTGACAACAAGCTGCAAGTGCCGCGCCTGCGTCACAGTGACCGAGTGAAACCAGCCACAGTCGAGCGCGTCCCTGCAGTCTTGCCATACATGAAAGGAGTCACTGACAAGATTGGCTACATTCTAAAGCGAGCTTCAATTAAAACTTACTTCAAGCCGCCAAGGAAAATTAGTCAGTTCTTACCACCTGTCAAGTGCCACATCCCTCTACAAGATGCAGGAGTTTACAAGCTTGATTGTGATTGTGGGCTCTCTTACATTGGACAAACAAAGCGATCCATTAGAACCCGGGTCAAAGAACACATAGCTGATGTGAAGCACCGTCGCAATACAACATCTGCTGTCTGCAAACATAGCCAGGACCGCCCAAGCCATTATATTCGTTTCGATAGACCTCAAATCCTGGCGAAAGAAAACCGATATCGCCCTAGAATGATTCGAGAAGCCATTGAAATTAAAAAACATCCAAATTTCAATAGGGAAGATGGCTGGGTACTACCATCGTCATGGGATCCTGTTATTAATATAATAAAATCAAATAATAAATATAAACATAACAGACAGGCAGATGTAGTAAGTTCATACTGTGTAGATCAAAATGACAGCTTATCTGATTAATATTTTTCATTTTTCATTTGTAAAAGTATATATTAATAGTGTTGCTTAGTAATTTGTTTTTTAAATAATAGCAAACTAAATTAAAATTATTATCCTTAATTAATTTTAACTTTTTTTAAATTATATGGCTTAAATAATTAATACTATATTTTATATTTTTCTTTATGGTTATAAATATAATAATGGCAACACTAAATATAGATTACTACTTAATATTTTTAAAATTGTAATAATTATAAAAATAATAGCAAAAATTAAATAAATAATTTTCCATATTCAATTATAATTAAAATTATAAAATTATAAAAATGTTTAAGTTAAAAAATATTGTAATGTAATTGGTGCAACTTTCATTTTGTTAATTGTGGGTAGGCTGTCTGTAACAACTATACATTCAAGACATGTAACACCTCAGTCTCTCCCGTGACCATGGATGCTGTAAAGCATTCGAAACGTCGGGAACCAAAAATCAAAATAAATCCGCGAAATAATCCGAAAAGATAGTTTTATTTAATAATGTTAAGTAATAATTTATATTCATAATAAATAAAATTACAAGTCGTGAAAGATGATCAAAAATGATTTAAAAACATACAAACTTACAAAAAAAATTTATAATACAGTTTATTTTACCTCTCCACATCGATCAAAAAGGTACTCATCAATTGTGTTTAGGTAATTGTTCTAGTTGAAATAAATATACAACAACGTAAATTGAACCTTAAATGCAATATTTAAAGTTGTATTACCGAAAAAAAATTTGTCGCCGCCGTGACAAGAAATGAGTTTTTAGTACGACTTAATTTAAAAAATATTTAAAAACTGTTTTTACGATGATTTCTTGAGAAAATATCAGTATTTACAATATAGTAATAACAATTGTATAATGATAATATTGATACTAACAGAAAATATGAAACTCCATTCTTTTTTAGCGTCCTAGATGTATGGTTATTGCAATTTTTTAACGAGCACAGAGACGTCGTAGCGTTTGAATGCTACTAAATTAGAAGCGCGCTCAAATGTTCAAATGAGCGCTCATTCGGTGAGGACATATTTTGACGCCGATTGTGTTGTATCTAGTACTTTTTTGATCGATGCCTCTCAAACACTAATATGGTTTAATTCTTCTCAAATAGTTGGCAACCCTATATATAAGTAGAGATGTACCGGATCGATCGGATACAGATTAGGATTATTAGGGTCAAAATCCGCGAACACGGATACTGATCTCAACTTTCGTACTGGGCACGTGAGCATTGCTTACACGTATTGACTTGGACGGCGTTTTTATTTGCGGCTTGAAAATGTAATTTTAAGATAATTCTTAAAATACAATTCATATATTAATTAAAAGGTAATAATATTTGTATTGAAATTTAAGTTTTTAAATTTACTATTTTAGTTGATAACAGCTTTAGCGGTACACAATTGTTTCAAGCAGTATCAGCCAAGACAAGAAGTTTGATCTCATTAAAAATAATAAATAAATCCTTTATATTCTATAGTAGCTGGGCGACCAAGCTTCGCTCGGAGTTCTTTTTCGTTATATCGTATTTTTTAGAGGATAATCTAGTTTTTGGCCAAAACTACAATTTTCTTTTTAATTTGGCTTAAAAACAAAAAAAAAAAAAAAAACTAAAAACAAATGTAAAAACTTTGTGTCCAGGACACCTGTGATTGTCAATCTTGCGCCTTTCGATTTCGTACCCGATATATCGAATTCCAAATCACCAACTCCGAGTGCGGTTCCGAAAAACCCTGTGTGTCAGCCCTACTACATACCAACACAGAAAAACTAGACCTGAGGAGTTCACTCCCAGAAATCCTCCAGGACACTGGCAGTCTGTTAAGACTTTTCGTTGTCGTTGAAAAAAATAACACAAGCACTCACAATTACCAATAACTATTAATTACCTAAGTGCGGAGAAAGATGTGCAAGAAAAATAATTATTTTCATTTTAGACTTTTTTTATTTTTAAAATGGAATTTATATTTCACCAAATTTTCTTTAATTAATAAAACTGCAATTAATAGAACTAGTAGTAATTTTAAATAATTAAAGTGGTCGAATTAAAAAAAAAAATATTTTACCCAACATCAATAAAAAAATCCATATACATATATATATAACGCCATCTATTGACTTATGTCATATTAGTGCATTTTGCGCGGGCACAACTCAATTTTTTTATATAACATGTTCAAGAACATGTTCTACATTCTAACTTGTAGATATTTTTTTTAGTTTACTTTACTTACATTTAGTATATTTGCTCATTTCTTAAAGTTATGCCATTGTTGTACCAACTGTTTGGATTTATGTTTCAACAATATTTGATTCATATTTGACTAGTTATTTGTGATAAAAAAAATTATATTGGTTTGTAAAGCTAATAATTAAATAAAATAGAAAAATATATTTATATAATTTAGTGGTCTGAAAATTAGTTTCTCTTTATAAAATAGTAGTTGCCTTTTTGTTAAAATAAAAGTTTTATGTTTGCATTATCATATTTTTTTTCTAAATTGATGTTTCAGACTGTATTCACATAGATTTTTTTTAATATATTGCAGTATTTTCTATTTTGTTATTATAATTCAAAAAGTATTATATTTTATAAAATCTTTAATTTATCTTACCCAAGCAACGGAAATCCAGATGAGAGTCTCGTTGTCAAGTCTGGGGCCAATGAGGGGGTTCATCTGTGCCATGTACGCACACAGCCAGCTGAAATTATAGATAAAGTAATAATGTTAATACTTTTTATTATCTTGACATACATTTTTTTCTTAATAGACTTTTTGCTTGCTTTACAAATACTAAAGGTAATAATGTTATTCAAAAAATATAAAAAATGGCTTAAAATATGATAAATTGTGTTATATATCAATAAATTAAATACAAAACAAAAGAACCTGAGTCTTGTAATATTTAAGGTGACCATGTAAAACTTTGTCACCAACATGCTCATACATTAATGATATTAATGATTGTGTTTTGTTATTTTCAACATTATCATATTTCGCAAAATACTTGGCCACAAAAAAGATTTTCAGTAAATAGATAATTGAAATAATGTATATATAATAAAATAAGGAAATTGTAACAAAAGCTATAAGGAAGTGCGATCCCAGGGAAATACTAAATTGTAGAATCCTAATGTTCTGTCATTTTAGGATAGGGTATTTTATGTATTAAGTAAATCTATTAGTTAACTATTTAACATACAATATTACATGTAAATAAATAGTTTAAAAAGGTGGTATTGATTGAGATAGTCAAATAAGTTTACTACATATAAATAATTAAAAATACTTACAATAACCAACATGTCGCAGCAGTTAGCATCAAAACAACTTGGATAATCCTGAAATTATAAATATTCACGAATATATTTTTGCAATTTTTCATAAATAGGGGTTTCAAGTGCACTGTAAACTTACCCTCTGTTTGGTCCTTTAGGTGCGAAGAAGGGGCATACTATACCAATGACACCCCAGAAAACGGTGAAAATCGTGATAGGAACGAATGAGGCACCCATTTTAGGACTATAAAAGCTGCTTTTAGGCAAAAAGCTTTCTTCAAACAAATATCAGCTGCCCCAAAATGGTGACTAAATAGTTAGGTTGGTAGCATTGAACGTCGTAGTCATATGACAACGCTCGGATAGTTGGAGCTACACTTTTAAATATTTGATATATTTAGTTATGAATATAATAATTTCATTATATATTAAATATATAATACAAATTGTTAGATATAATATATGAATATTAATTTCAAATTTATTATATACATATAAAATATATCATTGTTCTATTTATATTTCTGTAAATAAAAGTAAATGCCAGTCCACACCATTCTAACCATCCACAGATATTCGTCCGTGTTCACATTATGTGAAATCTGATGCACTACAATTATTTTGCCATTTGGATGCTCCAATGTACCAAATTTCATAAGCAATTAAAAATAGTAAAGAGTCCCCGTGTGCTCCATTTATTTAAATAACGCCATTACATCAGTATATTTTTGCATTAAAATGAAAAAAAAAGCATTCGAATACTATTTAAAATGATTATATAAAAAATAAACAAATTATATCATTATACTTAATTAATATTTAGGACTAACCTAATTTTTCAATCATATAAAATCAAGAACTATAAAAACAACTAATAAAATACATAATTATAAATACTTTAATATGAGAATGTTCGCATATACATAAGTACAAATTACTATGTGGGTGTGTAACCATAGATGAACAATAAAGTTGTAACAAGTATTGTTATTCCGTTAGCTACCAGATGGTTCATAAATGATGGCGTCTGGTTCTGTTGGGTTCTAGTTCACATTGGATTTGTCCTTGAAAAATCCGATCCTAAGTCAGACGGAATCTCATCGTCTATTTGCACCTTTGCAATGTTATTATTTTTTCATCGACACAGACGAAAAATTTACTTCAAATAATGACACAATGATTTTCGCGTAAATTATTATTTATATTTCAATATTAATGCTATTTAGAATAAGATAATGACGCCATTACGAATAAAATCAATTAAAAATATAAACAGGAAAATTCCAAAAAAGAAATATTTATGTAAGAAAAAGCGATTTTGGGGTTCTTCAAATATTCCTAATGCTGATTTGGAAAACATTAATCAAGTCCTTCATAAACGAGTTTGTTTATTATAACATTATTATAACTTATAATCATTAAAACAGGACTTCTTAAATATTTCTATTTCATTTTGATTTTGCAGAAAACACAGTTGGCAAAAGGTAATTATTTCTCATGGAAAGTTATGCCTAAAGATTCTTGTGAAATTTATAAAAAAAGATACCAACGCAAGGTGGAAAGTAGGCGTAAGACAAAAGAAAGAATTGATAATCCAGAGAAATCGGATAGTAGTGAAAATAAAGAGAACGTTAAAAGAAAGCTCACGCAAAGATGCAGGTGCAGACAACGACGGTATAATATTTTCTATTATTTTTTTTTAATTAAAGGTTTTAGTCGTAATGGATAGATTTCTTGATAGAACCTTTGATGAAACTTGATTTTAAAACATTCCAATGTGTTATTATTAGGACTTCAATGCTGCTCTGATTTTCCTGTTCACTTTTACATTCTTCTTCAAAATATAAATTTATTGGTTATATAAATTTAAGTGGGGAACGGCTAGTTACCGATGCTTACTATATCATTTGCTTTTTATTAGAAAATGGCACGATAAAAAATATATTTAATCATCATTAAAGATAAAAGGTATTTTATTTTTACAGCCACCGTCGCAGAAGCACACAATCTCAATATACTACCTCAGAAACTTCTTCTATATATTCATCAGAAACAGAAACCTCAAATTAACGGAATTTGTCGTGTATTAATAAAAACATAAATGTATTTGTTATGTTAGATATAAAATAACATTATTTTCAGCTGAGATTAAATTAATATGTTGCTTATACTTATTTTTTTATTAGTCTATCTATTTAAGGTACCAAGTTCAAAAGCATTATTTTTAAATAATGATAATGAGCGCGCGCAAAAGAGGTATGGACCCAGAGTTCAATTTTGGGGCGGGAGTCAGAGGCTGAAATATACATATAATAAAACAGTTACTTAGCAAAATCTGTACATAAAATATTTTTCAAAAACAATGACTGTAACCGTGTAACGTATGTGTTAAAATTATTAATAATTAAAATTATGGAATTCTCCAGTTTCTTCAGCTTTTAAGAGTGTTTTACAGGACGACCATACAATGTTTTTTTTTCTTCAGAAAGTAGACGGCAAGACAAAAAAATGAGCCTTATTTGAAAATTGAACGTATTTTTTTTATTTAAACGTCCACTTGAAGTTGGAGGTGATTTTAAGTCTCCCGAGACCATATTAATTTTCTCGGAAACGGCTAAACATTTCAATTTAAAAAAAAATGGTTATTATATGTATTTCGAAGATTATATTTCAGAAATTAAAAATAAAAAATAAAAAAAATATATATATTAAAAAACGTTTTTTTTTGCAAATCTCGAAAACTTTGAGGTTATTGTAAAAGTTTCATCTATAAAAGTCGTAAAGTTTTACTAGACCTACAACTTTCGTAAAGAACATTTTTCGATAGGATGTGACAGTAAGCCGGTTACAATTATAGTTCTATCACGGAACAGTTCTTTTCTTGTCAGTGAGTTTTACTAACTTCTAGCAAATTGTAACTAAGCCGAATGTGTACAATAAATATTTTTTGGAAAATCTTATTGAAATAAACATTATTATCGATACAAAAGCCGAATCTATAGTTTTTATAATTTTTGTCTGTCTGTCTGTCTGTTACCACATCACAGAAAACCCACTGGAGGGATTTTGATGAAATTTGGTATGATGATAGCTGGTTATCCTAGTCAACATATAAGACACTTTTTGTCTCATTTCTGAGAAAAAATACATAAACTACAATGTAAGAGTATACTACTCGTAATATGTAAAACCTAAGAATTTGGTTTTTGGTCATCAGAACGCGGGCGGAGCCACGGGCAATGCTAGTTTGTTGATTTAATGTTGTGTTAAGCCCGTTAAATTTTAGATACCTTATTTAAGAAAACAAGAAAATGGCATTTGAAGTTTGAACCGTCTTTATTAGCAGCTATAATATTCATATTATTGTATGCACAGTTAATAAAAGTAATGTAAAAGACTCCAACTCAATTAGTTGAATAAAAATTAAACATACATCTGAAGGCACAGCATTTGATATTTTTTTAAGAGTTTTCATCAAACGTGTAGAAATTAAGTAAACGCTGGCCATTAGTAGAAAAATAAAAAGCAGAAGAAAGAGAAGCTATGTAACGTCTATATTGACAGAATTATTTGGTTGACTCAAAATTTTAGTATAAATATTACAAAAAACTCTACAATTAAATTAAAAATTAAGAAATGTAGTAGTTATATTTTGGAATCTAATGTCTGGACCGCTCGATGAAGAAAGAGATGCAATTATTATTACATGGATCGGGATTTTTTCCGCATATGTAACCCTTTTAACTATCACTACACTTGGAGTCATTTTTATTTTGTAAGTTATTTTTGGCTTAATATTTCATTCATAATCATACAACATTCATTTTAAATATATACATAAAAGCAATCTTATAGGTTTTTTTTTAGTGTCACTTATTATATTGGTCTTAATTAATAATACCTTATTTTAATAACTTATTTTAAAATATTAAAATATTTAGTCACAGTAATATATGTTTGCATTTATTATTTATTTTACAATAAAGGTTTTATTGAGGAAGTTAGTAATTTTACAGCTGGCAGCACCTGCCTCCATACATTCAGTCTATCTATCTTTATCTTTCTAATGTCAAATACACAATGCTGTCAATTTTAAAAACCAACCGTTTGTGTTTTGATTTCAAATGAATGTTTATCGAAGAGCTTTTTAGTTTTATCATTTATGTATTTCTTGAAAAATATCATCTTAGTGTTGTAATGTTAAGTTAATTCATCAATTAATATGGATGACACACAAGCTTCAATAAAAACAGCAGAAGCAGCAGCAGCAACGTGAGTTCATAACATTGTTATATGTAGAAGAAAACTTTAATCAAGTTGAATGGAAACACGCGTTACACATTTAATTTGTGCATTATAATATGCATATAGTTTGTAATCTGGATTTTCAGAACGTGAAAAACTTGATATTTTCTTTTTATGTTGTTTTTTAGTACCTACTTCATAGTTTCTTATTATATTGTTTTTAACCGACTTCAAAAAGGAAGGAGGTTCTCAAATCGATTGGTAGGTATTTTTTTATGGTCTAATGATATAGAAATAAAATAAAATAATAATAATTTACATTATATATTTATTTACTGTGGTTAGTAATAAGTAATTTAAAACTTGCTTATTGTTATAAGTAAATATATAAATGCATAGTAAAATAAATTTCGAATATGATAAATATTAATTGTAAATAAACAGTAACTTATTGTTTATTGTATTTCTTTTAATGAAACGGCAAAAATGTTATTATGTCATTTAATTTATTTCCATAAATTAAATATAATATATTGCAATACAATTTTAGTATTACATTATATTCTATTGAACTTAGAAAAAAATTATGCTTAGTAAATATGCACTGGTTTATACTAAATGGAAACAAATATCTATATATATTACTAGCGACTCACCTTCGCATCACTCGGGTTCACCCCTAGGTTGATTCCCTATACAAACTTTCATCCTCATTTTCACCCCCTTAGGGTATGATTTTCGGAATAAAAATTATCCTATGTCCTTCCCAAGGTCACAAACTATTTTACCAAATTTTATCTAAATCGGTCCAGTAGTTTCGGAGCTTATTTGGTACAAACAACAAATATTTCCTCTTTATAATATTAGTATAGATTTAAGAAAAATGTATCATAATTTCTTCTTTCTCTTTTTTCTTTTTTAAAGTACCATCTAAAGTAAATAATAATTTAAAAGTAAACTGTTGTACTACTTGTCTTTTATATTTTTCTTTTTTTTAACTGCCTCGGTGGTGTAGTGGCTAGCATTTACGGCTGCACACTCAGAGGTCCTGGGTTCGAGTCCCGGGACCAAGTCCCGGGTCGGGCCAAGTTTAGTTATTGAGTCATTCTGTATAGTAAGTCTCAGTAACAGCCTGGAGTTGGGAAGTTGGCGGTGTTTCACCCCCGTGCCTCGGAGAGCACGTAAAGCCGTCAGTCCTGCGCCTTAACTCTCACTGGTCGTGTCGAGCAGTCGTCCCACCGGAGTATGAGAGTGACAGGAATAGAGAATGCACTTGTGTTTGTGCATACACTTGTGCACTATAATATCTCCTGCGCAGTTGGCTAGTCTCAATGAGATTGGCTGCCGTAGCCGGAATCGGCTAGGAGAACATCATCATCATATTTTTCTATTTTTTTCTTATATTATATACTTATTTCATATGATATTTTTTAGGAGAAAACGAAGATCGTCAATCTTGAAGAGCCAAAGGCCTCCACGGACACCATTTACTGAGCTAGAATTCAATGTTGCTACACCCACTAACTCACCAGCTAAGAGTAGACGCGTCAGCTTCTCACGAAGAACTGGAGTTGCGTGAGTACTACTACTACTATTACACCTGGATAATTTTTATAAATCTGTTTTTTTAGTAAGTTATGGTTTTTTTATTGAAAATAAAAAACTTATCGTTCATAATATGATATCTTTATCCTACAGTTAGTAATGAATAAAGAATCATTGTGGGGGAGACAATATCTGAGTGTAGGACTGAGAAATCCCACCATTTTATTTGTAGGACAATTTGATCATTCAATTATGCATATTTTTTATAATAATTACTATGAAAATCAGTTGGTTATTAATAAATTTTATGATGTTTAACAAGTTCAGTAAAACAACCTGTTAGTAATAAGTTTTAGACGTTCACCATTTTGACATGTTCCATATCAAGCCACAATTATAATTTATATGTACACTAATATTATAATAATAATGATTGTATATAATTAAGCAAATGTTTTAGCTTGACCCGCTCTAAATCTTTTTTTTTTTGTAGTCCTTTTTTTCTGTGTTACAAAATTTCGCTGCCATAATCAATACAGATAAAGAATTTCTGTTTGTCTGAAAAGTTTCTGTTTGTAATGTCAAAGTAACATTTTTTTACTAAATGCATATAATATTATTTTTGGTACTTATAAGAAAAACACAATTTTTAAGATTTTTGTCTGTCTGTTTGTTCTGGCTAATCTCCAAAACGGCTGGACTGATTTTGGCAAGACTTTCACTGCCAGATAGCTGTTGTTATAAGGAGTATATTAGGCCACTTTTATTTTAGAAAAATTATTAGGATCCCGATTAGAAATATTAAAATGTACCTAGGGTATATTAAAATATACCCGTGCGAAGGTACGTCGCTAGTATGGTATAAAAAGCAAATTTTTTGACCAAGGTATGCCCTGTCTTGAATGGGAAAGATGAATACTAAATATTATGAATCTTAAATTTCTATAGAACAATTGCTCACACTACAAAATTAGACCGTTTATTAAAATGTATCAGCAATAAGTTGATAAGTTTTGGATTTTATTCATTTCTCTGAACACAAAGCCTAACTTATTCTCCAGGTCAGGGGTGCAAATTCTTAATTCAATACTAGTGACTTACCCTAGCTTTACTCTGGTGCATCAACAGTTCTCTTTTGTATTAATAATATCAGTATATACAGCATTTACACTTATATATTTTGATGGACCAAATAAACACTAAATAACATATTAGTGATGAGCACGAATGTTTGCACTTTGTACTCCAGTCATGGGTGTTTATATTTATAATATGTATATATATATATATATATATATATACATAGTTATATGTGTAGTGTAACAACATACACAAGCCTCGTAGCTTACCATGGAACTAGATAGTGCTGTGTGTAATTGTCCCAACATATATAATATTTGATTTTACATTGGTTTTACAGAGAGTTTGTCACAAATGAAGCTACAACCACATGGAAAAACTTTTACGAAGAGCACAATAAGTCTTTAGAATCTTCTGCTAACGAGTCCGCAGCGAATGCACCTCGTCCAGTCATAGGGCACATCGGCAAGAGAATATTCGACCAACAATTCGAAGAAGTGGAAGTAGTTGATATCGGTGGTACTCTCCAAACTAATACAGCCATTCATGAATTTCAATCGTCATTTAATAATGTAAATTTAACTCAACAGCTTATGGCATTCGAATTGGATTGTGTGGGAGATGATAAAAAACTTGCAGCTCCGGTACAACATTTTGAATTAAGTAATTTAACAGATCATCACAGCAAGGTTTTTGGTGATGATCTCAGTATGCCGGTGATGAATGATATGTCCAATCCTATTAGTATGAACTTTTCGAATATACAACCACTAGGTAAATGTGATGATTTAGAAGAAATCGCCCGGGATTTGGAAAGGCCGCACCCTCATGTGATGTGTAGACCGTTTAGCTCGAAAGATGTCTCAGAGTATATAGAAGTTGACTTGAACATGACCAATGTACTGATGAGGAATGATGATTTTGATATGTCTATCACTGATACCATTCAGAGCCCTAAGGTGCAAGCGGTTAAACAAACGCCCCATCATGACACCATATCAAATGAAACTCTCGTAGACAAAGAGAATATTGTAATGAATCCATATGTGACACCCAAAGAATCAGCGAATTTTGCAATAAATGAACAATTTGACAAAGTTTTGGTATTTGATGGAAAGAAGTTAAGTGTTCAATCTGAAAGACAGCCTATTCCAGAGGTAAATAATGAAGAAATAGTACAACCCAAAGTTGCCATGAACACAGATGAAGTGCCAAAACGGAAAACTATCGTATTGAATGTCAATGATGATTTACCGAATTTCATTTCGGACAATTCATCTCTAATGGTTAACCATATTACTAACAAAGGAGAAGATTTAAAAAAATCTGTTCTCTACAATGACTGCGACCTATCTATCACTCAAGCTGTCGGCAGCAAACTTGAGAAACCTAAAAGGAAAACCATTGTTTTCGAAGATGATATGGGGAATATCTCCATTACACAAGCTATTCCAGCCAAAGTTATAATTAATGAAGAAGAAAAACGTAAAACTGTTATATATGAAAATAATACAGCAGAGATATCTATAACTCAGGCAGTATCGACTAATATTATTAAACAAGGAATAGAAAAAACGGTTGTCTATGAAGATGATCTTTCTTTCACACAAGTTTTGCCGGGAAATTTAGTTTTGAATAAAACATCTCAAGATAAAACTATTTATTACCAAGACGCTTTCGACATATCTGTTACTAAGGCTATACCCGATATTATAATAAAACCAAAAAGGGAACCACAGAGGGAAGAAAATGATATAAGTAACATTTCTATGACTCGAGCGATTTCATCTAATATAATAATAGATGGATCAAAACATGATAGTGATAATAATCACTATGATGATTTTAAAGATGAAGATAGAAAACAAAAAAAAACAGAAAGTAGTAATAACAAAAATGAAAAAAGAAAAACAATTGTGTATGATAATGAAGCTGGCAACATTTCCTTAACACAAGCTATTCCTACTAATATTTTACTTGAGAACAAATTGAATATTGATAAAATTGATACAAATACTGCTAATGAAAGTTTAAATATAACAAATTTTGAGAAGCCTTCAAACAAAAGGAAAACAATAATTTATGACAATGATCAAGGAGAAATATCTATGACTCAAGCTATTCCTTCTAACATTATCCACGTGGAAGCTAAAACAAATGATGCACAATTGAATGATTATAAAAATAGCAACCCTGAAAATAAAGATAATAGAAGAAACACTATTCTTTATGACAATGAAGAAGGTAACATATCTATGACACAAGTCATTCCTGCCAATATTATACAAGCACTTCATTTGAAAAACAAAGTAGTGACAGCGGGAAATGCAGATTTAGTTAATGCTCTTGAAAATACAACAAGAAGAAAAACTATTATTTATGATAATGAAGATGGCGACGTGTCTATGACTCAAGCTATACCATCAAATATAATGAACCAACCAAAGTCTGAAATAAATGAAATTGAAGATGTCAAAAATAATAGAAGAAAAACTGTAATCTATGATGATCAAGATGCTGATGTATCTATGACACAAGTTATGCCTTCTAATATCATATTAACGCAACCTGTCAAAGAACATTTAGAAACGAATGATGATATAGAAAATGACCCTAATATAGCGTCAGGTCGAAGAAAATCAGTTATATATGACAACGATGACGGCGATGTATCTATCACTCAATCGATGCCTTCAAATTTAATTCTTACAAACGCAGAAATAACTAAAACCGAAATGTCAACAAATGACATTGATGTGGATATATCTATAACTCGTCCATTACCTATGAATATATTTACTAATGAAAAAAATGATAACGACATGAATTTAACGAATGTAAATCAAAATAATTCTTTGCGTAACAATCTAATAAATAACTCGAAGGTTTTTGAACAATCCAACTGTGGCATAAGCAATATATCATTAACAAAGCCTATACCATCTGAAATAATGGATATCCAAAAAGAGATTTCAGAAAAGGGCGTAGTTGACCCACGTAAAAGCTTATTTGATGCTGAATTGAAAGAAGTATCCGTTCAGCAAGATATTCTTGTATATCAAAGTATAGAGCATAATATGTCCCGACCAATTATAAAAACAGATGTTAGTTTCAACATAGAAGACGATAAAATTTGCTTGAATACGTCTAAAATAAATAACACATCGGTTAAATGTCTAAGTAAATCAAATATTAGTTCAGTGAAAGAGAACTATAAGGAAGAAAAATATGATATAGAAAATAAAACATTAACAGAACAAAAATCATTTAGTAAAAATAATTCGTTAGTTTTTCCTAAACAAAATAAGAAATCCATTCTTAGTGAGCTTTTAGATATGTCGAATGCATCATTTATTGTTGATCCCTTAGATAAACAGTTAATTGAAAACCCAGTCAAAATGACAATAGAAGACGTGAAACCAAATGAAAATGAATCTAGTAATAGCCTATTCTTTATTACTAGAGATAGCGAGAACGATATGAAAAAAGAAGATATTGAAAATGAAGAAAAAATGCCAAATAATGCTGAAATTATTGAAGTTACGCAAAAAGATACTCATTATTCAGATGAAGATGACAAACACGAGTTGCAAAATGAATTGGATGAGCCAGTAATTGTTAATGAAGAGTTTCCAAAATCAAATAGGCACTATGAAAAAATGCTAAGCTCAGATATAAAAAAGGGTAAAATATTAGATAAAAGTGTCATAAGAGATATAAAATCCATAAGAGACGCAGACGATACTAAAGATTTATTAGAAATGCTCTCTGATTTCACAGACGGGGCCACAGAAGAACATGGTGAAAAGTCAGTAGCAGCGAACGTGAGAAGTCAAGTGTCGAGCCCCGAACCAAGACGTTTGAGCTTTCTGCCAAAGAGGCAATCTATAGCGCTAAGTAGAGAAGAACTATTCAATAACATATCCATGGCTCAAGCTGCTTTACAAATGTCCCGATCTTACAACGATAGCGATAATATAGAAGACACTCACGAGTCACCAGAAGAAATTGAAAAATCTCCGAACAAAACTGTTCGTATGAGCACAGAAGTGGTCAAAACCTTAAATTTTGAAGATGATGAGTCGATTAGTGAAGCTAGTATGGGAACGGATATGAAAACGACACCGCTAAAGAAAACTACTGTCGGTGAAATTACTTACATGAAAGACGACAAGGCGAAAGTAATACCGACTTATCTAAAAGACGTTTCTGATGGCATCAAAGCTCTAATGAATGATTTAGTTAAACCCACAGCGGACATACCGTTCGAGGGGGAAAGCCTAATTAAAAAACTACCCTCAACATGCAGTACACAGATACAAGCAAATATTGTAACATCAAGTCAGATAGATATCGGTGCTGAACTTCATTCTAACCCTGAATCGATTGAAAATATTACACCGAAGAAATCTATAGAAGCAGAGGTAGCAGATTTAGGGAAAAGAGCTATTACGCAGGCTTTAAGACAGTCAATAAAGCCGATTGATATATCAATGGAAGTAGAACAAATACCTGTTTCAGAAATAAATAAGAGCCCAGTTTCAATACTGCGGCAGTCTCCTACAGCTAGACCTAGTCCAGTCATTGTCTTCGACCATCTCAATCCTTTAAATAATATTCTAATAACACAAACGGATTGTTCTAAAGTACACAGCTATAACCCAATAAAGATGGACGATTCTAAGGAAGATGATAAAGTTCAGAATGACAAAAAGAAGGAAAATCAAATTGAAATTGAGAGAGTGTCTACACATTATCAAATAGAGAAGCGAATGAGCCAACAAAAACCTGAAGTGCATGAAGGAGATGGCGTGGAAAAAATTAATGAGTCTAACAGTAAAGAATCAAATATAAGTAAGCCTCTGTCAATCGATCGCTCCACAGAAGGCATGGCGACCGAACATAAAGATACAGAAATCAATACGTTAATTGCGATGAAAGATAATAAAGAAATTTTAGAGACTAATTCTTCTCTAACCCTTGTTGATGATGCTCTCGGTCAGCCTCTAGACGTAGACATGGAAGATTTTGAAGACTGTGCAGGTCAAAAGTCTTCGGTCAAAATCATATATAAAGTGGAAGAAGATGTGCAAAAGGACTTCGATGTTACCTCAAATGATGAATCTGAGATGAACTCGAATAGTAGGAAACGGAGCTACAGTCCAACGAAACAGGACAAAAAAATGGTTCAACCCGTCGACGTCACGCCAAAACCAGTGAGCAAGATGCAGAAAGTATCGCTAAGTCCAAAAGTACCAGAAGCTAAAACAAAAGGAATGGAATCTCCAGATAAAAATCATAGTAGCCCAGATAAGAAGAAATCGCCTATAAAGAGAAATAGCATGAAGCAAGACCTAACTGTTCAACAAGTGATCGTAGACTGTTATAAAGATGCGAGTGCTGATCGAAATATTGACAGAAAATACCTTGAATCCTACAAAAATAGTACCCACGAGTCTTTGGCTGTTGAAACAGTTTCTAATACTTTTGAAAGTATGAAATCAGAAACGACTTTTACGAGCAGTAAAAAGGCTGTTTGCAAAGTCCTGTCAGAGAACAGTGACTTTGATCAGAAATCTGATGAGGAGAGTTCCAAAACCCTGACGGATTTCAGTTCCGCTGTGAACGTTGTTACGATGATTGAAATGCTGCCGTTTATGGGGTAAGAATTTTTATTTACTAGTTTAAGCAAGCGTGTTTGCTTAATTTATTTAGAAACTGTAAGCAAGGTGGCAATATAATAATTTAATATCATTTAAGTTTTCTGATGATGGATCCACAAGACGGATAGTGAAACTCTTCAATGGCTGCTAGTAACAACTTTGAGTTTGGGCTCGTTTAATACGTTTAGACGAGTTTTCTACGTCACAGCTGTTTATTTTTTATGTTTTTAAACTATTAATATTATTTTAACATTTTATAATACTTTCTAAGATTTACACGAACGAAAACTTTCTATAAAAAGTCGATTAAAAGAGTAAAAAAATAACCCTAGCGAGATTTTTCTCTGTTTTAGTTTCACTTTTGGTTCCTGACATTTCGCATATTTTACAGCAAACGTGATCACGGGAAACAAACCGAAAACATAGTTTTATCTAAAATGTCCAATATTAGCGTAAATCTAGGAGGGTATTATAGAAAAATAATAATATAAATCTAAGGAGTCTGGTTTGCGAGTTTAGACGTTCTATTCCTGCTGTCACTTATTATAATATTGTCATCCTTCTTACACATTAACATTACAAAGTATCAAATCAATAAGATGATTAGAACAACAAAACGTTGCTTATAAACATCTTCAAATTTGACGACACGTTTGGCTCAGTTTGTAGTGACCATACTTGCTGTGCAGTGGTCGCGGGTTCGAGTCCCGCTTGGAGCATTCATTTATGTGATGAGCACGAATGTTTGTACTCCAGTCATGGGTGTTTATATTTATACTATGTATGGATGTAACTAAAGTTATATATGTGTAGTGTATCAACTATCTGGTATCCATAACGCAAGCCTCGTAGCTTACCATGGAACTAGATGGTGCTGTGTGTTAATGTACATATATCTTAAACAAATCCCAATAAAATAATAAAATTCCAAGGGGTCGCAACTGTGAGTGGGAGACACGTGACGATGATGTGTGGACGTTCCTCCTGCTCCGGTCGCGGCTGCGGCTCACGGTGCGCCTCCCGCGGCCGCCGCGCCGCGTGCGTCCCGACACGCCCCTCGTGGCCTTGGACGTCACCCCCGTGCACGACAGTGAGTTATATTGACCATTTGTCACTGGTATTTCACAATTAATTAGAATTGAACTTTTAAGTCCAGTCAAATAAGGTCTGAAATCAAAGTGTTGGTTTTTGATATAATATAGTTTTAATGATACAAAATCAACGTTTAAAGGTTTTCGTGTCCGCAACCCCCGGCAAGGCTAGAAAAAAAAAATGTCAAATGTGTTTTTTCGCAATTACTCGAAAATGGTAAAAAGTAGACAAAAAAAGTTTTGATAAAAATGTGTAGAGCTTAAAATTTTACATAAAAAAATTTTTGGTGTATCGTTAAAACTACATTATATCAAAAATGCAAAGTTGAGTGTCAAAATTTTGATTTCAAGCCTTGAGTGGACTATTTATTATTCTTATTAAACAAAGATCTTATGAATTAAATTACAATCTTCTATTTTTATTATGTTAATTTTAATTTGTTAAAGATAAACTTAACCTTAAACAATGACATCTTAAACTGTATGAAGAACTCGATAATACTTATACTCGTATATTGCACGAACAATCCGTTTACTTCTTATTTCAAGTTTATAATATGTATATTTTAATGAATGCAATTTTAATGCAAATTGTAATGAATGAAATAATGAACATACGATTAGTAACATACATAAAATAAATACAAGGTACACAATATATATTATAATTTATTAGCGTTAGTTTTATATATTTTACTCCGCGTAACGCGGATCATACACACACTATTATACTAATTACATTATCAACTCTAGTATTACCTTAGATTAGTATTAGTGTAGTCTACACTATCTACACTAATATTATGAACAGGAAAGATTTGTTTGTTTGTTTGTCCGAATAAGCTCCGAAACTACTGAACCGATTTAGATGAACTTAGGTAAGAAAGTAGTTTGAGACCCTGGGAGGAATATAGGATAGCTTTTATCCCAGACATCATCCCTTAAGGATGGTGAAAATGGGGATGAAAGTTCGTATGGGGAAGCAAGCGAGGGTGAGTCGCTAGTGTAGTAATAAATATAAAAAAATGTGTATCGATATCGTTTGTAGAAGAGAAAGAGCCATCGTCGTCACTCTGCGTCCGTCTCGCGACGGAGGCGATGCGCTACGAGTGCGCGCAGTGCGTGGGCGCGGGCGCGGGCGCGGTGCCGGCGCTGCTGCGGCGCTGCGCGGAGACGGCGCGGCTGGCGCTGCTGTGGGCGCGCGTGATGCGCGACGCGAGGCTGCGGCTCGCGTACCACCTCACTGGGGACGGGGATTTGACCTTTAAGGTAAGTGGGATGGGAGGTTTTTTGGAAATGGGTTTTAGGACGGAGCGAAAAATAATTGAATTAATTGAAATAAAAAAAATTTTTACTCAACATTTTGAAGTGGCCACCTGATTTTTAAAATATATAATTAATTTAAATTTTTATTTTTTCCAAAATTTCATTAAAATCCCTCCAGTGGTTTTTCTGTGATGCGGTAACAGACAGACAGAAAGACAAAAATTGTAAAAACTATAGGTTCGGTCTTGTATAGATAATAATGTTTATTTCAATAAGATTTACCAAAAATATTTAATGTACAGATCCGGCTTAGTTACAATTTTATTATATGTATAGATAACACGACGAAACGCGTGAACATTGTATTATATAATTTTAAAAGAATAAATAGTTACTATACTCTGTTCATGAACCATGCAAAGCGCTTTCTCTGTCCCACATTAGTATACAAACTGATAAGGACAGAAAACTGTCTAGCTCCGCCCACTATCGCTTGCAACTGGTTTGAAATCGTAGGGCTCGTTCATGTTACTAATGCTATAGTGAGGAATTATTAATAATTTTGTAATAAAATAAACATTAAAGTAAAAATAATAGTATTTTTAAATATTTGTATGCATTATTTATTAATTTTCACTTTCCGACGTATTACAGTCATCTCCTACATTGATAATAAAACAGGTAATTACACGAGAGACGTCTGAACGGTACTGAATGCAGCGACGGACTAATTATGACTTTCATTGTAACCGCGCCCTAAGTGTCTGTCTATCTGCAAAATCACTTGGAAGCGCAAAATCTCAGTGCTTGGTTCATTCGGTGAACACAGTATCCATACTTATATTATAAATGTGAAAGTGTGTTTGTTTATTTATGTTTGTTCTACTTTCACGTCTAAACGGACTAACGGATTGTGATTTTTTGTTCGGAGGTAGTTGGAGGGCTGGAGAGTGACATAGGATGCTTTTTATCGCGGCAGATTACTTAATTCCCACGGGAAAACACGTTATAAAACAATATAAAAAGATATTTACTATCAGAATTACTTGAAACTTGGTATATGCTTTTCAATAAAATTAAATAAATACGTGTCTTATGCCTGATTTCACCTACAACCCATAAGCTACCACCTACGTATGGGATCCCTAGCTTAAAAGACCCCTAAACTAGCCCCTAAATTAAATTTCGTTTTACGATTGTCTTTAAGCCCATATTTCGAGCTCCTAAATTTAGGGGGCCTTATAATATTTAGGTTACCCCTAACTGTCGGTGAAACAGAAACTGTCCCCTAACAGCCCCCTAATCATGCTTAGATGATCCCTTAAACTTAGGTGACGTTGGTGAAATCGGGCATTAGCATTTTTCAAAATTTATCCTATAAGGGGGTTTAGGAACTATGTTTTTACGGGCAATAAAAAATATTGAATTCCAATTATTATAATTAATATTTATTGTCTATTTAATACCACGGCTATCGAGCGACTATGAGCGACTGTGAGCGACTGTCTCGTAATACAAAAACTACACAATATATACTAGCCGTAACAAAACATTAAAATGAAATATGCATATTAAGCTTACATAAATTGCTTAACCCTACAGGGGTAAAATAGGGGATGAAAGTTTGTATGAAACTACATTTTTTGGAGATATTTTTTGTAGTTTTAGCGCGAGCGAAGCCGCGGGTTCTGCTAGTAGTGTTATAAAGGCTTTTATTAGTATCCCCGGATTCTACATTTATATAACGTGTTACGCGTGGTGGCAGGTGGCGAACACGCGCCTGCGCGCCGTGTGGGAGGTGCGCCTGCGCGTGGAGCTGGTGGTGGGCGACGCTGCGCAGAGCGCGTGGCCGCGCGCCGCGCGCGTGCGCGTGCTGCCCGCGCTGCCCGCGCCCGCGCCCACGCACGGGACGCCCACGCCGCGCGACCTGCAGCGGCTGCTGGACGGCGTCCGCCACGACTGGGGACACGCGCCCACCACCATATGGTGAGTACGATTGGGGCGGATACTGACTGTGGGATCGAGTGCTGAGGTCGATTTCAAGATATTGCCTGTAATGGCGGAGTTGATCTAAAATTTTATAAAATACAATCCTTTCTTAAATTTACGCAATTAGTTGTTTTTCTCAATTATTATTTTTATATTTTAATACATGATTCATGCAGTGGTAGCTCAATGGTAACGCGCTCGCTTGGGAAACCGAGTGAAGCGGGTTCAAAGCCCGAGTCCTGCACCTCTGATATTTTCGTCACTTCAACCCTAGTATTGAAGAGAGGCACGTGCTTAGCAGTGGGAAGTTAAAATGAGCTAAATACATACATGATTTGATATTCTAAATTATAAATTTATTGATTTTTTACGATTTTACTTTGATTTTTGATTTGGAATATAATAATATTTCGTACACTGGTCTGATTCCGCTCGTATTGAAGGAAGGCCGACCCCCAACAGTGGGACGTTAAATACAATAGATAAAATATATATATAATTATATGTTTTATATTATGTATTTTTTTACTGCCTCGGTGGTGTAGTGGCTAGCATGTACGGCTGCACACCCGGAGGTCCTGGGTTCGAGTCCCGGGTCGGGCCAAGTTTAGTTATTGAGTCTTTCTGTATAGTAAGTCTCAGTAGCCGCCCGGAGTTGGGAAGTTGGCGGTGTTTTACCCCCGTGCCTCGGAGAGCACGTAAAGCCGTCGGTCCTGCGCCTTAACTCTCACTGGTCGTGTCGAGCAGTCGTCCCACCAGAGTATGAGAGTTGACAGGAACAGAGAGTGCACGTTGTGTCTGCGCGTACACTTGTGCACTATAACATCTCCTGCGCAGTTGGCTAATCTCAATGAGATTGGCCGCCGTAGCCGGAATCGGCTAGGAGAACATGATCATTATGTATTTTAAATAATTTAATATTTTAAATAAAACTATCCGTTCGCATTATTTCGCGGATTTATTTTGAATTTATTTTATTTGGTTAGGAAACCAAAAATCAAAATAAATCCGCGAAATAATCCGAAAAAATAGTTTTATTTAAAATGTTAAATATTTGCGTAAATCTAAGAAAGTATATATATATATATATATATATATATATATATATATATATATATATATATATATATATATATATATATATATATATAATTTTTTTTATCTGTTGCAGGAGACTGTTTCGGTACTTGAAGAATAAGACGAGAGACGACGATCTGGGGTTTTGGTGTTTTAAAAATTGAATAAAATATTTTTAAATCATTTAAATGTAAATGTGTTTCTATATTATACGCTGTTAGTTTTCAATTTTGACTATCTTTTAATAGTTTTAGGGTATGTGATAATTTTTTCATATCTAAATCAATATGAGTCCTCGTTTATATGAGCTTGCATTGTGGGTAGAACGAACTCCAGGTCGCAATAATGGTTTGAAAAAAAGTGATAAAATTATATAAAACTATCTCTTCGGATTTTTCGCGAATTTATTTTGATTTTTGGTTCCCGACGTTTCGAATGCTTTACAGCAAAAAGCGTAAAAACGTTGTATCCGACTGGGATACGAACCCAGACCCCTTTTTTGTCAAACTTGTGCCTTGGCCACTTGACCACGATGCTTATGTCCTAGCGTGCGAATTAGCGACCATATTTTGCGTGGAATAATGCGAAACAAAACCGCATGAAAACTCGAAAACACGCGTTTTCTCAGACATAAAACTAATCTAGATCGATTTATCGCCCCCGAAACACCCTATATACTAAATTTCATGAAAATCGTTGGAGCCGTTTCCGAGATACAAATTATATATATTTCGTCGTCAGACTTCCTGCCTGTCTGGCAGCTGCGTAGACGAACGCCACAGAGGTTGTATGAAAGCCCTTGATGTCTTGGAATAAACTAGCGGTGTGTAAAAGTATAGAGAGTGTGCCCTCCGGTATTCTGATCAGAAAAAATTCTGACGTCCGATCGGCGGCATCCGAGACTCATCAGAAGCGGACGTCAGACACGCCAGAATTCTGATAGTATACGGAGTCTAGACCAAAACATATGAGTAGAGTGCCTTCTGGTTGGCGTCAGAAATTTTCTGACAGAAAAAATCTTATAATATGCGGTCGGCCTTAAAGTATTTATCAACGTAACATCCTTAGAAATGGTTTTATTTTTATTTGTCTAAAATTAATGTCATTGAATTTATAATTTAAATATTCTCTCGTCTCGTTTATGAATTTGATTTTTTCTTCATTTCCAGAAATGAAATAAAATTTGTATAAACCTGCGCTGTGCATGTTCATAGTGTCGAAAGTTGTCTGTCACTCGCAGTATATATTGTATAATAAAGACTGATTTCTTGTTTGTTTTTTTTTTTTATTTTAAATATATTCTCTGCCTATGTATCGAACATTTTGAGTTTTCAAAAATATTTTTAGGTAAGTAATAAAAAGGTCTTATCCAAAAGAGGTTTTGTCAACAGGAATAAATTAAATATAGATAAATCAAAAATCAGTGTCTCAATAAACCATACATTAAAGCCTTCAGATAAAAAAAAACGTGTGCGTGTACGTATGTACGCACGTAAGAAGATAACTTCTTTGGCGTAACAGAACAAAAATATGTTTGTAAAAGTAATGCAGCTAACTTCACCATGTCGATTTTTGAATTGAAAAAATTTTACTCTCACAATTTTTCCAATCGTTCCGAAAGAAGTATAACTTCAAAAAAAATCCATTTTATGACATGAAGAATTTTAACTTAATAATTACCAATTTTTATAAGTTTGACTTTGTGTTCTAATATCACTATATTACTACTTCATGGGAATAGTTCATCTATCTGTAAGCGAACAGGATGTTATAAATAGTATGGAGAGTTTGCCTAATTTAGGTACACAAAGGGTCTAAGTGCAAATTTATTATTTGCTATTTTCCTTATACTTCTTCCTTTACGGATGAACAAAATAAATACATATCCATACTTAATATTATGTGAAAATGTATTTGTTTGTTTGTCCTTCTTTCACGGCAAAATAGTGACATATTGGCGTGATTTTTTGTGTGTAGTTGGAGGGCTGGAGCGTGACATAGGCTACTTTTTACCGCGGGAGATTATGTAATTGCCACGGGAAAACACGTTATAATACAATCCAAATAAATATTAAAATCAGTATTACTTGAAACTTGGTATTAATGCTTTTCAATAAAATGAAATGAATAGGTGTTTTAGAATTTTTCGAAATTCATCGTATAAGGGGGTAAAATGTGGATGAAAGTTTGTATGAAACTACTTTTTTAGAGTATTTTTTGTAGTTTTAGCGGGAGAGAAGCCCGGGTTCTGCTAGTCTATACTAATATTATAAAGAGGTAAAGTTTGTGAGTTTGTGACGTTGTAGGGAGTTATCTCTAGATCTACTGAACCGATTTAGGTGAAATTTGGTAAGAAGATATTTTGAGACCCTGGGAAAGATATAGGATACTTTTTATCCCGGGAATCATCGGGGGTGAAAATGGGGATGAAATTTCGTATGGGGAATCAACCTAGGGACGAACCCGAGCGAAGCGAGGGTGAGTCGCTAGTGATAGAATATTTTTGATACCATTACTTAGATACATCAATCTATAGAATAAGGTAACAGACTGGTTTTAATTCTTTATTAGTAGAGAATAGTATTATATGATCTGTGGTAGTAGACTATGAATCAAAAATATTAAATACATTTATTGAGATAAGAACCAGTATATTTTTAAGTAGTTGCAATTCGGTGTTATTAGTGAGCGGAGTACAGATTTTTGTCTAAAACAATAAATCATAAATGAATATTAATTATTTTATGTAAAGTAGTTGAGTAAAGTATTAAAGCAGTCTTTATAGATAGACAAACAAAAACAAATCTATCCCACGGGAACCGTACATTTTTTTCGGGATAAAAAGTAACCTATTTGTTATTCTGATGTATGAACTATATTATATTGTAAAGTTTCATTAAAATTCAATCAATAGTTTTTGTGTACTAAGCTTTATAAGTTCCTATAGTTTTTGACTATTCCACGGGAACTTTCATTTTCCGGGATGAAAAGTATCTTAAACGTTGACCGGGGATATAAGGTATCACCATGCAAAATTTAATTTAAATCGGTCCAACAGTTTCGGAGATAACAACCGTACAAACAGACAGAGAAACGAAAAAATTGAAAAAAAAAACTGGATTTGTTCTATTTCTCTTCTTACATCCCCCTGACTCGGTTTTTACCCCCGACGCAAAAAGACGGGTGTTGTAAGTTTGACGTCGATGTCTGTCTGTGTGTGTGTGTCTGTCTGTGGCATCGTAGCTCTCAAACGGATGGACCAATTTCGATGCGGTTATATCGGTCCAGCAGTGTAAGAGTGTCAGCTCTTTTCCAAAATGATGTAAGGCATTTTGGCGTATGATTACTCGAATAAGTGCTTCACGCGTGCCAGTGTAATAGTTAAATGACAATTTGCGTGGTGGTTTTTCAAATTTTTATTTTATAATTAGCATTTTTTTTCTATGTACAGACATTCGACCTCTACAGTTTTATAACAGTACTAGCATTGCCCGCGGCTCCGCCCGCGTTCAGATGTCCAAAAACCAAATTCTTAGGTTTTACATATTAGTATACTCTTACATTGCAGTTTTTGTATTTTCCTCAGAAATGAGACATTTTCCCGCGGTAACAAGGATCTTATATGTTGACCCGGATAACCAGATATCACCGTACCAAATTTCATCAAAATCCCTTCAGTGGTTTTTCTGTGATGCGGTAACAGGCAGACAGACAGACAAAAATTCTAAAAACTATAGATTCGGGGTCTGTATCGATAATAATGTTTATTACAATAAGACTGTCCAAAAAATATCTAATGTACAGATTCGGCTTCGTTACAATTTTATTATATGTATAGATAGATGGTCTATTTGTAAACATATCTGGTACTTTATCACAGTGTGTCGTTAAAGTCGTGGAATATTTAGATAAACTTAGTTGGTTAAAATCTATCAATAAATTAACATCTTGAACAATGTCTAGATATTTTCAAAGCAGTTTTATCAATTTATAGAAAATAAAATATCTTTGTTAATGTTACATAGAATTTGTTCTTACTAAAACAAGATGTTTGGGGTGTTTGTGTTATTTGTGGGAATAGTTTTTTCGCTTTATTTTCTTTATAAACGTCTGTTTATAGATGACGAATTCAATAAAATTCCTGGACCCAAAGGAATATTGTTCTTTGGAAATGCTTTTGATTATTTTATGGACTCCGGTAAGATTTTTTCATATGTTATATTGTAATTTTAGTATTACTATTATTTACTTAATATAATTAGGTATATTAAAGATGTTATAGAAATATTGATCCATGTTTTTTGCAGTGGCGTTATTTAAATATTTTCGTGAATTGCCTAAAACATTTAAGGATATATATAGACTTAAACTTGGTGCAATGAAAGCCGTACTTATACTCAATCCAGAGGATGTAGAGGTAAATTTTTTATAATTCTTTACCTATAATAAGACTAATAAATAAACTTAGAAATTTTAAGAACTTCTTGTAATTTTAACAAATGAAACTTAAGCTTTTTATCTATACATATAATAAAATTGAAATTAAGCGGAATCTGTACATTAAATGTGTTTTGGAAAATCTTATTGATATAAACATTATTATCAAATAGAATCTATAAGTTTTAGATTTTTTGTCTGTCTGTTTGTCTGTCTGAATTACCGCATCACGGAAAAACCACTGGAGGGATTTTGATGAAATTTCGTATGGTGATAGCTAATTATCCGGGTCAACATATAAGATACTTTTTACCGCGGGAAAATAACTCATTTCTGAGAAAAAATACAAAAACTGCAATGTAAGAATATACTAATATGTAAAACCTAAGAATTTGGTTTTTGGTCATCTGAACGCGGGCGGAGCCGCGGGCAATGCTAGTACTTAATATAATTTTACCGGTTTTTAATTTTTTAAATTTGCGTCCGTAGGTATATTTTAATTTTTTTAAGCGGAACCCTAATTATTTTTCTAAAATAAAAGTTGCTTAAGTTCACTGCTTATAACATCAGCTGCCAGTGAAAGTCCCGTCATAATCAATCCAGCCGTTTCGGAGATTAGCTGGAACAAACCGACAGACAAAAAAATTAAAAATTGTGTTTTTCTTATAAGTAGCTACCGTTTAAAATTTCATACGCATTTAGTATAAAGCTGTTATTTTGACATTACAAACAGACACTTCAATTTTATTAACTGTATAGGCACGGTGATATATGCATTACATTACCGTGGTATAGATAAGGAACTGTCGAATTTTATGCTTAACATCTAAGGTCGTTTACGTAGGTCAAATGTGATTAAACATAATTTTTAAAAGCTAATAAAATCTTACAATATATAATACCTACAATAAAGAAACTTGCTTGCTGCTGATAGAACTGTGTATAAATTACTAGCGACTTACCACTCACTTACGTTTTAACGTTTAGTATAGATTTCTCAGAAATTTTCCCGCACTAAAAAGTATCCTATATGTTGGCCCGGATAACCTGCTATCACCATACCAAATTTCATCAAAATCTGTCCAGTGGTTTTTCCGTGATGCGGTAACAGACAGACAGACAGACAGATAAAAATTCTAAAAACTATAGATTCGGCCTCTGTATCGATAATAATGTCTATTTCAATAAGATTTAAAAAAAAAATTCATGTACAGATTCGGCTTAGTTACAATTTTATTATATGTACCTATAGATTATGTTATGTTTTACAGACTGTTCTTACCAATGCAAAGTATAATAAAAAAGGCTATCTGTACAAATTTCTTCGCCCTTGGTTAAATGACGGTCTCCTGCTAAGTAGCGGTAAAATAATTACATTTTGTAAACATTTATTTATTCATAATTTCTTTTTTTTATAGTAGTACCTGGGCTACCGAGCTTCTCTCGGAGTTTTTGGCTCAAAGTACAATTTCCTTTTTATTTAAAAAAGAACAAAAAACTTGAATAAATATTAAAAAAAAAACAAAAGTAAAATATAATATATTTATCTATATTTAGTTTCCAAAGATTACAACGATACGGCTCCGGTTTCGGTTTCGGGGATAAATCGATCTAGATTAGTCTTATGTCTGAGAAAACGTGTGTTTTCGAATTTTCATGCAGTTTTCTTTTGCATTGTTCCACGCAAAATATGGTCGGTAATTTGCACGCTCGGGCACAAGCATCGTGTTCAAGCGGCCAAGGTGCAAGATTAACAATCACAGGTGTCCAGGTACGAATCTCGGTCGCATTCAAAGTTTTAACTTTTGTTTTTTTTTTTAATATGTATCCAAGTTTTTAATAAAAAAAAAATGAAAATTGTACTTTAGGCCAAAAACTCCGAGCGAAGCTCGGTAGCCCAGGTACAGTGTATTAGTTACAAAACATTAATTTCTTTTAACACGAACCTTGCAGGTAAAAAATGGTATGAACGAAGAAAAATTCTCACCCCTGCATTTCATTTCAACATCCTTCGCCACTTCAGTACCGTTCTCATTGAAAATACTGAAAAATTTGTTAAAAGCCTCGAATCTGAAGTAGGCAAACAAAAAACTGATATTTATCCATTCATAGCAAATATGACTTTAAGCTCAATATGTGGTAAGTTAAATATTTTAAATGTATGTATATAATACTAGCGAAAACCGCGGCTTCGCTCGCGCTAAAACTACAAAAAAATCTCTAAAAAGCTTGTTACATACAAACATTCATCCCCTATTTTACCCCCTTATAGGATGAATTTCAAAAAATTCTAAAATACGTGTTTATTTAATTTTATTGAAGAGCATTAACACTAAGTTTCAAGTAATTCTGATCATAAATATTTTTTTGGATTATATTATAACTTGTTTCCCTATGGGAATGGAATAATCTCCCGCGATAAAAAGTATCCTATATCACTCTCCAGCCCTCCAACTATCTCCACATAAAAAATCACGCCAATCCGTCGATCTGTTTCGATGTGAAAGAAGGACAAACAAACAAACGCACTTTCACATTTATAATATTAGTATAGATTACAGTATTTCATACAAAAATTTAACACTATTATGTGTGATTACAGAAACAGCAATGGGAACACAACTGGATGAAGAGACTTCAGGTATAGGCACACGTTATAAAGACGCAATACACACACTGGGAACCTATTTACTTTACAGAGGACAACGAGTTTGGTTCCATTTAGATTTTCTTTTTAATTTAAGCTCAGTTGGTCGAAAACAAAAGGATTTATTAAATTTAATAGGAAAATTTCGGGACCGTGTAATTAAACAACGTCGAGATGACGGCAATTACAAGAATTTATACGTAGAAGTAATGAACGATTCGGAAGAAAATTTTTATAGCATTAAAAAGAAACGGTTGGCAATGTTAGATTTATTATTAGATATCGAGGAGCAGGGAAAAATAGACACGGCAGGAATTAACGAGGAAGTCGATACATTTATGTTTGAGGTATGTACTATTTATTTCTAACCCTATTGAAAAACTCCAATAGGATCTCATCAAAGGCGATAAAAGCCACATAGAAACAATTAAATATTTATTATTATATATGACTAGCATTACCCGCGGCTCTGCTCGCGTTTATGTGACTAAAACCAAATTCTTAGGTTTTACATATTAGTTTACTCTTACATTGCAGTTTTTGCATTTTTTCCCAGAAATGAGATATTTCCTCGCGGTAAAAATCCTATATGTTGAGCCGGATAACCAGCTATCACCATAAAAAATTTCATCAAAATCCCTTCAGCGGTTTTTCTGTGTTGCGGTAACAGACAGACAGAAAGACAAAAATTCTAAAAACTGTAGATTCGGCCTCTGTATCGATAATAATGTTTATTTCAATAAGATTTTCAATTTCCAAATCCTATTGACTTTATTTATCAATATTATAATTATATTTATTAAAACTAAATAAAACAAAATCATTGCATATGAAAAAGTAATAACAATAATAAGTTACTTTATTAACATTACATATCTATACATATAATAAAACTGTAGAGGTCGAATGTCTGTACATAATAAAAAATATGCTAAAAACCGAGTCAGGGGGATGTAAGGAGAAATAAAACAAATCCAGATTTTTCCCATATTTTTTTCTCCGTCTGTTTATTTGTTTGTACGGAAAATGTTGCACCGATTAAAATGAAATTTTGCATGGTGGTACCTTATATCGCGGGTAGCATCTTAGATATTTTTCATCCCGGAAAATTAAATAGTTCCCGTGGGATAGTTAAAAAACTATAGAAACTTATAAAGCGTAGTACACAAAAACTACTGATTGGATTTTAATGAAACTTTACAATAATATACCTCATACATCAGAATAACAAATAGGCTACTTTTTATCCCGGAAAATGTACGGTTCCCGTGGGATAGATTTCTTTTATAATATGATGATATAAATATGATCACTAAAGTTTTATCGTAACAGATAAATGGTCAATGCAGCCATACAAAAAGACCAAAAAAAATCACATTCTTATTTAGAAATATTTATATACTTAATACCATTTTTGTTTTAGGGAAATGATACAACTTCAGCAGCTCTTCTGTTCACATTCATGTTACTGGCTAACCACCCGGAAGTACAGGTGACAAGCTCTATATATATATTCAAAATTATTGAAATGAAACTTCTTTAGAATCGTTGTGATTTGAAACTCGATGAAACGGAAATACGACACTGAAAAGAGACAAACACATAAATACATAGGATTAAGCCGGTGAGAGAATGAGATAGAATACAATGCCATATTGCCATGGTAACCGTTGTTATTGTCATTACACAGGAAGTGAAAAATAATAAAATTAATACTGAACAATATGTAATGTATAGATATTTATGTTAAATAAAATGCAAAATAACTGTTAAAGTTGGTAAGAATTTTATAAAAAAACTAAACCTTATAATTAACGATTACTAGTAAAAAAAAGTACAAATACTGGTAAGGGCCTTTACTGGACACTGCTGCTTAAATCTTCTTATTCTCGCGTCGATGGCAAGTTTTAAATCGAGTCAGACCAAAACTCAGCCACGATCTTTGCTTTATCAGTGGCGTCCATAAGCTTCTGTAAGTTGCAGGTAACAGGGCAAGCAGGGCATGCCAGTAAGTGCCTCATCTTTTGTGGAACAGTACCACATCTGCACTCCAGGCCACCCTCTGAGAATCCCCACCTGGACAAGTTTTTCTTGCTTCGGCCGACCTGATTCCGGAGTCTGTTGAGAAAATTTTAGAAAAACAATTTTAAGCCTAGATGAAATAAAAGAGTGTACCTAACCCTAAGAAAATCCTGCAGTTCTTAACACCTGCAGTGTTTAGTGGTTCACTCTAGTATAAAAAGCGGCTATCACAATAGACCAGGAATGGTCGCATTGACACGAAAAAGCTGCAAAATAGAAATTAAAAAAAAACCTTATAATTATCCTACTCATGGAGCTCTATATTCGTCTCATTCTCTCGTAGGTTACATTTCTGAAGTTTCACTTCTACCGTGTGTGACTTACACACGCACTTTTTATTAGTTGTAAATCAAGTTCCCAAAAATGGTAAGCTATTAGCTTTGCTGGTTATCCTGTGAATTGAATTAAGCTGTTTTTTTTTTAAATTAAAAACGTGTGTGTGTACTTATGTATGTACGCGCGTAAGAAGTTATACTTCTTTGGCGTAACAGAACAAACATAGCTAAAGATTTTATCCCGTATGTCAAAACTCTCTGTTTGTAAAAGGAATGCAGATAACTTCATCATGTCGCTTTTAAAAGGCACTTTTAGACAAAAACTCCGAGCGAAGCTCGGTTGCCCAGGTAACTATATTATATTCTTTATTGCACAAAAAAGTAGTCATAAAAAAATGCATTGAAAGAGACGTGGACAAAGGTGGACTATATTACTATTAAAATTAAAAAAGGCCACCAATAAAACAAATCAAAAATTAAAAAAACCCCACGACCGAAAATTGTGACGAAAAAACTTCAAATAAAAAAAAATCAAAAAACCAGCGTAACATAATTATAGCTTTAAATTGTTGAAATGGTGTATCTTAGACAGTTTATGGAAATTCATTATACATACATATGTGGCATTCTACGCCAAATCGGACGGTTTCATAAATTTTTATTTTTAATATTTTGGTATTTTTATTACCTCTCAAAAGAGGTTTCCTGGTAAATTTTGAGACTTTTTTGATCATTGATTCAAATATATCGAATGTTCTTTTTTTGTTTTTTTTTTTGCTCATAACTTTCTTACTAATTATGGTCGAAGTTCAATAATTTTTTTTTTACATAAAAATATATCAAAAATAAATATTTAAAATGTTTTCATCGAATTTTAAGTTTTCAATCGTGTTTTTAAATCTGTGTGTATCCTTCGATTATTTTGAAATTTTTCTATTTAAAACTTCTCTATCCATCATGCAACTTTTAAGTCCAGTCTGGTAGTGGGCCTTTCATAATTACTACTTTTTTCGATTTTTAGATATTTTTTTTAATTTTTAAAATGATTAAAATGATAACGCATAATTTGCTTTACCAAGGGTGTCTGCTTTAGCTGAGTTTCCTGTTGACTGAATTCTCTGTAATTAGTTTGTTTATTATCATTATATCATAATAATATAAAATTACCAAAAAATACTTTCTCTTTAGGCAAGAATTAAGATTATAATATAAATTCTCATTTTGTAAGATAAAATATTTTAGATTTTAAATAAGGAATATATTTTTATGTTATAGGACAAAGCCTTTGAAGAATGCTTAAAAATTTTTGGTACATCTAAACGGACTGCTACCATGAGTGATCTTGCAGAGATGAAGTATCTAGAATGTTGCATCAAAGAATCACTGAGACTTTACCCACCAGTATATTTTATATCTAGGACCTGTGATGATCCACTTAATTTAAGTAAGCGTAAATAATATTAAAGAAGGTATATTTTATTATCTATAGATATTAAATTACTTGACTGATTTCAACACAAAAGCCCAAAGTTTCAAGTAATTCTGATCATAAATATTTTTTTGGATTGTATTATAACGTGTATTCCCGTGGGAATTAGATGATCTCCCGCTGTAAAAGCCGTAACCGTAACCCGCTGTAAGAGTAACCTATATCACTCACCAGCTCTCCAACTATCTCCACACAAATCACGCCAATCCCTCTCTCCGTTTCGACGTGAAAGAAGTACAAACAAACACACTTTCACATTTATAATATTAATTATGGATAACTATTTACATTAGTAAATTAAAAATTTCTTTCAGAAAACTACAAGTGTCCGCCTGGGATTGATTGTATTATTTTAATCATCGACTTACATCGACGGAGTGATCAATTTGTTGAACCAATGCGATTTAAACCCGAGAGATTCATGGAAGAGCCTACTTGGCACCCTTTCGCATATATACCATTTAGCGCTGGACCTAGGAATTGTATAGGTTAGATACTATAGTCCAGGGCCGAATTACCCATGCTGGGGCCCCATAGGCAATGTAATTTTCGGGGCCCCTTCACCCTTTTTTAACTTATTGAAATACATACATTTTTTATACCGTAATTCAATTACATATATTCATATTTACTCTATTAGATAGAAATCTAAGCTGAAATATATATATATATATATATATATATATATATATATATATATATATATATATATTTCATTTTTTTTATTTTAAAAACTGAAAATATGTAAATTTAATGATGATGAAATTTAGGATGAATATGTAGTAGGAAAGCTTTTTAATTACGTTCGTCAAGTTACTTCGACGACACGTTTGGCTCAGTTTGTAGTGACCCTACTTGCTGTGCCAGCGGTCGCGGGTTCGAGTCCCGTTGGGGGCATTCATTTGTGTGATGAGCACGAAAGTTTGTACTCCAGTCATGGGTGTTTATGTTTATAATATCTATATATTTAAAATTATATACTTATGTATAATGTATCAACTATCTGGTATCCATAACACAAGCTTCGTAGATTACCATGGAACTAGATGATGCTGTGAATGTCCCAACATAGAAAAATAAAATACCTTTTATTATTATTTCTCAGGTCAAAGGTTTGCAATGATGGAAATGAAGTTGGTGTTATCATCAGCGCTTCGTAAATATCGGCTGTTGCCTGTTACTAAGCCTGTAGATATTAATTTTATCGCCGACATAATTCTGAGACCGAAGGATCCCATTTATGTTAAATTTGAAGAACGATAGAGAATATAAGAAACAGAAGCAGCATTCATTTTACAACATTACACAATCTACTCACACTCTTTAGTTTTTTTGTTAGTTCTCGCTTTCAAATTCTCCCTATCACTTGTTTTTTTTTAACGTTGGGAAATGCAGTTACGCACGAGGTGTGGGACTCACGGGCAAAGCCAGTACTACCCACTAAAACCCAACAAAACCTTCCCCCGTCTTAATGGGGCGTCGCAGGATCGCTTACGCATTCAACTACGACGCCCTGATGGCAGGTCTGCCGAGGCAGACCACAACGACCATGGGGTTGCTCCAAAGTCCACTCTGCTATCAGAGAAGTACCAGGAGCAACCCGCATGGTACACCGCCCTCCGAAGAGGGCCACCTCCCACCGTCCACCGAAGTGGGCCATCTCCCTGTGCGTTTCTTGGCTTCGCACCCGGCTGTATTTCCGGGCACTACTGAGCCCCCCACCACGACAAGGTGAACGCATGTTGGGGGGGGGGGGGGGGGGGGGGGGGGGGGGGGGGGGGGGCAATTCTCCCTATCGTTCCAAGGCGGCCATGTCATCACGTAGACTGTAGACGTTTTCAAGAAGGTGAAATAACTAGAATTTATAATTTATTGAAGTGAAAATAGGCAAGTTTGGATGGGGAGTAAATTCACGTAAGTCGTCATCGACATGGTCACTCACGTAACGTGCTACCGCTAACACTTAGAGCGCCAATAGATGTCAAAACCAGATAAATGTGAACAGTTTTAATTTAAAAAATTTAATTTAAGATCAAAAAATTATTTGAATATCCAAAAATAACAACTGTTTGTTTATAGTTTTAAGTTTTCACTTCTGTCGGCAGTCCTCATGACTGCTTTTTTATCAATGATCGAGATTATCAGATTCTAAACTTGGATTTAATGCATCAAAATATATAAGAAACAAATATAATCGTGTTTAATTTTTTTTTTCATTTTCATGACTTTCAAATTCTTACATTTTTTTTGATTTTTCGCAATTTACTCGAAATTTTGCGGGTGTATGAGTCAATCGGATTCAGCGCGTCGAAATACATATAGATAGGTGGGTCTGGTCATAACAGACCACTTTTATATGGAAAAAAAAACTAAAAAAAAAACGACTTTCAGGCATTAAAATGTAAAAAATAACTAAACGGGGCTTTTCATTTAGAATAGATACCTAATCAGATATTTTCAAAGTCGGTGCCAGCCGATGCAAAGCAAACCTAAAAAAGTATTTGATACGTAAAACACATATTTACTTATTAGATATTGATATCTTAAAATATTGTCGGCTATTCTATGTGAAAACCTCCGTTTAATAATTTTTACATTTTAGTGCCTAGAAGTTGGAAGTAATTTGTAAGAAGAAAGTTTTAATAACATATTTGATTAAACAATTTATTTAAAAAATATATTTATTGTTGATTTTTAAAAAAACCGCTCGACCGATTTCGATATAATTTATATGGGACCACCTGGGAAGTATACCCTTTGAAACAAAAAAAAAAAAATAATAAATTCCAAATCGGTTCAGGCTTCTTCGAGTAATCGGTGAACATACATAAAAAAAAGATTCCGACGAATTGAGAAACTCCTCCTTTTAGGAAGTAAAAATATGATTTAGATTTTTGCATAATTCTTCAGCAAACTTCTATTTCTTAGCACTGATAAAAATAACAATATTGCAAGAGAATATGTGACCAGATATTATAATAACAGCGTTTTACTAAATGCATATGAAATTATATACGGTACTTATAAGAAAAACACTATTTTTTAAATTTTTGTCTGTCTATCTGTTTGTTCCGAATAACCTCTGAAACTGCTGGACTGATTTTAAAGGGACTTTCACTGGAAGATTTTTATTTTAGAAAAAGAATTAGGGTTCCGCTCAGAAAAATAAAAAGTATCTAGTTAATAAGTATATTGTGTAGGATTATACATGTGTCTTTATTAGGAATCATTTAGTTGTACAAATTTAAAGCAATCAATAAAATAAAGATATTTATTCCTTCAAGAATTTCAACACTTTTTTCTATCAATAAGCCATTGCATCTTTAGTTGCGTATTCCGAGACCCTGTGAATTTATAAGCAATATTTATTTTCTAACTAATAATCTATCTTTAAGGGTATTCTTCTATTTTAGTTTGCTTAAATAAACGATAGATGGCGTTAATGAAAACGTATATACTAAAAGTTTTAAAAAGTATATTTTATACAAATCGATAAATAAACGACATCTATTGATATTCTTTTTCTATTCCACGACACGTTTGGCTCAGTTTGTAGTGGCCCTACTTGTTGTGCCAGCGGTCGCGGGTTCGAGTCCCGCTGGGGGCATTCATTTGTGTGATGATGATTAGAATACCTTTAATCCAATGGCTGTCAACCTTTCGTTTTGTAGAAGAGATTTCTATTATAGGTTGAGAATTAAGCGGCGCTCCCAACGTACGGATCACGTCGTATCCAGCGGAAGGACGAAGGATCTGTTAAAGCAACATGCATGTCTGTTTATTAGTTACATTTTTACGCCTAACTTCTGAACCAACTTGTATTTGAAGTCAGTCAAAAAATTTAACGAGATCAAAATTTTTTTTAGATACAGAGCCCGATTCTATAGTTTTTAGAATTTTTGTCTGTATGTCTATTACCCCATCACAGAAACACCACTGGCGGGATTTTGATGAAATTTAGTATAGCTGGTTATCCGGTCACCATATACGATACTTTTTACCGCGGGAAGATATCTCATTTTGAGAAAAAAATCAAAAACTGCAATGTAACAGTATACTAATATGTAAAACCTAAGAATTTGGTTTTTGGCCATATGAACGCGGGCGGAGCCGCGGGCAATACTAGTAAATAGATAAAAATAATTAATGTGAGTGTACCTCAGGAGTATAATAATTAAATAATAAAGAGGAATAAGACATGCTATTGTAGACTTCTCTATAGACCTTATTACCTACAAATTTTTAATACCTTGTTCGATGTACCTATCTCTTAAGGTTTGGATTTCCATGTAAATTTCTAATGACGACTCTATAGAACCAGTTGTTGTGTTTTCCCGTGGAAATGAAAGATTTTCCTGTAGTAAAATAAATTAAAGCCATTCTAACTCGTCCAAAAACAACATTCCGTAGATCAAACTGCGGAAGAGGTTTGAATGTGATGTTGAATATACCGCACACGTCTCCTTCAGACGACACACGCATCGACAGCAAACCTGTTATATTTATAGATATTAAATAAAATAAAGAAAACTATCTTTTCGGATAGAATATGATTTTTGGTTCCCGACGTTTCGAATGCTTTACAGTAATCATGGTCACAGGAGAGACTCAGGTTTTAGACGTCTCAAAGACGTTATATAATTGGTTAACCTTAGAGACAGTGCCTGGCACCCCTGGCAGGCCTGATAGTCCCGTGACCGTGGTTGCTGTAAAGCATTCGAAACGTCAGGAACCAAAAACCAAAATTAATCTGCGAAATAATCCGAAAAGATAGTTTTATTTAAAATGCCAAATATTCGCGTAATTCTAAGAAAGTATTATAGTTAAAATCACAAAAAAGAACCTGGCATGGAATGTGAAAAGTGGTAATTCTCAGCAGCTATAGGCCGCACTCGCCCGCGCTGCGCGTAGCAGCCGAAGCCGTTGTTGTACACCACGTCGCCCCCACACCAGTACAGGTTGGGAACCTTTCTGATATCGTATTTGATGTTTTTATATGTATATTTATATTGTAATTTTTAAACTTTGCTGCTGTTATATTTTATACTAGCAATTTATACTCTCACTTCGCTTGGGCTCGTCCCTAAGTTTGAATGGCTTAGGATCGCGTAAAATACAAAAATATTTTTTTAGCATTAGGAATCTTCACATGTATATGTACAGAATAACCCACCAGTTTCATCAAAATCGGATCAATGAACGTTCAGGAACGTGTAGCTCAGGACAAACATACGAACATTCATTTTTATTTATAATATTTTAATTATATATATATAATAAAATTATAACTAATCCGAATCTGTACATTAAATATTTTTTGGAAAATCTTATTGAAATAAACATTTTTATCGATACAGAGGCCGAATCTATAGTTTTTAGAATTTTTGTTTGTCTCTCTGTCTGTAACCGCATCACAGAAAAACCACTGGAGGGATTTTAATGAAATTTGGTATAGTGATAGCTGATTATTCGGGTCAAAATATAGGATACTTTTTACCGCGGGAAAATATCTCATTTCTCATAAAAAATACAAAAACTATAAGAGTATACTAATATGTAAAACCTAAGAATTCGGTTTTTGGTCATCTGAACGCGGGAGGAGCCGCGAGCAATGCTAGTTAAAAATAAATATAAAGATTATTTTTATGGCTTTTGTATAGAGCTTTGCTCAAGTAGTTTATTGTAAAGCCATTATCTAGTTTTATATAAATTTCAACCCTTAAAATTTAAACTTCTTACATAACACAAACAATCGTTTGACCAAATTTCAAGATTGTATAATTATTACTTTCTGAGTTCAATCAGTCAGTTATTGAGTGGGACTCGCCTTCATTTCGATTGGGTGCGTCACTAATTACTCAAGGTCACAATATCTGTATATTAAATTTATCCAGCCATTTCTCTCTCTCTATTGTCCAGCCATTTCTCAAACACTTATAATCCTTCGCATTTAACATATGCCATGTAAAAATTAAAAAAAATTACCATTTTAAACATGATTTAATAACAATTTCATATTGTAAATACATTGCAACAAAAAACCATTACATCAACAATATCATTTTTTTTGTCTAGAAGTAGAGGGCTTTGAAGCACGTTCTTGTCTTTCCGAAAACTGATTAACAGCGAGGCAATATTTCTCCGAATGATAAGTTCTAGATATCTGCGAGAGAAGCGGACTTCCGTGAGGTGAGTTTAACCACAGCGACGCACTCCCTGTTTGTCCAACCATTGCTATGAATGCAATTAACATTCGAGTATTCAAAAGACCACGTTGTATTTGCGGTTGTTTTAGCAAGGTTTGCAGGATAACTCCTTCTGGTAGACCATTGATTAGTTCAAAAACGCTAGAACCTCTTTCACCAATGAGCCAGGACGCTGCTGCTGGTACATTACAACCAGTAGACCGAAGTGCTGTATCAACATCCTCATACGAAAACCCAAGGTCTTTGAGAACAGCAGTCGATTCAGGGTTAGGTGGAGGCGCTATCCTGGTTCTCCAAGCGCGAAACTTCTCTAGAAAACGCTGCAAATGCTCCGCGCGTTTATATTGCTCGTCACCAACAGAAGATGATGTAGACTCTTCATTTGCGTCTATATAATTATGTATGTTGAATCTTGACGCGATTTCCTCTGGCGTAATAACTTGAACGACAATCTGTTGCGTTCTCTGCGGCTCGTCTAACGCGGCAGATAGCTGAGATAAAGTCAATTCATAGTTTTTACCAGCCGCTGCCAACCGTGCACCGGCTTCTATCAAAGATATCAGTATTTTTCTCAGTTCAAACGAAAGTTCATTTGTAGACAGTAAAGATTGTAAATTTGGTTGACGAATTGCGTTTTGTGGGATTGGTAGTGATGCTGTCGCTGCTGCTATGGCAGCTGGCTGTGGAGCGCGAACTGCTCCCAGATCCCAGAGTGTACCAGCTTCAGGGATACGTCGTTCAATTAACAGCAATTCTTCATACATAGCTATCTGCTCTTGGGCTAGTGTAAGGAAATCATGTAATGTTGTTGTATCACACACACGTACGATTTTAAACCGTCCAGAACCAGATTCTCCTGATGGATAGAAGTAATCTATTGCACCGTTTTTAACCTCTTCTATGAGAGTGTCTTCAGGGAAGTACCCAGTATACATCTGCCCTTCAGGACTGACAATTTTAACTAAAATATCATTTCCACTTGAAACCGAGTCCGACACCAACATCGTCGATAGTTTTCCGAATATCTATCACGTTTATGTAAATCAATATAAGAAATAGGAAAATACTCGTAAAAAATAACATGAGGCATAAAATCAGTTTTATCATAATTTTGTCATTTTTGTCAAAATGTTTGTTTTTAATTATCTAATAGGTTATAGAAATGAGGTTGCACTTTTAATGCCTACTATTTATAATTATGCAAGTATTAAAACTTATTTAAAAAACAAATATTTAGAAGACGAATGAAAATAGTCAAGAATGAAAAAAAAAACATTTTATCGTGAGTGCTTTTTTTAATTTAATTTTAAATTGAAAAGGATAATTAAAAAAAATATCTTCATTATAAGTATAGATTATATATTATTCGCCTATTAATATTAATTTTTAATGAAAAAGTATCAACACATAAAAATGTCCATTCTAAAACTGACTCAAAAGTAAAATTTTAAACAAAACAAATTACAAAAAGATTTAATAAAATTCATTCATGCAGTGTGTATATAGGAATATCCTACACTATTGTAGCTAATATCTTAAACACATACTGCAGAATATACACCCGAAATGGCGCTTTTCCGTACGTACGGGAAATAAAAACACTACTGAAAAATATTTTAAATGTATGTTGTATCCACGGATGTACCTACTCCATACAGTTTTTAGAATACAAATTCAAAACTAAAATTATAAAGTCCTTCTGTCCGATTCCGGCCACGGCGGTCAGTCTCATCGAGACTAGCCATCTGCGCAGGAGATATTATAGTGCACAAGTGTACGCGCAGACACAAGTACACTCTTTTCACATTCAAATTCTGCTGTGGAGATTGGACACAACTGGGTAGAGATCAGACGCAGGATTGTCCCGGAGGCACAGGGGAAAAACACTGCCAACTTCCCAACTCCGAGTTGTTACTGGGACTTTTTTAACAGAAAGACTCAATAACTAAACTTGGCTCGAACCGGGACTCGAACCCAGGACCTTCAAATGTACATGCTAGCCAATAGACCAGAATACGGATACTGTTAAGTCAAATATCTTACCTGAAAAATTGCGTACCAACGTAACCAAAGCCCACTCCATCTCCGTCTAACAATTCTAGGAACAGCTTGCAAGTCTCAGGACACACGTCTGTGAACAACTCAGCCGCGAGCGTCGCTAGAGTTGATCCTCCTCGGATTTTTAACGTTATGTACACTCTATTGGTAAATGAAATTTCATCTATACTTATAATAAAATTGTAACTAAGCCGAATCTGTACATTAAATATTTTTTGGAAAATCTTATTGAAATAGACATTATTATCGATACAGAGGCCGAATTTGTAGTTTTTAGAATTTTTGTCTGTCTGTCTGTCTGTTACCGCATCACAGAAAAACCACTGGAGGGATTGTCATGAAATTTGGTATGGTAATATCTGGTTATACGGGTCAACATATAGGATACTTTTTACCGCGGGAAAATATCTCATTTCTGAGAAAAATAATACAAAAACTTCATTGTAAGAGTATACTAATATGTAAAACCTAAGAATTTGGTTTTTGGTCATCTTGAACGCGGTCGGAGCCGCAGGCAATGGTAATTCTTTCTAAATTAAGAGAAATAATAAATTTAGTACTTTGGTCGCAGAACATCTCCTGGTGCAGCAAAAGATGGATCTTCCATGACATCTTGCACGTTTACCGGAAACAGTACAAACTTTTTTTTTGTCATATGAACAATGTCTCGCTTATTTTTGACCCAATCTCTATTTAACTCTGTTGTTGGAACTACGCGAGGTCGCTATGAAATAATTTAAAAAATAAAATAAATATTTTTTTATAAAAATAAGTAGTCTGATGGTAATCTATACGAGTACAATATATTGAGATCAAAGTTAAATATTTTTTGGAAAAACTCATTGAAATAGTCATTTTTATTGATTAAGAGACCAAAATAGTTTTTAGAATTTTGTCTGTGTGTCTGTCTGTCTAGGAACGCATCACGAGAAAACCACTGGACAGTATTTGATAAAATTAGGTATGATGATAGCTGGTTATACGGGTCAACATAAATAGAATACTTTTTACTGCGAGAAAATATCTTATCTCTGAGAAATCTATACTAAACGTTAAAACGTAACTAGGGACCAACCCGAGCAAAGCGAGGGTGAGTCGCTAGTCTATACTAATATTACAAAGAGGTAGCTTGTGAGTTTGTGACGTTGTAGGGTAATCTCTGGATCTACTGAACCGATTTAGATGAAATTTGGTAAGAAGATAGTTTGAGACCCTGGAAAGGATATAGGATACTTTTTATCCCGGAAGTCATCCCTTAAGGGGGTAAAAATGGGGATGAAAGTGTGTATGGGGAATCAAGCGAGGGTGAGTCGCTAGTTCATTCTAAGTATGTTTTGTTATTATTAAATAATATTATGTAACCGGTCCTCAATTTTGGAATTATAGGAAGCTTAATATTAAAATCTATTTATTGTTTCCATTTGTTTGGAAGCGCATCACTGATTTTGTCACATTTGAAGAATTTTAATTTAAACTTTATTTTTAAATATTCAGTAAACTAAGTATATTTAAAGTTAATAATATGAAGTATAAACTAACAATAAGTAGAATACGTTTGTATATTTTTTTATTTTCGCGTTTGATTGTTCTATACCGATGCACCCTGTTTTCATAATATTGTTGATTCAAACTTGGTAATTTTTTTGACCAATGACTGTCGACTTTGCCCTGTGGAAGACATATTGGATTCATCCATATCTGTATAAATATTATAAATGTGAAAGTTTGTAAGTATCGATGTTTGTTACTCTTTCACGCCAGAACGGCTGAACGTATCTGGATGAAATTTGGCGCAGAGATAGATTATAGTCTGTAATAACACAAAGGCTACTTTTTATCCTGTAAAAATATACGGTTCCCGAGGGATAGATTTGTTTTTGTTTTTCTTATAATAAAATCAAAAATGTCAATAGATCGAGTAACATGAATTGCTTGTTGTTGATGTTTATATGTTATGTTTATTGTATGATAATAGCATATGTTTAAAATATGTTTTAAATACTCGAAAAAAAGAACTGTTAAGTCTGGGAAAATTAAATAATGAATAAATCTAAATCAAACCTAAATCAAATAATTTTACAGAAGAAAAATTAGCCCTTACTAGGTAAGTTTGCACTGCGTATTCATAGATGGCGCTGTCAATTTTTTATGTATTGTTCGGCTTAGTTCCCAAGTAGATGTACTCACAGCAATTTATTTATTGTAATTTACCTAATCACTACATAGTATAAAACAAAGTCGCTTCCCGCTGTCTGTCTGTACCTATATATGCTTAACCTTTATAACTTCGCAACGGATTTTGATGAGGTTTTTTTTAATAGATAGAGTGACTCAAGAGAAAGGTTTTATTATATAATTTGTTAAGTTTATGTTTATACTATTGGCTAAAATATAACGATATTTGTAGGAGGTGTTGGAAAAAAAGCCGTCTGGAGCTTTCAACGAAAACGCTGCCTAAACCCTTTAAGATATAACAAAACAATGTATGGTGGAATTGTGTATCTTATATAGGTCTACAGAAAAGTCCGCGATGGCTTATGTCTATCTCTTAAGGATAACATACTATATCCATTTTAATTTAAAACGTACCTAAGGACGAACCCGAGCGAAGCGAGTGCGTATCGCTAGTTGTAATATATGCTAGTTTTATATATTTAAATATAGCTAAATTAAACCTGCATTTAAATTCAACAAACAAACTTCCACACTTTCTAATCGTGGTAAACAAAATAGAAATCAACAGCGCCATCTGTGATATAAAACACTTGAAACCCATTTTCAATGACTGATTTGTCAGTAATTTAATTCGCATTATTTCATTTTCCTTTTAAAACTTTTTAAAAGCACAATATGCGTTTTTAAGAACTATTTATTAATTTTACATTTATAACGTGTATGTATTTTTTTAAAGTTATATATGTGTAGTGTATCAACTATCTGGTATCTATAACACAGGCCTCGTAGCTTACCATGGAACTAGATGGTGCTGTGTGTTAATCTCCCAACATATTTATTTTATTATTATTATTATTTTGTTTTACATATATTTTAATAACAAATCTCTACATATAACGCCGTCTATTATTTATTTCAACAATTTTTTCTGTCTCTGATGAGTATACATCAATACTTATTACTTACCCCACGCATATATGCAGTAATGATGCTATTGATTATTCTAACATTATCTAAGTAAATGTCCTGAATGAGTCGTTGCCACGCTGGAAGGTTTCTAAGCATTCTGTGTCCGTCGAAGGGCGGTGAAGAAGAGTCCACGATAGATTGAATATGAGAATACTAGAGGAAAATAAGTACATTTTTAGCTTTCCGACACACTGATCAAAATATCGGGAGAAAATTACTCTTGATAATCTTATTGTTTACTAACGACTCACCCTCGATTCGCTCGGGTTCATCCCTAAATACGTTTTAACGGTTAATATGGAATAGATACACTATATCATATATCTTTAAACGAGCAATTTTTGTATTCTGTTTATTTAGTATTTGTTGTTATAGAGGCAACAGAAATACATCATCTGTGAAAATTTCAACTGTTTAACTATCACGGTTCATGAGATACAGCCTGGTAACAGACGGACAGACAGACAGACAGGCGGACGGACAGCGGAGTCTTAGTAATAGGGTCCCGTTTTACCCTTTGGTTACGGAACCCTAATAAACTACTCTAAAATACTCTATTGTGAACGCAGAGCCCGAACCATACTCGAAACGTGCGGTTTCTCGATAACCAATCACAGCGCGAGGATCTTGGGTCCCCATCAGCTGCTGGCATACCTCGATAAGCTATCTTTCTCGCACCTGTGGCTACGCATAAGGCTTTTTTGTATTACTCATTTGTAAACTTTATTTACGCCTGGGAATTGTTAAAAACCGGTAAATTTGTCTGGCGATTTGCAAGTATTATTGAAAATTACTCAATAAATACGTGATTAAAATTTCAGATTGCCAGTAAGTATATTTTTGGGAATTTTAATAAAATATCTTTGGAGAGGTCTGGTAATACTTTATACCCGACAAAAGCATCTGGGGTTCTTTTTTTGAATTATATAAAAATTAAATTAAAAGATTAAACAAAAATAAAGTTGCCAAAAATATGTTTTTTTTGGATATATATTTATTTTGCAAATGTTATATACTGCGCAGTAACGAAATAACCGCTAAAGCTATACTAGATGCGCGGGACTGAATTCGCCAATTCACGAACTTATATTGTTTCTCAATTTCAACTTGCCAAAAGGACCTTGCCAAAATTCGTCACGAGCTCTCGGGCTATGAATAAATTCTAATATTATAAAGCTGGAGCGATTTTTTGCATTTGATTAGAAATTTATTGAGAAATGTTATAAGCTATCTAACATCACCCTACGGCCTATGATCTTTAGGGAAGAACTAAGCAATTACGAGTATATACAAATACTAGCATAACACGCGGCTACGCCCGCTTTCAATCTACAAAAAAAAAACGCTTTCGCTTTATGTTACACAGCGACTCACCCTCTCTTCGCTTGGGTTCGTCCCTATGTATTTATTATATTATTGCTCATACAAAAATAGTAAAATCACGAAAAATGGGGAGTGGGGGCAGGAGGGTGAAAAATACTTTACGACCTATTCTCATACCTATATACTATTCTTTATTGCACTTATATGTAAAATACAGAGAGTAACAAACAATAAAATTAGTTAGCAAAGGTGGACTTATCTCTAGAAGAGATCTCTTCCAGTCAACCTAAGTGAGTTAGAGAGATAGTATTAAAATGTACAAAAAAAAAAACATTGAAATTGGTCGAGCCGTATCGGAGGAGTGCGACCACAAACACCGTGACACGAGATATTTATATATTAGATAATACGCGAGCAAAGCCGCGGGCAATAGCTATATTCAATATATTTGACTTACCCGGTGTTTTCGTGTTTTGCGTGTTTTACGTAACAACGACTCATTTATCTCAGGTGGTGGAGACGTATATTTTGTTGACTCATTAATAACTTCCTTCGATGTGACCTTCTTTAAAATATCCCCTATTAAAGTCATTTTAGAAAAAAATATATAAAATTAACAAGGAATTTTGCCCAACGTCTAACACATTATGTTATCGAAATCTACATGGCTTCTAGATTTTGACTTTTGATTCATTAATTTGAAAGAAATAATTAAAAAATAATTAAAGTACTTACAGTGAAAAAAAAAAACACTTTTGTGAGTACAAAATCTTTATTTATGTAAAATACATTACTACAAAATACACTAAAATCGCAATGATACATAATTGTGCATGAATCATTTAAATACAAACCTTCAATGCCGTCACACGTTTTAATACTAAAAATTAAAATATAAACACCACTGGAATGTGACTAGAATACGAATAATTAAATCCAAAATTATTTTTAAAGGCAATATAATATACATTTTTTTGTTATTTTTAATTATTAAATAATATTTTCATTTTTTTAAATTAGGCAGAACAAAAACCATCAGTGCCTAAAAAAATTAAGATCAAATTTTTCCCGCCTTTTTGATTGTCAATAATATAAAGTAATACGATGGTACGTATGTTTTATTTTTTAATTTACTTAATTTAAAACATTGCCCATCTTTAAATTTGATTGTGAACAAAATAATACTTTAAAGCAAACTTAGTGAGATCTACGTTATTTAATATCATAATTATAATCTAAAATTAGCTGTCACTCTTAAATGGTCTAAACGAAATTACACACAATTTATTATTACTAAATATTTTATAATTATCGTGTAATTAAAAAGTGAAATAAAACATCGATTGATTCGTAGCAAAATTTTGGTAAGTTTTTTATAAATTTAACAATCTTATGTTATAGTCTAGTTTCTGACATAATTGAGAGTATTTCAAGCTCAGTTATATAGAATTACATAAACAGAGTCCGCCAAAATAAATGTCAAAGTTAAAAATAGTAGAGTGATTTCCTGTATAAGCTACTATACTCGATTTTGCCATATAGATCTTTTTTAAAGAAAAAGTCAAATTTTCTATATGTATTCGAATTAATATATAATTTAAATGAAAAAAATATGGTTAATAAAAATAATACTATATTCTTTTATATTTTTAATTTAAGCATTAATTCTCTTTCCCTTGCAAAAGTAATACTTATCATTAAGTATATAAATTGTCATTTGTATATTATTTTAAATCTTGTTTGTTTGACTTCATGTTTAGATCTATGACGTTCTGTTTATTTCTTATTCTGAGTTCATAAGCAACGGAAATTTAAAAATTTGGTTACACAATATATCGTATTGTAGAAATAAAAGTAAAAAAAAATTGTGTATAATACCAATAACACCAGTGACAGATCGACACTGACAAGGAACACCATTGTAACTCAGTATTGAGACAATTTAAATTTACTAAAATATATATATATATATATATATATATATATATATATATATATATATATATATATATATGACGTTGTCAGCGCAAAAGTATTATACTTTTATATTTTGATGAATTAATTAAAAAAAAATGTAATTAAATTAATCCAAAGGAACACTATAACTAAATAAATGGTTTCAAAGAAAAAGATTATTATTTAGTACTTGGATGAATATCGTACAAATAAAATAAAAAATACTTTGCATATATAAAAACGATAAGAAATTTTACTTTTAAATAAAAAAATACTTTATAAGTACAGTGTAAAGATTAGTTCATATAATTTTTGCGCTGACCTGATATATAATAAATAGATAAACACACATAAATAATTAGGTAATTGACACCATCAATCAACTATATTTTTATAAGTCAACCCATAACTAGGTACCTACAATTCGAACTCGAGCTCCCGACTACCATACAAAAATACATATTACAAGCAGGGTTGGGAATGTTGAGAGCACTAACCCACATTTTCCTCACTTTGATTAGCCAATTGTTTGGATAAAGACTGTGTTAATGGCAGGGCTGCCAGATCGTATAATTGGATATGAAAATTGTAAAATATGCTTATTTTATGTATATTTCATTTTAAGTTATTAAGTATTTTTATTAAAAAAAATATTGGTCACAGACTATTCCTCAACAGTTTTGTTAATTCATATAAGAAAAAATGATTTGGTATAATTTGAGTGATCCAGTGGTATAAAATAAGTTTGCTCTACTGGCAGCCCTGCTCACTTCACCTCAGTTTCTTTAGTAGACTGTGTTAATGGTACCAACTACCCAATTAGGTAAGCCGACGACAGGTAAGCTAGGGTAAGCGGTGAGGTAAGCCGTCTACTGTCGCTGGCGCAGGGCGGTGTGCGGGCGCGGCACGGCGGAGGGCGGGCGCGCCAGGCGGCTGGCGGCGCGCGCCGGCGTCGCGTACGACAGGTAACGGTCCGACAGGTCCGGCGGCTCGAACTGGGGGGTTCATGGTTTTGATACATTATTATTTCTTTTATTTATTACAAGACACTAACGGCTCACGTCATCCCTAGGTGTATTTTTTTTTGAGCGGGACCCTAATTCTTTACTGAAATAAAAGTAGCCTAAGTTACTCCTTATAACATCAACTATCTGCCAGGAAACGTCCCATAAAAATCGGGCCAGACGTTTCAGAGATTAGCTTTAGTTTTTCTTATATATACCGTATATAATTCCACTAAATTAAAATTAAATCAGTAAAAAGCTGTTATTTTGACATTACAAACAGACACTTCAATTTTATTTATCTGTATAGATGTGAACTACATCATCACCCTGATCCCCCTCGTATTCAAGGGAGGCCCGTGTCCGGAAGTGGGACGTTAAAACGGGGTGAATACAATTTGAATATTATAGCAAACTAGCTAACACACTCGCTTCGCTGGGGTTCGTTCCTAGATTGATTCCCCATACAAACTTTCATCTCCATTTTCACCCCCTTAAGGGATGATTTCCGATACTACCTTCTTACCAAATTTTATATAAATAGGTCCAGTAGTTTTTAAGTTTATTTGTTACAAACATACAAAAATTCAAAACTTTCCTCTTTACAATAGTAGTGTAGATAGATGTAGGTTTATGGCAAAAAAATATATTGCAAAGGTAATTTATTAAGGGCTTTGTTTGATTGTACATGATGAAATTTAAGATGCTATCGATAAACAATTTGCACTTTTAAACTTAATGTAACAATTTTTATACGAAAAAAAAAAACATAAATATATAGCAAAATTTATTAGAAGTAATATTATTAGATATGTGAATAACTTAGCTTATTTTTAATTAAACACATTGTTAAAAAAATGTTAAAATTTAAGTGCATAATCAAAATTAACCACTTAAGCCATCCCTGATTACGTCAAAGGATTACTATATTCTCCACCAGTAGCATAAACTCTATATACAGGGCTGCCAGATCGTATGATTGGATACGAAAATTGTAAATTATGGTTATTTTATGTACACATATTTCATTTTAAGTTAATAAGTATTTTTATAGAAATTTTTTATTCGTCACAAAGTATTTCTCAACAGTTTTGTTAATTTGTATAATAAAATTTGATTTGATATAAATTCAGTGACCCGGTGGTATAAAATAAGTTGGCTTTACTGGCAGCCCTGTCTATATGTCCCTCTCTCTCTAACCCCATCCCCCTCTACTCTGTCTCTCTCTCTCTCTCTCACACACACACATACACACACACTATCAATCTCTCCCCCGCATACGTATGTGAGCGGCGGGGCGCGGCTACGTCAAAGGTAACGGGTTCGATCACCATATTCTCCACCTATACTCTATATATCCCTCTCTCTCCCTCCCCCGCATACGTACGTGCGCGGCGGCGCGCGGCGCGTGCAGGCGCGGCGCCATGTTGTTGCCGGTGTAGGCGACGCACTTCACCTGCCACTCGCCCAGCTGCTCGTTCCAGTGCACGTACTGCTCGATCAGGGCCTGTTGCATAATAAATTATTAAACTACTGACTTGATTCCCAATACAAACTTTCACCCCCATTTTCAACCCCTTAAGGGATGATTTTCGGGGTAAAAAAGTATCCTTTCCAGGGTCTCAAACTATCTTCTTACCACATTTCATCTAAATTGGTTCAGTAAATCTAAAGATTACTCCCTACAACGTCACAAACTCACAAACTTAACCTCTTTATAATATTAGTATAGACTAGCGACTCAACCTCGCTTCGCTCGGGTTCGTCCCTTGGCACATTTTAATTTTTTTGAGCGGAACATTAATAATTTTCCTAAAATAAAAATAGCCCATGTTACTCCTTATAACAGTAGCCATCTTCCAGTGAGAGTTCCGTCAAAATCAGTTCAGCCGTTTCAGAGATTATCCGGAACAAACGGACAGACACAAATTAAAAAAATGTGTTTTTCTTATAAGTACCGTATATAATTACATATGCATTTAGTAAAACGCAGTTATTCTGACATTACACACAGACGCTTCGGTTTTATTTATATGTATAGATTATACAACGCGTGTCGGCGTGTCGGTCACCTGGTACTCCTTGGGTATGTACGCGTCGAGCACGATGTCGGCCAGCTGCAGCTCGCGGCGCAGCGCGCGCACGCCGTCCAGGATGCCCTCCATCTCGCGCTGCTGCTCGCGCTGCTGGTCCGCCAGCTCCGCCTTGGCCGCGCCCAGCAGCTGCACCGCGCGCTTCAGCTTGCGCGTCTTGGCCGAGCTCTCCTCCTGCAGGCTGGAGTACCGCTCCTCCAGGTCCAGCCGCTCCGCCTGACGTTACGTTACATTTTATTTCATTGCATTTCATTTTACTGTACTTCAGTTCATTTCATTTCATCGTATTTCATTTAAATTTAATTTTATTAACGTCTACCAGTAGTTTTACAAAACACATTTATGAATTACATATACAAATTAAATATAAGTTAGTAATTGTGAATCTATTATAAATTTATAAAGAAAAAATATATTGTGTCGTCATTTAATGTCGAAAGAATATATATAATAGATATAGATACAAAATAATTTAGTATTTATTGCATTATTTATATAAAATTTGTCTTATTCTTTAACAAAATCGAGAATAGTAGCGTAAACAGTGAATTACGCAACTATTATTGATTTCGACATTTTTTTTCGGCGAGCTCCATCTATAAACCTTTAGTCTGACGCGCTAGTATAAACCCCCGCCCACCTTTTTGTGCAAATCCGTCATTTATCATAGACATTTGCAACATAAAAACCAAAAAAAAAAATGTTTTTTATTTCTGTCAACGATTATGAACTGATACCAGAGAGTATTTTTATAGCAAAGAAGAAATTAAAGAAATATATTTTGTCAACAAATATGAGAAAAAAAAAACAATAATTTCAAATCACAAATTCGTATTCGTAATCCTGACTTTCAAATAAAATTAAAATAAATTTACATAACAGTCGAATTGTATCAAAAATTTAAATAAATCGCAACGTTCGTGACTCCCACTCCCACCCCCACGGCCCCTCACCTCCTTCTTCTGCAGGTCCTCGCGCAGACGCATCTCGTTGAGCGCGCGCAGCTCGAGCTCGGCGGCGGCGCGCTCCAGCAGGCGGCGCTGCGCGTCCGCCTTGTCCAGCAGGTTCTCGCCGCCCACCAGCACCTTCGACTCCAGCCGCTGCAGCTTCTCCTTCAGCTCCTCCTGCTGCTTCCTGCACACACCGCACCGGCTTATATTTATTGTATACTTATATATATATATATATATATATATATATATATATATATACCATCTAGTTCCATGGTAAGCTACGAGGCTTGTATAGTTGATACATTATACATATATAACTTTAAATACATACATATTATATATATACATGGTGTTTTAAGAAAAAAATAATTGTAAATTTTTTTGGCAACAATGTGTTAGAATAGAGAAAAGGCGTGAGCCTTCTAATGCAAGGACAGACCATAGTCCACCACGCTGGCCGAGTGCGGGCGGACTGAGCATGTCTACAGACAACTTGTTAGGTTCTTTCAGATATGCAGGTTTCCTCGCGATGTTCTACTTCACCGTAAGACAAATGGAAATCTTGTCGGAAATGATTAGCACATGAAAGTATCTGAGGTGTGAGACCCGGGATTTGAACCCGCTTCGCTCGTTTACTCCAAAGCAAACAAAGGAAGGAAGCGCATTAGTAATAATGATATTTTTAAATAACAAAAAAAAATCAGATTAAAAACATTTAAATTAGAGACAAACGGACAACGAAGTGATCCTATAAGGGTTTTTTTTTCGTTTTTACGGTACAAAACTCTAAAAATGGCAAATCTTACTTGGTCCTCTGCAGCTCGGCCTTCTTCTCCTCCAGGACTTTGCGCGCTTGGTGAGCTTTCTCACGGTTCAATTTCTCCTGTAAAAAGAATAACTAAATTAAATTTAAAATTTTAAAATCCCCCGACCATTTTGGACCGATTTTCATCAAACATAGCTAAGAACACTCCCGACTAATTCACCTTTCAAATAAAAAAAAAACAAAATCAAAATCGGTTCTTCCGTTCAGGAGCTACGATGCCAGACAGACACACACACAGACACGTCAAACTTATAATACCCCGTCGTTTTTGCGTCGCGGGTTATAAAAACTTACTTAAGAATCAACTCACTTCAGAGTCTATACATATAATATAATAAAATGGTAATAAAACTAAATTTGTACATTTTGAAAAAAACTAACTGTTACGTATTTTACAAAAATGTACACCCTAAAATAATAAAATTGAACAAAATTATTGTATTTTTTGTCTGTTTGTCGGTGCACATTTCACAAAATAAGTACTAAACCGATTTTAACTAAATTTTGCGTAGTGATAATTTTAACTCAGATCAACATTTACGATACCTTGTAACCTTTTACTATAGAAAAATCTTTCATTCCCACGGGATAACACAATAACTGGTTCTATCAAATTTCTTCTTCTCAAGTTCTTTGAACCCTAAGAGATACATCAAAACAATGTACTAAAAAATTGAAAGTCTTAAAAAGGCCTATAAAAACGTAGCCCCGCTTGAGTACGATATATATAAAATATATAACACACTGCCTCGGTGGTGTAGCGGCTAGCATGTACGGCTGCACACCTGGAGGTCCTGGGTTCGAGTCCCGGGTCGGGCCAAGTTTAGTTATTGAGTCTTTCTGTATAGAAAGACTCAGTAATAGCCCGGAGTTGGGAAGTTGGCGGTGTTTCATCCCCGTGCCTCGGAGAGCACGTAAAGCCGTCGGTCCTGCGCCTTAACTCTCACTGGTCGTGTCTCGTGTCGTCCCACCGGAGTATGAGAGTGACAGGAACAGAGAGTGCACGTTGTGTCTGCGCGTACACTTGTGCACTATAATATCTCCTGCGCAGTTGGCTAGTCTCAATGAGATTGGCCGCCGTGGCCGGATTCGGTCGGGAGAACATCATCATCATATAACACACTTTTGGTATGATGTGGGAATATTAGGAAATTATTGTAATTTAAAGTTTTATATTAAAAAAAAGATAAAAAAATATAGTCATTTTATAATGCTATGTGATAAAAAAATATATAATTCAAAATTGATTTTAAAAAAGAACAAGAAGATAAACTAAAACTAACCTTCTCCTCTCTTCTCATTTTGCGTCGCATCTTCTTCTCTTCTGGATCCAGCACATCCAGTTCGGGGTCTGTGAGCGTGTCATCTGATAATTCTTCTTCGGACACTTCTTCTTCTTCCTCTTCTTCTATTTCTATAAAAACATTTTTTCCAGTTAAATTATAATTGTTATAAGTTGAATGTTGCGAAAGTTTATTTTTACAAATAATAGATTTCTCCCTTACTTTACAAATATTAAAGATATCGTTTCATTTAAATTAATCACTTCTTTATTAAAAAAAAAAAATAATATTTATATTATTTTTTATAAAGTTTATTTTTTTTTTAATTAAAAAGTACACAATTATAAGATACTATATTTCTTTGATAGAATAGAGACGTTGAACTTTTTTCATGACAGCTATTTCGATTTCCGGCTCGGGTAAGCTTTTTTTTTAAAAAACATGCAGTTATTACATTTTTTTTAGAAATAAAGGAATTTTTAGACTTAGATTTTTAGAAATAATGACAAATTACTTAATTCAGGTGTTCTTTGCGTTGTCTTATAAAAAACATAATATACATACCATTTGAATTTTCTTCCAGCTGCTTCTTGAGTTGATCAATCTCTTGTTGGAATCTAAAAAGAAACATGGCTTTAATAAATAAAACACTACTTTTATGATAAATAATTTAAAAATTTTGAAAAAAAATATATTATTTGTGGAATGTTTGAAATGTTTCATATCAGGAGGAATTAAAAATTGAACGTTTAAAGTTTTCAATAGGCTCAGAAATCGACTTTAATAGAAGAGTAAGCAATTTTTAACCGACTTCCAAAAAGGAGGATTTCGTCGGATTTTTTTTATGTATGTTCACCGATTACTCGAAGACGCCTGAACCGATTTGGAAAATTTTTGTTTTGTTTTAAAGCATTTTACGAGCGGTTTTTGAAAAATCAACAATAAATATATTTTTTCAATAAATTGCTTAATCGAATATGTTATTAAAAAACTTTCTTCCTACAAATTACCTGCTTATTACGTCTACACTAAAAAATGAAAAAATAAAAACTTAAAAAAAACCGACTTCCAGGCACTAAAATGTAAAAACTAACTAAACGGGGGTTTTCATTTAGAATAGATATTTTTTACATTTTAGTGCCTGGAAATCGGTTTTTTTTAATTTCTATTGATATGTTCTTACATTATAATATATTCGTCTATCGTACATCGATTAAATTAAATTAAATTTTCTTTGTCAATGCCTTCAAAGCGCGTCAGTTGTTCATAGATTATTTCACCAATGTCACGTGGAATAGAGAAAAGAATTAAAAACTATCAATACTTTTAAATAGAACTAGACAATGCTTCCCTCAGTGCCTTTTGAATTTGTAATACTTTGTACAGGTAATTTATTCATTTCTTATCCTTATGCCCGATTTCACCAACATCCCATAAGCTACCACCTATGTATGGGATCCCTAGGTTAAAAGTTCCCCTAAACTAGCCCCTAAATTAAACTTCGTTTTACCATCGTCTGAGCCCGTATTTCTAGTACTTATATTTAGGTAGCATTTTAAGCTTTAGGTGACCCCTAACTGTCGATGAAACAGAAACTGTCCCCTAAAACAGCCCCCCAACCATGCTTAGGGGATCCCTTAAACTTAGGTGACGTTGGTGAAATCGGCCATTAGTGTTTCTCCAGCTCATAAATCTATCTATGTAATTAATTTTCATATAAATTCATTCAGCCATTTACACACACATATAAACACACGCACACACATACTAAGCCAATTTAAGGCGGATATAGCGGCATTAATTTTCATCTCCAAGCATCGAACCCCCACCTGGTGAGCAGCGCGTCGCCGGGCTCGCTGTTGACGTGCGTCTTGTTCTCGATGTTCTTGGCGCGGTTGGCGTAGCGCAGCGTGCTGATGGTTTCCACGTAGTTGCTCTCCGCCGGGCCCACCGTCGCTATCTACCGATACAAACACACGATATTTTCAAATTCAAATTCAAATATTTTCTTAGATTTACGCGAATGTTTGACATTATTAAATAAAACTATCTTTTCGGATTATTTCGCGGATAATCCCGAAATAATCCGAAAAGATAGTTTTATTTATGTCAAATTCAAAATATTTTATATATTCAGCCCTTTTTAAACGTCCCTCTGCTGGGCGTGGGCCTACCTTCAATACGAAGGTGAAAAACCGCCAACTTCCCAACTCCGGGCCGTTACTGTGGCTTACTATACAGAATGACTCAATAGCTAAACTTGACCCGACCCGGGACTCAAACAAAAGACCACCGGATGTGCCACACATGCTAGCCACTACAGACAATTATTATAACTCATATAATTTTTTTTTTCAACAAAATTGAAGTCTCATTTTCATTTAATAACTTATTTCTCTAAAATCAATCTTTAAAGTTCAAAAGAAATTTACTATTTTGTATTTTACCTTTTTTTTATATAATTATATTATACTAGCGTCTCACCCTATCTTCGCTCGGGTTCGTCACTAGCATGCTTCCTAATACAAACTTTCATCCCCATTTTCACCCCCTTAAGGAATGATTTCCGGGATAAAAAGTACCCTATGTCCTTCCCAGGGTCTCAAACTATCTTCTAACCAAATTTCATCTAAATCGGTTCAGTAGATCCAGAGATTACCCCTACAACGTCACAAACTCACAAACTTTACCTCTTTATAATATTATTATTAGTATAGATGTTTTAATACCTAAAAATCTTGTTTTTTCCGGTTTTAACAAAACATGGGAAATCTAAACAAAAAACATAAATACCATAACAGTCTTAGAGTTCCCCCCGAGGGAGTCCTGCAGCAATCTCGTCAACTTGGAGTTTCTGTACGGTATGTGCGTGGACTTGCCGTCGACCAGCGCCGATATGACGTTGCCCAGCACTGACAATGACTGGTTTATTTTGGTTGCTTCCTTCAACCTGGTTCCCGTTGCTTGGGTTTTGCTTTGTCGTTCTGAACCCTGAAAAGTAAAAAAAAAAAATGGCACTAGAAAGGTTGTAGGTTCGTAGGTTTATTTGATACGAGCGATTTATATATAATTTATCCGTGTAGTAATTTTTGTATTTATACTTCCTTTGGGACATACTAAATGTTAGGTGAAGCTTACCACAATACATTAGTGAAAACCGCATCCAAATCAGTTAAGCCGTTTCTGAGATTAGCGCGCACAAACGCACAGACAAAAATTCTAAAATCATTGTTTTGGTTTATATTGCGTTAATAATAGTGTTTCTCAAATATATTCCATGTACAGACAGCGATCAGTTACAAGTTCATTACATATATGTATAGATGAAAAAAAATATATGAAAAAAAAAAACATTTAAATAACAAACATACCGCCAAATCAACAAGATGTAACTTCCCCATCTTGACATGCATCTTCCCATCGGCACCTCGCTTGCTGTTCTCTACCGTGATGGAGAATATGGCGTGCGATCGAGAACTTTCTATGTTCATAGCGGTAGCGCCGATGTGTCTGCTCTTGTTGCCGACTGCCATTATCTTCTCCAACTCATCCGCATTGTGGACCACGTATCCTGAAATGGGGAACTTCATTAGTCTAGTAATTAAATCTAAACTTATATTATACTAGCGACTCATCCTCGCTTCGCTCGGGTTCGTCCCTAGCTTGGTTCCTCATACAAACTTTCATACCCATTTTCACCCCCATATGGGATAATTACCGGGATGAAAAGTATCCTATGTCCTTCCCAGGGTCTCAAACTCTATCTTCTTACCAAATTTCATCTAAATCGGTTCTGTAGATCCAAAGATTACCCCCTACAACGTGACAAACTCACAAACTTTACCTCTTTTTAATATTAGTATAGATTTTTAGGGTTCCGTACTTTGGGTTGGGTGCCAACGGAACTCTATTACTTAGTCTCTGTCGTGCGTCCGTCGGTCAGAGGGCTACATCTCATGAACCGTAATAGGTAGAAAGTTAAAATTTTCACAGAGTATATATTTCTATTGTCGCTATAACAACAAATAAATAATAATAAATAAACAAAATGGCGAATTACAAAAAGTAAGTTTTTAATTTAAAAAAAATCGATTATGGTACGGAACCCTTCGTGTCGCACTTGAGCGTTATTTTTTATTTTGCCTATTAATTAATTTATTAATTTATTTTGCCTATTAATTTACTTTCTTAGATTTACTTAATTCATTTATTTATTTTAGGTTTTGTAAGTTTTTTTCTGCTATTTTCCTCTTTTTCGACTGCTCATTAACATAATATGTATATTAGTGGAAACTTTACTGCTGTGTGTACTATCTTTTATGTATTTTTTAAGTGTTTTAAACACTGTTTGTTTCCTAAATATAAATAAATAAATAAATTACGCAAATGTTTGACATCTATACATAAATACAGATAAATAAAATTGAAGTGTCTGTTCGTAATGTCAAAATAACGGCATTTTACTAGAGGCATATGAAATTATATAATATGGTACTTCTAATAAATAAATATCCATGACTGGAGTAAAAACATTCGTGCTCATCACACAAATGAATGCCCTCAGCGGGACTCGAACCTGCCACCGCTAGCACACCAAGTTGGGTCACTACAAACTGAGCCAAACGTGTCGTGAACACAAACACTTACCAGTAAGGTCCTTCACAAAGACTCCTATATCAGGGCGCTCCTTCACTTCGAGGCTCTGGTGAGGGTTGTTCCCGAGGAGATCTCTTACTTCCTCGTTGTAAATTTCCAAATATGTCACGCATACTAGGAATCTGGAAAGATATTTGCGATTAATCACACACTCTTTCACTTTGAAATGGCTGGACCGATTTGGATAAAATTTTGTCAAAAACTTTAAATATGTCCAAAAAAAACTTAAAACATTACGTAATGTCACGCAAGAATCCACATTTTGAGAATCACCACTGTTTAAATTGTAGACTATAATATTTTATTATTTAAACTAGCATTGCCTGCAGCTCCGTCCGCGTTCAGATGACCAAAAACCAAATTCTTAGGTTTTACATATTAGTATACTCTTACAATGCAGGTTTTGTATTTTGTCTCAGAAATGAGATATTTTCCCGCGGTAAAAAGTATCTTATATGTTAATCCGGATAACTAGCTATCACCATACCAAATTTTATCAAAATCCAAACAGACAGACAGACAAAACTTCTAAAAACTATACATTCGGCCTCTGTATCGATAATAATGTTTATTTCAATTAGATTTTCCAAAAAATATTTAATGTACAGACTCGGCTTAGTTACAATTTTATTATATGTATAGATCACTCAGTTATACAAATTGTCATTTGTAAACACTGTTTTAAAACATCATTGTTTAGCTTCATGTTTATTTCTATGACACTTTATCTGTATTATTACTTAGTCTGTATTTATACTATAACTAGCGATTCACTCTCGCTTCGCTCGGGTTCGTGCCTAGGCTGATTCCCAATACAAAATTTCATCCCCATTTTCACTCCCTTAAGGGATGATTTCTGGGATAATAAGTATCCTATGTCCTTCCCAGGGTCTCAAACTACATTTTTACCAAATTTCATTTAAATCGGTTCAGTAGATTACCCCTTACAACGTCTTTATAATATTAGTATGGACTAGCGACTCACCCTCGCGCTTCGCTCGGGTTCATCCTTAGGTACGTTTTAACGATTACTGTACAATAGATAGACTATACATTACATTATGTTCAATGTACATAAATAGGTATAAACAGTTCTGAATTTTTCGTTTTTTCAGCGTTTTTGGGTTTTCCCCTATTTTTTTATACTCAAACTACACCTCCAACAAAACAAAAAAAACTTAAATCGGGCCAGCCATTTTCGAGTTTTAGCGAGACTAACGAACAGTGATTTATATATATATATATATATATATATATATATATATATATATATATATATATATATATATATATATATAAAAGAATCCCGTTTTCGTTCAGAGACTAAATAAGCTTTACACATCTCTACATCCAAAACTACCTCCGTATTAAATTTTGATTAAAATCGTGTCAGCAGTTGAGCTGTAAAGGACAACAAACAAACAAACAAACAAACAAACAAACAAACAAACAACAAACAAACAAACAAGCAAACAAACATACAACATAAATAACAGGCCACGTCTTCCCTCTACTAAATAAGGTATGACGTGCAATACTAAAGAGAATCAACTTTCAAATAACTGAATAATGAATAGATATATGTACTACTTTGGTGGTGTAGTGGCAAGCATGTACGACTGCATATACGGAGGTCCTCGGTTTGAGTCCCGGCTGGGCCTAAGTTCAGTTATTGAGTCTTTCTGTTAAGAAAGTCACAGTAAGAGCCCGGAGTTGGGTGTGGGCGGTGTTTCACTCCGAGGCAGAGCACGTTCGAATTATCGTCCCTTCGGACCATGGCGGTCTCATCAGCAACAAAGGAAAATTAGTTCAGTTCAGTTACCAACAGATGGCGTTGTGCATTGATTCTTAATTTGTTTACGTTAAATTAATTTTGACAACTCGTTTGGCTCAGTTTGTAGTGATCCTACTTGCTGTGCCAGTGTTCGCGGGTTCGAGTCCCGCTTGGGGCATTCATTTGTATGACGAGCACGAATGTTTGTACTCCATTGATGGGTGTTTATATCTATAGTATGTATGTATTTAAAGTTATATATGTGTAGTGTATCAACTATCTGGTATCCATAACAGAGGCCTCGTAGCTTACCATGGAACTAGATAGTGCTGTGTGTTAATGTACCAACATATTTATTAATAAAACAATCGTCCCTAAAAGTAAAAAAAATGAAGTAGTGGCGGCGGCAACTTTTCTAGCCGTTGAGTCTCACATAACCACCTATATTGTCTACAGGTGGTATGCGTAAATGCATTTCCCAACATTAAAAAAAGAGTATTGTGTCTAGATCTGCTAACATTGCTTACTTTTCATCATCCTTCGCCTTCGCGATGTGGCTAAATATGTGGGCAAAGGAATTCGGTATGATGCCTCTGAGTTCTGGCGCGGAGTTGCTCCCGGCCATGGTGTAGGTCTTCCCGGTGCCGGTCTGTCCGTACGCGAATATCGTTCCATTGTAGCCTTTGAGTACTTGTTCGACGATCGGACTGGCTGTTTGGACATAAATGTCCATCTGAAAAGAAGAATTTAATTTTAAATTAATCGAAATGTATACATATATCTAATAAAAATTGTAACTACGCCGAATCTGTACATTAAATATTTTTTGGAAAATCTTATTGAAATAGACATTACTATCGATACAGAGGCCGAATCTATAGTTTTTTAGAATTTTTGTTTGTCTGTCTGTCTGTCTGTCTGTCTGGGAGCGCACCACGAAAAATCCACTGGACAGATATTGATGAAATTTGGTATGATTTGGTATGAAAATATTTCATCTCTGAGAAATCTATTCAAAACATTAAAAGGTAAGCAGGGACGAACCCGAGCGGAGTGAGGGTGAGTCGCTAGTACTATTATAAGATCTTTAAAACTAATAGTTCGTAATAATGTAAATAATTTTATATACATAAAAGTTTATATGGGTTTGTATGTTCATATATTTTTCACGTTAAAATGGCAGAATGGATTTGTATGCATAATTTAGTATAAGCACATCTCAATAACCTATCTATCTGTGATCTTTATTAGCGCTAGTATGACGTAATTTGTACGGACCGTAATTCACATTTCTATTTCTAGTAAGAAAAACTCCAGCCTGCTATACCTATCGCTACCCTTTAATTAAAAGCACCTCTTGTCTTATTGAGTTACAAAAGAATTTCTTTCTGTTTAAATTAAAGAAAATTAAGGGTGAAATAATTACTTTTAAGTAATTTTAAGATAGAAAAACCGTATTACAGATTGATAAATATATAATGATATAAAGCAAGAACAAAGAATTAAATATATATATATATATATATATATATATATATATATATATATATATATATATATATATATATATATATAGTATTCTGCTGGTTCCTACTGCTGGGCGTGGGTCGCCCAATAAGAGGAGGATCAGGCCATAGTCCATTCTCCTTCACCGTAAGACAAGTGGTAATCATGTTGGAAATGATTCGCACATAAAAATTGAAATTGAAATTTATTTATTTAGTATCAAATGGCTACGATGATACTGCAAAAGTATAAAGTGCGTTGTTACTGCGTAAAAATATCAAAGGTGCGAGACCCGGGATTTGAACCCGCGTCAATCGGTTTCACAAATGAGCGCGTTACCACTGGGCTTCCACTGCTTTTGAAAATATTATAAAGTTTATAATTTAATTTAAATATTATAAAGTAAGTTTCTTTCTTTCTATTATTTGATTAAAATCATTTTATAGTTCAACTATGCAGCCATTTTAAGTCAGATTATTATTTATTTTAATTATCTATAACAAAATTGTACTTATACGGGAAACACATTTTTTTATATATTTGTCTGTCTGTTTGACTATTTGTTCTGGCTAATCTCCAAAACGGCTGGACCGATTTTGACGGGACTTTCACTGGCAGATAGCTTGTATTGTATTGTATATTGGACTCGTTTTCCGCACTTAGACTCGCATTTGGTCCGTTGTACGTTGCGAATCCTGGCTAGTTCAGCCAGCCTAACTCCGTCCAAAAGCGCAAAAGCTTCCTGGGAGCTTCACAGGCTTCGCGGAGCGACCTCACCGGTTCGAGGATTTCATTTCGTTGGGAAGTTACCGCTACGCATTCCAGGACTACGTGAGCGACTGATTCTACAGCGCTAAAGCACCCTCTGCAGAGAGGGCTGTCCGTTGCGCCAATGTTAAATAAGTGTTTGTTTAAGGGACAGTGGCCCGTTATTGGCGTGGCCCTATCATTATTTTGAGATTGGTTCTGTTTAAGTTTAGTAGGCGTTTAGTGAGATGTGGGTTGACTGCGGGCAATGCTGATCTAGCTTGCCTGCAGTCTGTCGTTAGCGACCATCTCTTGTTTTGAAGCGTCAGCGTTCTTTGGCGGATCCAGGTGCGAACCTGTGAAAAAGGTAGAAGAAGAAGTGGGTATGGGCCGGTTACTTCTAACCTCGATCCTTTCTTTGCAAGTTCGTCAGCTGCATCATTGCCTAGTGAACCGCTGTGGCCCTTGATCCATTGAACAGTGACTTGATTGGTTAGTGCTATTGTATCGAGGGCATGGTGACACTCAATTATTAATTTATTGTTTGTTTGTTTGTTTGTTTGTTAACGCCTGCAGAACGGCCGCGCTATCGGAGAGGATTTTTATGGTATGATTGTTTACCTCCCGTCTTTGCACTGCCCTTGCGGCTTCCGTTATGGCTACATATTCGCATTGGAAGATCGAGCTGTGTATGCCTAATGGTATGTGTATGTTGACATTGAGATCGAGGGAAAATATCCCAGCTCCAGAGCCACTCTTCGTTTTGGAGCCATCAGTGTAAATTCGTAGCTCGTTGGCTGCTGATTGGTCTATTTTCTCTTCAATCATGTTTATGTTAAATTTTTTGTTGAAGATGTGTTTGTTATATGTTCTATCACACGGGGCAGCAATAAACGGTAGTTGCTTTATTGCTCTGTCCAATATGGATGTGTGTGGACTGTTGTTGTTTTTCCCCCATAGACCTAGGTGCATCAGCCTTATGGCAGCCATGGTCGCCTCTTGCTGTATGTAAAGGTCCAGGGGTGTTGTTTGGAGCGCTATTTCTATGGCTGCTGTGGGAGTCGTTTTCATACAACCACTGGTAGCAGACAATGCCAGCCTTTGGAAGCGTCCTAGTTTCGTGATTGCAGTCCGGAGTTCCCTTCTGGTCCACCAAACCAAGGCCCCGTAGGTTAGCATTAGTCTAACTACCGCCGTGTATAGCCACATAGTTATTTTCGGCGAGAGCCCCCATTTTTTGCCTAGCATTCTTTTCTGGCAGATAGCTTATGTTATAATGTATATATATGTAACAAAATCTGCGTACTTCTAGTTGATATAAAAAAATAACAACTAGAAGTTGAATAAAATAAAAAAATCGACTTCATAATATCATTGTACACTTAGTTATAAATGAAACTAATAAAAAACTGTTAAAACAAAGACATTCAGATGAAATTATTGTCTATAATATATATATATATATATATATATATATATATATATATATATATATATATATATGCCTACTCTCTTTTGTCTCTATGATTAAATAGGTTTCTGGTTTTATAATTTAATCTTAATCTGGTCAGTGCAAAAGTTACCGATTTAAATCAAAACGGTTTGGTCAGAAACAGAAAAAAATTTTTTTTTAATAAGTACGTGTGATTAACAGCATAAAAATAAACAGTTGGTACGAGTATGTACAATTAAGTAACAGTGAGGTACAGTACAACAAATGAAATTATTATGATCAAGCAAGTGCTAAAGTAAATAAAAACATAAAATTAAATATAAAAGTAGTAAATAACACCCGCTTCTACGAGTATGTAAAATTTCAACATTGTCGATAGCACCTATCTTACAATATGGTAAGTGTGTTAGTGGGGCAGGGCCGCGACCCGCGCGACACGAATGCGCGATGCATCTATCGATCTCGTCTGGTCCTCTGGGGGTAGAGGGGTTAGGGGTTAGGGCTTAGGGGGTAGGTACTAGGTATATATTAGGGGTGGCTCGGTATATACCTATCTAGTCACCCGCTCTTGCTTCGCTTTCATACAAACTAAGGCCGTTTGAGTGAGAGGCATATAAATGTACATAGATATTTTCATTTACATATATAATACTAGCGACTCGACTAGGGTAGGATAGGTTAGGATATTATAAGCAAATTTTTGATACTTTAAGTTAAATTCTTGCAATTTTCGTTATGATCACAATTTTTTTGAAGTCATACTTCTTTTACCACGTTTGGATAAAAATATGAGAGTAAATTTTTACGATGCGCTCGCACACCGACAGCCAAAAAGCGACATGATGAAGTTAGCTGCGTTCCTTTTACAAACAGAGAGTTGTGACATACGGGGTGCAATCTTTAGCTATTTTTGTTCTGTTACGCCAAAGAAGTATAACTTCTTACGTGCGTACATAAGTACACACACACGTTTTTTTTTAAATATGTATCATGTTACTCGCTGATAATGTAGCTTTTGATAGGTGACAGAATTTTTAAAATTGTTCCAGTAGTTTTTTAGTTTATCCATTACAAAACAATTAAACAATTTTTCTCTCTTTCTCTCTCTCTCTCTCTCTCTCTCTCTCTCTATATATATATATATATATATATATATATATATATATATATATATATATATATATATATATATATATATATATATATATTTATTGCGAGTGTACGTTAGAAGATAGACATATACTTACTATTGCAGTTTTTTCTGTAGGTCTTTTAAAGACCTACAATATTCTAGTACATTGTTTTGATGTATCTCATAAGGTTTAGCCAGCGTTACAACCTAAGAACACTCGATAGAACCAATTATCGCGTTTTCCCGTGGGAATGAAAGATGTTCCTGTAGAAAAAGGTATCCTAAATGTCGACCCGAATAATAAGTTATCACTACACAAAATTGAGTGAAAATCGGTTCAGTACTTTTTGCATGAAATGTATGTAGACATCGATTTCGCTAAATTACCGTTTTATTATATGTACAGATTAAATATTAAAATACGGCTGGAGCGACGGTCATATTTTCTATATCTGTAATGCAGATCGCAGATTGACCACGCCTTCCTTTGTTCTATTCGATCCATATGAGACTGCTAGCGTGTCACTTTAAGGTTATTAATAGAAAATAAATGTACTTATGTATGTCTATATATAAGACTCGGTGTGTATGTATGGATAAAAAACGGCTGGAGCGATTTTGATGAAATTTTCAGACAATCTACAGATTAGCCCAGCGGGTGATCCTGTGAAGTTTGGTATTTTTAATCGTTTGAACGCGAGCGGAGCCGCGACAATACTAGTATATGATAATGTGTATTTTGTAACTTAATTTAGTTTAAAAATATATGAAAAAAATATGCCTTTGTCCATTTGTAATGTATGATTCAGGACAAAACGAACCAGTTTTATCTATCCACCTCCTGGCTTCGCCATCAGATCAACTCGATGGTATCATGTTCGTTACTCCTTCACCTTGCGACGGCTGGACAGATTTGGATAAAATTTAGTACAGAGATTATGACCTGGAATAAGACAATAATTTTGCCAAAAGGTAGCGCTAACTGTACACCATTGTAATTTGTAAGCTAGAACCTGGGTTTGAGTTCCGGAGCAGGCAGAGTATTAATAGGCCTTTCTGTTAAGGTATTTTCAGTAGCAGGCCGGAGTAGTATCAGTAAGTTGGTCGTGTTACAGCAAGTTATCGAGGCAGAGCACGTAAAGGTCTTACATCTCTCTCATTAGTAGTGGGTTCCTACTGCTCGGTCACAGGTGGGACTCATCTGACTTTCAGGGTAAATCCTCACTGATTCTAACTGATTTTAAGACAGACAGACAGACAGATAGATCTTTGATTTGAAATCAAATAAAAAATATTGAATAGTATCAAAATCAGTTAAGAGCACTTAATAATAAAATAACTCTGCTAAAAGACGTTACTACAAAAGAAGGCATCCCAACAAAAAAAATGTTAAACTACAAAAATTTCATGTAAAAATCGAATTCGGGACTTTTCGCACAACAGTGTCCCTTACAATGACTCGAGCAATTTAAACTAGTCAAATTGCCTTCTTAAAAATTAGTTTTAACCAAATCCATTTGAGTCTTTATAACGTCGTCCGGTTAATAGTACTTCCGAGAGTTATATTCTCGCATTACCCTATTGTAGTTCTGACTGGAATTTTGGATGAATGTTATATATCTCGAAGATAAAGGTTGAAAAAATCTATCTGATAGGTCTTATATATACATATATATATATATATATATATATATATATATATAATATATATATATATATATATATATAAGCCCACGGCTTCGCTCGCGCTAAAACTACAAAAAAATCTCTAATGAGGTAAGTTTCATACAAACTTTCATACCCTATTTTACTCCCTTATAGGATGAATTTCGAAAAATGCTAAAACATGTATGTATTTAATTTTATTGAAGAGTATTAGTACCAAGTTTCAAGTAATTCTGATCATATTTTTTTTGGATTGTATTATAATTTATAACGTGTTTTCCCGTGGGAATTAGATAAACTCCTGCGGTAAAAAGTAGCCTATGTCACTCTCCAGCCTTCCAACTATCTCCACACAAAAAATCACGCCAATCCGTCACTTCGTTTCGACGTGAAAGAAGGACAAACAAACACACTTTCACATTTATAATATTAGTATGGATTCTTTATTGCACTTAAGAAAAAACAAAAATACATAGAAAATGACGAAGACAAAAACGGACTTATCTCTATAAGAGATCTCTTCCAGTCAACCCATGCATGTGGGAAATAGTGTTAAGTAGCGGGACAGTAAGAGAAAGTGCAAAGATATATATATAAGAAAATTCAGGTGTGTATGTATTTTTTAATACCGAATCATAAAAAAATAAATTTTTGACCTTGATTTGATTGTGAATTTTTTTCACCATACTAAATTTCATCAAAATCCCTCCAGTCATTTTTCTGTGATGCGGTAACAAACAGACAGACAGACAAAAATTCTAAAAACTATAGATTCAACATCTGTATCTATAATAATGACTATTTCAATAAGATTTTCCACAAAATATTTAATGTAGGTACAGATTCGACTCAGAATTTTCTTACATGTATGTATAGATACTCACTCTAATTTAGGCAGCGAGCTTAAGGCATAAAAGAATAATAAAGAACAGCTAAGTTGCAATTACTAAAATGGAGTAACATTTTGTTCAATGAGAAAAAAACTGTAGCGCTGTTAATTATCATTTGAAATTCCTTCGTCGTTAAGCAATAACGCAAGTAAGTTCAAAGTTTTTTTTACAAGTTTTTTATATGAGTGTATTAAACACAACGGACATTTTGTCCGTGCCTTTTTTGATTTCGTATTAAATAAACCCTTTAATGTCCCACTGATGGGCACGAGCTTCCCTACAATACGAGGGGGATCAGGCCATAGTCCACCACGCTGGCCAAGTGCGGGGCGGACTTTTAATATCTTTCGAAAACTTGCTGGATTCTCTAAAACATGCAGGTTTCCTCACGATGTTTTCCTTCACCGTAAGACAAGTGGTAATCATTTTGAAAATATATTTATTTAGAAAACGATTTCTTTATCTATACACCTATACAGATAAATAAAATTGAAGTGCCTGTTTGTTGTGTCAAAATAACAGCGTTTTACTAAATTCATATGAAATTATATACGGTACTTATAAGAAAAACACAATTTTTTAAATTTTTTGTCTGTCTGTCTGTCCGTCTGTTTGTTCCGGATAATCTCTGAAATGGCTGGACTGATTTTGACGGGACTTTCACTGGAAGATAGCTGATGTATAGTGAGTAACTTAGGCTACTTTTATTTTAGAAAAAGAATTAGGGTTCCGCTCAAATTGTTTTAATAAAATTTGGTTGATATTTTGATTGGACTGAAAAGGATGGAGGTGTCAGAGACTCTGTCTCTCCCGTGACCATGATTGTTATAAAGCATTCGAAACTTTGAAAACCAAAAATCAAAATTATCGCACAAAAAACCAAAAGATAATTGTATTTAAAATGTAAAATATTTGGCGTAAATCTAAGAAAATCCTACTAATATTATAAATGTGAAAGTTAGTGAGGATAGATAGATGGATGAATATTTATTAATCGCGCCAGAACGGCTGAACGGATTAGGTGAAATTTGGCAAACATAGATTATAGTATGGAACAGCACATAGATTATTTTTATCCCGGATAAATGTACGGTTCCCGTGGGATAGATTTATTTTTGTCTAGGAACGAACCCGAAGCGAAGCGATAGTGTGCCGCTAGCCCTAGTAATATTATAAATGTGAAGTTTATGAGGATGGATGGTTGAATGGATGTTTGTTACTCAATCACGCCAGAACTCCTGAACGGATCTGGATGAAATTCGGCATAGAAATAGATTATAGTCTGGAATAGCACATAGGTTACTTTTTATCCCGGAAAAATGTACCTTTCCATTTCATGGGATCCTTTTCCAAATCTAATAATATATATCATTTAAAGTATTTTTTATTGAAATTAACAATTACACGTTTGCATTTATAATGCTTAGTAATTTGAGACAAAATATTTTTTGATGGCTTAGTATTCGTATATGTACCTATTCGAATTAGGTCACAACGTAGTTTAGTTATTCTGATATTATAACAACGAGATCTTTTAGGGTTTCTCGAAACCGGCTAATCCTATTGATTTAAAACTGCTTAATAGAATTACGCCATATACCCATGGATTGTAATTTGGTTATTGATAAACTAGTATCTGACCATCGCTTCGCTCGATCCTCCTATGTATCCTCGATGTTCCTAGGTATCTAACAGTAACCATGTGTCAATCTAGGTCATAGCCTATCTGTGTACTAAATTTCATCTAAATCTATCCAGCCGTTAAAGTATGAAGGCACAAAAAGATACACACATGGTATACACATCGTTGCTAGTCGCTACATATTACTATAGACGCTCGTTAAGTTTATGAGTATAGATGTTTGTTACTCAATCACGCCAGAACGGCTCAACGGATCTGGATGAAATTTGACACAGATGTAGATTATAGTCTGGAACTGCACATAGGCTACTTCTTATCCCGGAACAATGTACGGTTCCCGTGGGAAAGGTTTGTTTATGACTTCGTAGAGGCGAACTCGAGCGAAGCAAGGGTAAGCTTCTAGTGTAAGTCGAATGTGTACATTAAATATTTTTTGGAAAATCTTATTGAAATAGTCATTATTATACAAAGGCCGAATCTATAGTTTTTAGAATTTTTGTCTGTCTGCCTGTTTATCTGGGAACGCATCACGAGAAAACCACTGGACAAATTTTGATTAAATTTTGTATGATGATAGCTGGTAATCCGAGTCAACATATAGGATACATTTTACTGCGGGAAAGTACCTCATCTCTGTGAAATGTATACTAAACATTAAAAGGTAACTAGGGAACGAACCCGAGCGAACCGAGAGTTAGTCGCTAGTAATTTTCTAAAACCTAACTGTATCTAGAACATATGGCGACCTACGTGCTATATGACGGACGGAGATAAAATGTAGGTCGAGTTACCTACTCGCCATAAGGGCGTCGCCTACTGGGTCGGATAAGCTTTGCGTATTGATTTTCATAAGCTGACTCTGTGTTTATGCCAACTTTTGAAATTAAATGTTTAGTTATTTCTAAATTAGCATAATGGTGTAATTTTAATGGGTACCTCGTAGGAGATATCTATACTAATATTATAAAGAGGTAAAGTTTGTGAGATTGTGAGTTTGTGACGTTGTAGGTGGTAATCTCTGAATCTACTGAACCGATTTACATTCGGCCTCTGTATCGATAATAATGACTATTACAATAAGATTTTCCAATAAATATTTATGTACAAATTCGACTCGGTTATAATTATATTATACTAGCGGCTCACCCTCGCTTCGCTCGGGTTCGTCGCTAGGTACGTTTTAAATAGATATAAGTAGTTATTAGCCAGCGTTAGCCATATACATTTTAATATATTTTTTTTCGAAAATTTTTCATTTTTTCTCTTTATTAAAACCTTCCGTGGACCTTAAGGAACGTACGAAAAAAATAGCCCAATTGTTCCAGCCATTCTTGACTTATGCGCTTACCAACATCCATTTTTATTTATACGAGTATAAGAAGATGTAATAGGAATAGAAGAATCACGAAAAACCATCGCAGTTTTATTCGCCACGTTCCCAGCAAAGGTAGGTAGGTACATTAATAGTTGCCTGGAGCATTTTAATTTTGACTAAAAATATCCCAAGCGAAGCAGAAATTTCCAGTTAAAAATCTAACCGTGCGTTTAAAATCTATACATATAATAAAATTGTAACTAAGCCGAATCTGTACATTAGATATTTTTTGGAAAATCTTATTGAAATAAACATTAATATCAGTTATCGATACAGAGGCCGACTCTATAGTTTTTAGAATTTTTGTCTGTCTGTCTGTCTGTTACCGCATCACGAGAAAACCACTGGACAGATTTTGATGAAATTTAGTATGATGATAGCTGTTTATCCGGGTCAACATATAGGATACTTTATACCGCGGAAAAATATCTCATTTCTGAGAAAAAATACAAAAACTGCATTGTAAGATTATACTAATATGTAAAACCTAAGAATTTGGTTTTTGGTCATCTAAACGCGGGCGGAGCCGCGGGCAATGCTAGTGTATCTATAAATACGTAAAGCACTGAAACGTGCTATGATATAAGCGACCCTACTGCAGTGGATGACGTCACAGCCTAAATTAGAACGGGGAGGAAAATTTTATCAGTATTAGCACGCGGAATGAATTGCGAGACTCATTCGCATTTTAGATGAAAAAGTTGTGGAAGGCATTTATTCAACTTTATATATAGCTTTATTATCTTGATTAATTTTTACGTGATAGAATTGTAATATGAATGGAAATTTTGGTTTAGTGGCTAGCATGTGCTACTGCAAAACCGGAGGTCCTGGGTTCAAGTCTTGGATCGGACCAATTATAGTTAATGGATGAAATATATGAATAATTGGTATTTTATTGATTAATTTTTACGTGATAAAATTATATATGAATGGAAATTTTAAGATGTTATTTCTGTCTGTATATTGGTTGACGTTGGTTTAGTGGCTAGCATGTGCTACTGCAGAACCGGAGGTTCTGGGTTCAAGTCTTGGATCGGACCAATTATAGAATATATGAGAAATTGGTATTTTCTTGATTAATTTTTACGTGATAAAATTGTATACGAATGGAAATTTTAAGATGTTATTTCTGTCTGTATATTGGGTGATATTGGTTTAGTGGCTGGCATGTGCTACTGCGGAACCGGAGGTCCTGGGTTCGAGTCCCGGATCGGACCAAATATAGTTACTGGGTTGTAAAATTGGCGGTATCAAACTATCATTCGCTATGTAAAATTGTCATGCCACCGAATATTGAGAGTGGAAGAAATAGAAAATACTTGTGTTTGAACACGTGCATTATAACTGGTTAAAAAATAAATTAAAAAGGGGTTATGTTAGTGTTTATTATCACTAATGTTCTCCCAGTGGTGGAAATTTGACCGTGTTTTTTTTCGTTGATAACATTAAAAGCTTGTCAATAGCTGCGGCTATACTTCCGAATAGCCCGTCCATACCTCTCAATCTGAATTTTGGTATACATACATATGGATTTCGACGCACTGATAACGAACATGTTACTTAAAATATCCGCAAATTTTATTTTCAAGGTCAAATCTAAGAAAAATAATTTGTTTGCAATGTTTTTCGCGTTTATAGCAATAAATATAGATTTTAGAGAAAAATGTCTCCCTCAAAAGTTGTAGGCCATAAAAAGATTGACATTTATTGTTCAATACGTTTTTCGTGTAGAGCCAGTAGTTTGGGAAAAAAATGCGAAATTAAAAAAGTATTGAGTAAAAAATGTCGATTATTTTATGACTTACAATTTTTGAGGGAGACATTTTCCCCTAAGATCAATATTTATTACAAAAAACGCGAAAAAATTAAAAAATCGATTTTTCTTAGATTTGACCTTGAAAATAAAATTTGCCGACATTTTGGCCACGATAGTCATTATCAGCGCGAAACTCATATTAGGAAGTTTATCCATGGCTAAAAAGCAAAAAAAAAAACTGTTGACAAACGCAGGAGAAAAGGCTACAGAAATTTTAAATAAAACTATCTTTTCGGATCTTGTCGTGGATTTATTTTGATTTTTGGTTCCCGACTCTACTAACTGTTATGTCTTTGCCTATATATATATATATATATATATATATATATATATATATATATATATATATATATATATATATATATATATATTGCTTTGTATGGGCTGGCACCGATTTCGAAAATATTTGATTAGGTATGTATAGTAAATGAAAACTACCAATCAGTTATTTTTTACTTTTTAGTGCTTTTGTTTGAAGTCGGTTTTTATTTTTTTGTTAAAAAGTCTTTATTTTTCCCTTTTTAGTGTAGACAGTAGGTGCAAAGTAAGAATTCTAACGTGTTAGGCTTGTCAAATCAAACAAAATAAGCCCAACTCAAAGTATCTGCTATTAGCCGTTGAAGAGTTCCACCTATCCACCTTCTGGCCTTACCATCAGATCAGGTCAAAAATACCGAACCACTGTACTATCAACGGAAATAGAAACACTTGCAAAGTTTCAAGTCATTATGACAATTAGAAGTAGGTTAAATTCATCATTAGCTATTTTTCCACCCTTAGGGGTGGTACTTTTTTTTTGAAATTTAAATGGGATCAATCTGGAAGTATACTCTTTCAAACAACACAAAAATTGTCGAAATCGGTTAATAAATGACGGAGTTCTAAGGTAACAAACATAAAAAAAACAGTCGAATTGAGAACCTCCTCCTTTTTGAAGTCGGTTGAAAAAGAGAAGGCAGTGGTAGGCCAGTGGTAACGCGCTCGCTTGGGAAACCTAGTGAAACGGGTTCAAATCCCGGGTCTGGCACCTCTGATATTTTCATGTGCGAATCATTTCTAGCATGATTACCACTTGCCTTACGGTGAAGGAAAAACATCGTGAGGAAACCTGCATGTCTGAGAGAACGTAGCAAGTTTTGAAAGATATGTGGAGTCCGCGGTCCGCCAACCTGCATTTGGCCAGCGTGGTGGAACATGGCCTGATCCCCCTTGTATTGAAGGGAGGCTCGTACCCAGCAGTGGGTCGTTAAAAAGAGTTGAATATGTACATACATCCATCCTTAAAAAAGTGACAAACAGAAGAACTTTCCAATATTAATTCGATATTTATTCTTCAAAAAAGAGCAGTACGAGCTATTTATGATCTAAGAGCACGTGATTCCCGGCGAGATCTTTTCAAAAAAATTGGTTTTTGTCGGATGCATCACAATAATAAAGAATTTAAATAATTATGTAAAAAACAGACACACAATAAACACTAGGAATAGAAATAAGCTTGTCACGCCTAGATTTCGACTCCAAAAGGTGAAGAAATCCTTCATGGGCCTGAGTATACGCATACATAATAAGATTCCACAAAATGTCCTAGATTAATCTTTTTAAAAATTTTAAGATAAAATAAAAAAAACATTTTAGTGAGCAAAACACTTCAAGAGTTTCTTATTGATGAAAATATCTGGAATTGAGATATATTGACTCGTATGCGGTCTATCTATATTGTTATGTTAATAAAATAAATGTAACTTCGATATTTAAAAGAGCAACTGCTGAGTTTCTCAGTTCTTCTCAGCAGAACTGCTTTCCGAGCCGGTGGTAGCTTCCTCACGAACTGACTACATGGACGCTTACATTGACGAGTCAAAAGCACTTGATTTACAAGTCTAATTGAATAAAAAATTAATTTTATATATACTGTTAGTGGGACAGAAAATCACACGTGGACCAATCTACAGGCAGAATTTATATAAATAGTTTCCCTACGTGGTAAACATTGTAGTGACTGGTGCTGAGCTCGAATACGTAAATAAATTTATTGCTCACGAATTGCATGAAATGGCTTATGATATGTTTTTTTATATTACAGGCTATTAAAGCAGTGGTATTCCAGTATTAAAAATGAAAAATTTTAAAAAAGTATCTTTTTCTATAAATCGAGGCGAACTATAAATAAATAAACCAAAAAAAGTTATCTTGGGAGTCGATTTTTAACTACATCTCTTCTTTATTTTCGAACAAAACTATGTATTTAAAATCTGGATAACTCCAATAATTTTGTAGTTCTGGAGCTGACCTGATGATGTAACCAGAAGGTGTAATTTGCAATTCCTTAATGGCTTTCGCTTTTAGGGCAGTAGTAGGCTAGGGGCGACCCTATCCCTGGTAACCAAGTGAAAGTCTATGACCTGATCCCCCTCGTATTGAAGGGAGGCTCGTGCCCAACAGTGGGACCTTAAAAAGGGCTGAATACTTAGTAGCTGCTAGTAAAACCTTGAAATTAGGGGTCCTTTGACTGCACACAGGAAATGGTCAATTTTGTCAATACTGTTTCCTATGCAAACTTTGCTTACAACCTTTGCTCAAAGATAGATCAAAAGATACACGGTTCAAGTCTCAAATTGCGCCAAGTACAATTATTTGTTTTTAAAACCTCCAGGTAAATTTCTAAGAAATTAAATAAATTTTTAAGAAATCTATTGTTAACTATAACGCTGGCGTGTCCGCGGTCGTGGAGTGATTAACAGAAGATCAGGAAAGAGAGCAATTTTGTTAGTCTATAATATTTTAGCTGTTCAGGTCTCATCGGTTCTGGAGTTAACGAATCGGTGAATACAGCATGAATAAATCTCTAATATATACAATTCTCGTGTCAGTGTTCGTAACGAAACTCCTCCGAAACGGTTTGACTGATTCTTATGAAATTTTGTGTGTATATTCAGTAGGTCGAAGAATAGGATGTTAACTATTTTTCAGACCCCTAAGTGATAAGAGAGGTCCACCCTAGGGACGATCCCGAGCGAAGTAAGGGTGAATCGCTAGTAAATATATATTAATATCAAATCTACAGAATTGTCCAACATACAAAACCCAGTAGTAACATAAAATATGTTAAAACCACATATAAATTTGTTAATGTATATTCAGTACTCACTATCCTAGCCCGTGTTTTAGTAGACTTGATAACTTATCTATACCGATAAGGCGCGGGTATACGGAAATATTATGTTGAAACAAAGATTGCTTTGAACGGCACTCATATTATTTTCACATATTGAATACTATATTTACTTATATTACGAATCTATCTCAGAAGTAGGTCAGGTAGGCCAAGTAAAATTCAGTGTAACAGCACACAAGTATTTTTTTTTTAAATGGCTTATAGTTGCGTTAACAGACGCAATCCATTCTGCCAGCGTCACGTTTTGTGAGGAAGACACGAATGAGATTGAGCGGTAATTTTGAAATTTGGTAACTTTATTGTGGAATTAAAACTATAAATGAATGATCGGTCTACAAGAGTAACCTATAACAATAGAAAAAATAATTACGTAATACAAAAATGACACAATAACTATATTATAATTTAATTTTATTATCTACTATAAATTTAACTAGTTTTTTAATAAATGGGCTAAATACAAGGGCTAATAAACATTTGGTGTTAACTGGGCGGTGAATTTGAGGAGGGATTATAATATTTAAAGAGTCATGAAACAATATAAACGGTGCTCCCGCCCTTTTACCACTCAAGATGACAACGTCAGAAAACTCAAATAAGTATTTTGTATCAGAATGACAACATAAAGAATAAAATAATAAATCTACAATAATACATATAGGATCCTATTTTATATTATTTTTAGTATAACACTTATTAACGGTTTCTAATTTTACGGTAAGGTAAAGATTCGATTCCATTTTCCAAAATTTCATTTAAAAACTGTTTACGATCACGTCAAAAGTTCAGTAAATAAATAGATTTGCTTTCACATTTTCCTATATATAAATAGACAAAGACAAAGCAGTTCAACATTAAATTCTCCTCTGTCAACAGATTTTCTTTTTTTTTTATTATTTTTACGTTTTAACGTTTAGTATAGATTTTCTCAGAAATAAGATATTTTCTCGTAATAAAAAGTATCTTATATGTTGACCCGGATAACCAGCTATCACCATACCAAATTTCATGAGAATCCCTCCAGTGGTTTTTCTGTGATGCGGTAACAGACAGACAGACAAAAATTCTAAAACCTATAAATTCGGCCTCTGTATCGTTAACAATGTTTATTTCAATAAGTTTTTCCAAAAAATATTTCATGTACAGATTCGGCTCAGTTAGAATTTTATTATATGTACCTATAGATTTAGTATCTCTTGATGAGCTTTAGTATTGTTAATAAAACAATTTTCGAAACCGGTTTTGTATACAGTCCTTTATAACGTCCAAATGCTGGGCGTGGGCTTCCCTTCAGTACTAGGGGGATTTGGCCATAGTCCACCACGCTGGCCAAGTGTGGGGTGGCGGACTGCACATGTCTTTCGCATTTGCTAGGTTCTCTCAGACTGCGGTTTCCTCACGATGTTCTTCCTTCCCTTCATAAAATAAGTGGTAATCATGTTGAAAGTGATACTATCTTAATATATATATATATATATATATATATATATATATATATATATATATATATATATATATATATATATAATTCTTCTGTACGTGTGTTTGTCACCTTTCTCTTCCTAAAGGGCTGGACCGATTTGGATGATATTTTGTGTGTATATTTCAATGGGCTCCTGGGTGGTTTGAAAATACAATTGGACCCGGTAGGTGGCGCTGCTATCGGTGTCAAAGAGTTTGTTTTTTAGTACTTTGAACGCGGGCGAAACCGCGGCTACTGCTAGTATCCTTATAAATTATAGCCTATGTGTTACTCTAATTTCTAATTCTAATTGTAAAGTTTCATCAAATTAATTCTAATTGTAAAGTTTCATCAAAATTTGTTCTATAGTTTTTGCGTCGCAGAGTAGAAAACTTTCATTTTTAACTTTAGCAGGATAGCAGGATGATTGTTAGCTATAAGTGAAAGTATCTCGGAAAAAAGGCAGTAGTTATCTTCTCTTATTACTCCAATTTATGCGCACGCGTCTATTAATATGAATGACACACACATGTAAAAATGATCAATTCTTGAGCATGCGCAGACTACTGTACGTATATGATAACATTTGCTACTTCTTATGAAAAATCTATACAGATAAATAAAATTGAAGTGTCCGTTTGTAATGTAAAAATAGGTAGCACAGATTTTTACCTCGTAAATGCATATGAAATTATATACGAAAACTTTAAAATTGATTTAAACCTATTATCTGGAAATTATTTTTATTAACTACTAGCTGACCCGACATACCTCGTTCTATCAAATCAAGAGTGTAGCAGGCCCGATTAGAAAATGGTGTTTTTACATTTTTCCGGCCATCTTTTCCATTTTTCCTTTTTATAAGAACCTTCTTTGGACTTTAGCCAATATTTGAGTAAAACAAATAGCCGAATTAGTCCAGTTTTTCTCGAGTTTTGCGCTTAGCAACACTTTTAGCGAATCATTTTTATTTATATAGTTTCACTATGGCATTGCCCGCGGCTCCGCCCGCGTTCAGATGACTAAAAACCAAATTCTTTGGTTTTACATATTAGTATACTCTTACGTTGCAGTTTTTGTGCTTTTTCTCAGAAATGAGACAATTTCCCGCGGTAAAAAGTATCCTATATGTAGACCCGGATAACTAGCTATCACCATACCAAATTTCATCAAAATCCCTCCAGTGGTTTTTCTGTGATGCGGTAACAGATAGACAAAAATTCTAAAAACTATAGATTCGGCCTCTGTATCGATAATAATGTTTATTTAAATAAGATTTTCCAAAAAATATTTAATGTACAGGTTCGGCTTAGTTACAATTTTATTATATGTATAGATTAAAATCTAGTAACCTATCTGAGTGGCAGGTGTGTCTCAAGGTTGATCGATAACGTCGTTCTGAGTGTTAAAAAGGAAACTTTCACCATCTGCTTTAATGGAGTTCTGCTAGTGTACAGCACAAAAGTCTGTAGCAAATTCAAAAAATTCAAAATATTTTATTCAGCATTAAATTATTACAAATTTTTACTGAACGTCACGAGTCTACTACCAGTTCGGAAAGAAGAAGCCTCAGACCTGAGAAGAACTGGCGAAAGAAACTCAGCGGGACTAATATTATTTCAGCATTTTAGTGAGTTAGACTTGGTCTACACTATAGAGCCTGTCACGGTTCGTTCTCTGGTAAAGTATTTTATTTTACCCAAATACAAAATATCAAAATGCAATTCGCAATAGATAACGACGACGGCAAAGAACAGCATTGCAACTTAGTATTGGGATAATTTGTATTCAGCCCTTTTAAGCGTTCTCCTGCTAAGCAGGGGCTTCCCCTCAATATGAGGATCAGGTCGTAACTCACCACGCTGGCCAAGAAATGTGAAGTTCGCCAAACCGCACTTGGCCAACGTGGTTTACTATGGCCTGATCGATCTTGTGTATTGGCCCATCCCCAGCCGTGGGCCGATAAAATAAACTATATACAAATTGAAAGGGCACTACTGAAAAACTAGTAGAAAACTTAGAAAAATGTAAATTTCTTTTTACCCCTGAAAAATGGGGTATCAGTGGGTTTTTTTTGACGAAGAATGAAAGCCAAGTATTGGCCAAAACTATTTAAATGAAATGCCCGAAGAAATAAAAAATAAAATGCAGGTGCAAACGCATAAATATATAATTAATAATACAACACAATTAGTGACCTTTATTTTATACAGCCCAGAAATATCTTATTTGATAATATTAATAATATATAATTAATTATAAACTTACATAAAATTAATTATTAATAAAAACTTTTTAACAAAAAATAAAAACCGACTTCCAGGCACTAAAATGTAAAAAATAACAGAACGGGGGTTTTCATTTAGAATAGATACCTAATCAGATATTTTCGAAGTCGGTGCAGCCTACAGTATTCTAAGATCATATCGAAATGTATTAGATTTGCTTTGCATCGGCTGGCACCGACTTCGAAAATATCTGATTAGGTATCTATTCTAAATGAAAACCTCCGTTTAGTTATTTTTTACATTTTAGTGCCTGGAAGTCGGTTTTTATTTTTTGTTAAAAAGTTTTTATTTTTCCATTTTTAGTGTACACGAAATAAGCAGGTAATTTGTAGGAAGAAAGTTTTTTAATAACATATTCGATTAAGCAATTTATTTAAAAAAAAAATATTTATTGTTGATTTTTTTAAAAACTGCTCAACCGATTTCGATAAAATTTATATGGGACCACCTGGGAAGTATACCCTTTGAAACAAAAAAAATAATAAATTTCAAATCGGTTCAGGCTTCTTCGAGTAATCGGTGAACATACATAAAAAAAAAGATTCCGACGAATTGAGAACCTCTTCGTTTTTGGAAGTCGGTTAATAATATAAAGAATAAAAATATATTAATTACTTACATTTAAAGCAAATACTTAAAATAATAAAAACATTATTCTGATGTATGAGCTATATTATTGTAAAGTTTCATTAAAATCCATTCAGTAGTTTTTGCGTAAAAGAGTAACAAACATGCATACATCCTCACAAACTTTCGCATTTAAAATAAATAATTTTTTGTGAGTGAACGAACGCTCGTTTTTTTTACTGATTTAATAAAACATTAATTTTATTCACTATATTTTTTATATCTTTATATTTGTATGTTTGTTACTCCTTCAAACTGGACTTGGGCTAGACCGATTTCGATGAAATATACTTAGTTCATAGATAGATCAACTGTAATAGGTAACTCATTCTATTAGTAATTAAAATTGACAAAAGGTAGCGTTTATCATTCGCCAAAGCCCAAAAGTCTATGTTTTTAACCCCCGATGCAAAAACGACGGGGTGTCATAAGTTTGACGTGTCAGTGAGTGTGGCATCGTAGCTCCCAAACGGATGAACAGATTTTAATTTTGTTTATTTTTTATTTGAAAGGTGTATTAGTCGAGTGTTCATAGCTATATTTGATGAAAATCGGTCCTAGATGGTCGAGGATTTTTTATATTTTTTAATTTATATAGCAATTACAAAACACACTTAAGCGCGCATTCAACGAAGCCAGGGTACATCACTAGTCCAATTTAAATGCCATAAAGATTACAAGCAAAATAAGGCAAAATTGTAATAAAGCATTAAAACTACATCATTAAATTCAATTTACAGCTTGCACCGTAACTGGGTGTATGGTACAATTTCCGTCATATGTACTATTTTTCGAAACGTTTCATGCTTATTAAAAAGCAAGATGTATTACCGAGTGTTGTAATTTAATCTTACGTAAATTATATTGTAAAACTAGCATTGCCTGCAGCTCCGCCCGCGTTCAGATGACCAAAAACCAAATTCTTAGGTTTTACATATTAGTATACTCTTACATTGCAATTGTTGTATTTTTTCTCAGAAATGAGAAATTTTTCCGCGGTAAAAAGTATCCTATGTCGACTCGGATAACCAGCTATCATCATACCAAATTATATCAAAATCCGTCCAGTGGTTTTTCCGTGATGCGGTAAAACAGACAGACAAAAATTCTAAAAACTATAGATTCGGCCTCTGTATCGAGAACAATGTCTATTTCAATAACATTTTCCAAAAAATATTTAATGTACAGATTCGACTAAGTTAGAATTTTATTATATAGATGTTATTTATTAGTGCCAAACATATATTTGACAAATTTGCGTAGTAAACTAGGTAAAAAACGCGGTTTCACATGCAATAGGTAATTTCTAATGTTGCATCTCTCTCATATAACTTAAAAATCCCTTTTTTAATATAGTAAGTAGTGACACTAGTGACACAAAACACATAATATCTAGATATATAAAAGTCGATGTGTGTATGTATGTTGCCTATGAACTCCAAAACGGCTGGAGCGATTTTGATGAAATTTTCAGGTAATATTCAGATTAGGCCAGCGGGTGATCCTGTGAAGTTTGACAGAGATCGTAAGTTTGGACGCGTGCGAAGCCGCGGGTACTGCTAGTATAATAAAAATCGACAAAGAGCTTTACTAGTATCAATAAAAAAAATTCGAAACCGTTCTTGGGGTTCCGTACCCGAAGTGTGCCTCCGCTGTCCGTCCGTCGGTTAGAGGGCTGTATCTCATGAACCGTCATAGGTAGAGAGTTGAAATTTTCACAGAGTATATATTTCTATTGCCGATATAAAAACAAATAATAAAAATAAATGAAAATGAGAAAATAAAAATACAAGAAACATTTTTTAACTTTCGTTATCGATCATCGAAGTTAATATACAACAACAGAGTAATAGTCGTATTAATAAAAGTGCATAATATACGATGGCACGGAACCCTTGTGCGAAGTCGACTCCCACTTGACCGATTTTACTTTGTACAATGATTATGATCGAATACTACTTTTAATTATTAATTAAGGCTAATTATAAGATAATTAATTACGTTATTAGAAAGAAGAAGCAATATTAATATATAAGGTAACTAACTAGCCAATCACCTTCGCTTCGCTCGGGTTCGTCCCTACCGTGCTTCCCAATACAAACTTTCATCCCCATTTTCATATCCTTAAGGGTTGATTTCCGGGATAAAAAGTATCCTATGTCCTTCCCAGGGTCTCAAACTATTTTCTAACCAAATTTCAACTAAATCGATTCAGTAGATCCAGAGATTACCCCCTACAACCTCACAAACTTTACCAATTCATAATAGTAGTATAGATTAATTTAGTTATTAGAAAGTTAAAACGCAAATTATACGAAATATATTAAGTTAACTTTAAGAAATAAATACGAAATGAAAATTGTTAGTAGGCATGTTACAAAACAAATAACATCAAACGACCGTCAAGGACGACTATTACCTAAGGCTCATTAGTGTTAACCATTGCCATATTTTTTTTTTTTTAGAAACTGCCTGCGTATTTTATTCATTTATAAATTATCTATATACTTATTAAGTTTTAACTTTTAGTATCGATTTCTCAGAGATATTTTCCCGCAATAAAAAGTATCCTTTATGTTGATTTAATACTTATTATTTAATTATAAATATCTTATATAGGTATAAGTAAATAGGCAAAGACAAACAATTTAGAACCTTTTTTCTCTTTGTCAACTGATTTTCTTTTTTTGTTTAGTAGCTATTGACGAGCTTTATGTGTTATCTAAAAAACATTTTGGAAAAAGTTGTTTTTTTTTTTTTAATTTAATATATAGACTAGCATTGTCCGCGGCTCCGACCGCGTTCAGGTGGCCAAAAACCAATTTCTTAGGTTTTACATATTAGTATACTCTTACATTGCAGTTTTTATATTTTTTCTCAGAAATGAGATATTTTCCCGCGGTAAAAAGTATCCTATATGTTGACCCGGATAACCAGAAAAACTATAGATTCTCTCTATCGATAATAATGTTTATTTCAATAAGATTTTCCAAAAAATATTTAATGTACAAATTCGGCTCAGTTACAATTTTATTAATAATTAATATACTATAATGCACATTTTATGTTTTCATCAAATTTTCAATTATGATGGTCGAATTTCAACCTCTGGGAGAGCACTAGTAGGTACCTACTAATAAAAAAAAAATTTTTTTTATTATAAAATAAAACACTATAAATTGCGAAAATATTCTATGTAGAGCTTATACTATATTATTACAATAAATTATGTTTTATCATATCCGATTAGATTTATAATCTACGTGATAAAGTTTGTGTAAAGTTAATAAAATATATAATAACTAATAGATAAGAGTGTAAAACGGAGTTTTATTTAGTGTTCATTTTATAAACGTTAAAAACATATTTTTAAACTCATTATGGCTGTTTAAAATGTCTGAATGACATAATATGAATGAGTTTTTTTTTTAATCGAACAAAGGCTTATGGTCGGTTATTTGCCGTTACACGAAACAAGATGGCGGCTACTAAAACGTTGGAACACGAAGTTTCAATTATTGATTTTATCATAATAAATAATAATATATTATTAACTTTATTATAAAGAATTTACACATAAGATAAAATGCTTTAAAATAAGTAAAGATTGTTTTAATTTTTTTTTGTTATTTAGAAATATTTGTCATTTTAATATATAATCTGTACCTAGGATATTAAATAATAATTTACTGAGAGTTTCAAGCAAAGACGAGTTAGAGAACTAGTTGCATTAATGAAAACAATCAATAAATTACATTTGAAACAGCAGATACGTCGGACCAATAGGACGCGTGGCGCACCGTCCGCGCGAGCGAGACGGGTATACCAAATACAAAGGGTTAGAAAGAGACATGTTAATCTGGACACGTTAATCTATGCGGGATAACTACGATGGAGTTAAATTGCGAAAATTTTACATGAAAACTCCGTGACGACCATTCAGGATTTCTGTATTGAAATATAAAATGGACACAAGAGAAATAATTGGTTCACATAAATATAAAATATCAAAATGTCGTCAATTTCTTCTTAAATAAGTCGTTTTGAAGTATTTAAACGTAACATTCCCGATGCACTGGGCACAGGCTGACTGTCTTGCGCGGGCACGCCCGCAGCAAGATGCACTAAGAACGTTACGTCAATATTTGCTTCTCTCTTGAAAGTCGGTCAAGGCGATTACACCATTTGTTTCCTCATACTTTGAAAGCTAAATCTATTGCCAAAATTAACTAAACCAACCATTTTTAATTGTTACTTTAATTTTAAGTTTCAATTGAACATTGTTACTATCACGAAAATTATCTATGGTTAATCTCTAAGTTATCATAATACATATATGGTGTTAAAAGTAGATTATATTGTAGTAATTGTAATATAAACAGAATTTAATTGTTAATTTCTTAATTGATTTTAATAATAGAGTTTATATTTTTATTTAGAAAAAAAGCAAGAAAGTATGAATCTAAATTATAAATTGTACTTAGGAAAGGATAATTAATATGAATTGGCAATACCATTGTTAAATCAAATTAACTCGAATAATTGCTTTTGTTTTAATTTAGTGATTGGTATTTTAAAAATGGGCAAAATTATATTTGGTTGTTCCTTTGTTCCATCTTCACTGATGATTGGTCACACAACGAACCCACCATTCGACAAGACTGAGGACTTGGATAGCGTCAGTCAAGGCAAATGGCGGGCTGGTCAAGTGAAGAATAGCTTCTCTTCGTCTTCTTTGTTCCAGTTCCAAGTATTTTTGCAAATGATATAGTTTATTTATGGTTTGCTCTAACTTGCTAGAATGCTTTGTCTATGTCCAAGTAATAATCAATAAAAATTATTTTTAAATCAGTTGCTATGTTGCTAATGAATTAAATATAAATTATTCAAATACTTTTTAAGTCAATTCAAGATTTAAGTCAATATTATAATTAGAAAATAGTTAAATTTAGTACAAACGTTACTTTAATAAAACACAGAGAATAACTAAAAAATTAGAGCCAACTGTAATGAGTACAATATTGATAGCAGTTTCTAGATGAACAATGACGTCATAGTTTTAATATATCCTATATTAGTTGCCTACCTGCGTAGTATTAGTGTCGAAGACTGCATCGTAGGCGTATATGCGAGGGGGCTCGGGCGGATTGACGTTGTTCCTCGTGACCGCTATGGTGTTGTTCACAGAGTCTACTGACACGCAGTTGTACGCCCCGTCGAGTTTCTCCTTTTGGTCCATCGGACGCACGCGCACCACCACCCGAACATTCTCGACCGTTGGCGCGCCCAGCTCCGCGTCCTAACGACAAAATATGAGAAAAAAGACAAGCTCCACCACACGCTGTTATAACGCCTATTGCGTAGTTGCGAGGTACTAGACGTGACCCTGACATAAATTTATCGTGACTCACTAAAATTGCAATATGCTATAATATATATTCAAAATGTAATAATTGTATGTTATAATGAAGCTAAAGCTACGCCGCGATATCGCATTACACGTAATCAAATTTGCAAATTCCGTGTAATATGAACTACTAAGAGGAAATGATGAGTTATGAAATCATTCGCGATTTCCGGAAATCACATGATAAGAATTATATTGGAATCACTTACTGGCATTATGCACGTTCTTCTTCCACGAGACTACGCGAGGATGTATTTATTTTCACAGAAGGCAGCGCTAGGTCTTTGTTTGTCGAATATTAGGTAAAAATCAATACTGACGACCTACTTTTCCCGGGGCCTCGATTCCCTCTTCAAAGAAAATGAAATGACAGCATTCAGTGCTGCCAACTAATAAACTAAAATCTCTATGGTCGGATAGTACTTTCAAGGTTTTATATTTTTCGTAGAATTTAATTTATTTGGAGTAAAAATAAAACAACGTTTATAAATGTTTTACAAACTAAAATATTTAAATGTTTCAATGTTCTTTTTAAATATTGACACTTTATAAATGAATAATACCTATATTTTAAAACTGAAATATATACTTAAAATATCAAAAAAAAAATACTTCGATTACTAGAAATACTATATATTATAAAAATATTTTTTATTATTTCTAGGATTTATTATGATTTAGGATTATTCCTAGGTTTTATTTAGTTTTCAATCATTTAAAAGTTAACAAAATTTAGACAAACTTTGTGTGGTGTTGAAAAAATGTTAAAATGTCCAACTAATACTTTAGTATAACATTCTAATATACCTTTTTTTGTTACTATGTATTTTTACGGCATTTACATTTAGTAGTATTCTTTTTTTCATATTTAAAATATATTATTACTTTAGTATTATATTTACATAACCCAGTATGGTATTAAAAGTACATTTTTTTTGTAATAAGTAAATATTTTATTTAATAATTTATATTTTATATACTCCTTTAAAAATCGATATTTGAATATCTATTCATGACAGCAACTACGTTTTAGTACAACCCTTAGAAAAAATGTCATAGTGTCAATCAGATGTTGGATGTTTATTTTTATTGATAAAAATTCTATTGAATTTTCTAATGGCTTTAGTGTTATCAAATGTAAAATCAGAGTATTTTAAGAACAAACGATAAGTGAGAACTTGTGAAATGTCCACGGAAGAAATTAAAAGTACTGCCCATATTGACAGGAACAACGTCGATGAATTAAAAGAGAATGGATATAAATCCGTTATATCTTGTGATTCAGGTCTTGAGACCTTCGATGCTAGTTCGTCTGTCTATCTCGCATCATCAGATTCAGAGTTATCACCCATTAAAAGTACAGAAAACCATTTGAATCGTTTAGAACTACAAGACGAGACATCGGACAGTGGTGCCCCGGAAAATGATGTTAGTTCTGAAATATCGACTCCTACTTCTTTGTCTTCCGAAGATAAAGTAGATAATAATTATTTAAATTTTGAAGAAAGTTCCGTCAGTATTAGCTCTAAAATTGAGTGCCCAACACTAGAAATTGAGTCTATAAACAAGGATTCTATAGATTTGCAAAGTATTAATCGATTAGAAAGCCAAGATATAATTGACAATAAACTTGACAACTTACATATTTTAAAAACAAGAAATTTAAATGAATCTGCCTTGAATAGTGAAGGTGGTTTAAGAAATTCAACATTTAGTTTAAACGAGCCAAATGAACAAGACAGAAACATAAGCCTCTCCATACACAGTCGGAGTGTTGAAAACTTATCTTACGAACTAAAAACAAACAATACCAAAGAACTGGATAAAGATCAAATTCTTTCTGAATTTACAAACCAAAAGAATAAAGTAAGTGCCACACAAAAAATAGTACCTGATGTACCTCAAAATTTAGATGTCAGATATACAAGATTACCTAAGGAACTTCTTTCTCAAGATCTTGGTAGTATAGTTAAAAATGTCCATGGAATCTTGTCAACTGTGAGTGGAAGCCTAAAAAATGTATACAATAATAGTCATAGAGTGGCTGCACCTAAGCCACAAATAAAAAATGTTAAGCCTATTTCTAATGGAAAGATAATGAATGAGATTTTTGATGATATACCTGAAGAAAAGCCTTGTGACCCAAAACCAATTGTAGCCGAACACAGTATTAATATCACCTCTGAATATGTGTCTAAAAATAACAATAAAGATACCGAAAGCGATGTGGATAATCCTAAGAATGAAATGCTTAAATTGCAAATAGAGTCTCTCGAGAGGGTATTATTTGAACAGAGAAAAGAAAATGCCTCGCTTAGAGAGAGAGTTAAACAACAAGTTGATGAGTTACAAGCAAAAGATCAAACTTTTAAAGAATTGGAAGCTAAAGTTGATTTGGTATGTTTATATTGTAAAACTTTACTGTATAATTAAATATTTATTTATTTTCCATTTACATTTTGTAATATATTTTCAGTTATTGTAAGAGAAATAGTTTTTAGAATTACTAAATTAATACTAAGAATAGAAAGAAGGCTTCAAAAAGCACTATAGGTATCTATCTATACAGATAAATTTTCAAAGCATTTAGTGAACAGCTGTTATCTTGACATTACAAACAGACACTTCAATTTTATTTATCTGTATATGTAAATAGATTTGAGACTTAAATTTTTAAAACCTTAAGTTTAAAAGTAAGGTTTGTATTTCAATTACAGATGTGTAAGCGGGCAGAGCAAGCTCAGAAAGAGAAGGATGCAGCAGTAATGCGCTATGCTAGTACTGAGTGTGCGGCCATAGAGGCTAAGAAGGCCGCGGAGGCCTCGAGTAAGGCTGAGAAAGCAGCTATAGTTGAAAAGGACCTGTTGACCGCTAAGCTCAAGACTGCTAGAGAGGAAAAGCAGAGAATCTGTCAACTTTATGATGACAAGGTAATATCTATACTAATATTATAAATGTGAAAGTTTGTGAGTATGTATGGATGTTTGTTACTATTTCACGCCAGGACTGCAGAACGGATCTGGATGAAATTTGGTACAGAGATAGATTATAGTCTGGATTAACACACAGGCTATTTTTATCGCGGAAAAATGTACGGTTCCCGTGGGATAGATTTGTTTTTGTTTTTCTAGAGGCGAACCGGAGTGAATCGAGGGGGAGCCGCTAGTTTGACCTATATGTGTATGTAGTGGTACCAAATGTAAATGTAAATATAGGGTAAACTCAATTTTCCGCACTTAAACTCTTATTGGTCCGTTGTGCGTCCTGAATCCTAGCTAACTAAGCCAGCCTAACACCGCCCGGAAGCGCAAAATGTCCTGGGATCTGCACAGGCTTCGCGGAGTGATCTCACAAATCCGAGGATTTCTTTGCATTGATGTGCCAATGCCTCGCATTCCAGGATCATGTGGGTGACTGATTCTATGGCATTAAAACATCTTCTGCATAGAGGACTATCAGTCCCGCCGGTTATGAATAGATGCTTGTTTAAGTGACATGACCCGTAATAGTAGTACCTAATTTGTGTAAACAAAAAAGTTTGTAAAACCTGTGTGTCGTTAAAAACTGATCCTGATCTGATCTAACTCGAGATTCGAACCCATGTCCTCACGATCTGCAGCCGTACAAAAGGCGTAGACGTACTGCAGGCGGTCATAAACTAAAAACAGTTGTATGAATAATAAAATTCAATTTCCACAATATAAATATACTACCAATTTACCCTCGTTCTTCTCGCGCTCGGGTGCGACCCTACAGGCCAGGTGCCTAACTGTAAGCTCATAGCCAACTTGGTACAAAATTTAATCCAAATCTGTCCAGCCGTTTTAGCGTGAAGGAGTACACACACACGCATATACACACACATACAAACACACGCACATATGCACACATAAATACATACTTTCGCATTTATAATTATTATTAGTTCTATTTTTATTGAAATAATTTGAATTCCAGTGCCATGAGTTACAAACCAGTGAGCGTGAAGTCGCCAAAGTGAAGGAAGAGTACCGCGAGTTGGAGGGCCGCTTGAAGTGGACGCAGAGCAAGTTGAGGGTGGAGATGGAAGCCTACAAGGTATTATAATGTTAAGACTTAGAATACTTTTTTATAGGTTGGGGTTTAGTAAATCGACGACACGTTTGGTTCAGTTTGTAGTGACCAGAGTACTTGCTGCGCCAGCGGTCGCGGGTTCGAGTCCCTCTGGGAGCATCCATTTGTGTGATGAGCACTAATGTTTGTACTCCAGTCATGGGTGTTTATATTTATAATATGTATGTATTTAAATGTTATATATGTATAATGTGTCAACTATCTGGTATCCATAACACAAGCCTCGTAGCTTACCATGGAACTAGATGGTGCTACTGCTGTGTGTTAATCTCCTGACATATTAAAAAAAATATGAGAAACTAGTAATGAGTAGACTCGGTAGAATGTTTATTACAAAAAATTTGACTCCTTTTACACAAAAAATAGATAAAATTTACAAAACTCTTAAGCAATGAAAATATGTACATTAAAATATTTACAAACGAAAATTTTTATCAACAAATAAAAATCTTAGAATTATTTAAAATATGATTGGTCGTAAAAAATGAACGAGAGAAAAATAAGCGCGAATTTTTTGAATCGATTTTTTTGAATTTTGTGGGTAGGCTGTCTGTAACAAGTATATAATACATTAGAGACATCTAACACCTCAGTCACTCCCGTGACCATGATTGCTGTGAAGTATTCGAAACGTCGAGATCCAAAATAAATTCACGAAAATTTTAAGTATTTATTTATGTTTATGTTTAAGTAAGTATTTATTTATTTATTTATTTATTCATTCATTCATTCATTCATTCATTCATTCATTCATTCATTCATTCATTCATTTATTTATTTATTTATGTACCAGAAAAAAAAACATACAAGTTAAAACAGATGCCATGTGTACAAAGGATGACTTATCTCTTTAAGAGATTTCTACCAGAAACCCTCAAGTGTGAGAAAATATAAAAATAATAATGCGGTGCGGTGTAGGTACAAACTACAAACATCAATTATAATATAAATATACATATATACAAACATACATACATACGTACATAGATACATACATACATACATATATACATATACATACATATTACATACATACATATTACATTTATATATATATATATATATATATATATATATATATATATATATATACTTCAAGAAATATATAATAAGGAAATCATATGGAGTCACTTAGATAAAGTTCTTTTAAGCGAGATTTAAACAGTTTTAGTGATGAATTGTCATTTGTAATCTTATCGAGAAGGGAGTTCCAGAGTTTTGCTGCTTGTACTGTGAAGGATTTCTCATAAAAAGTAGTGTTATAAGAGGGTACGTTAAGCTTTTTTAGCCTAACACAGGGGCGTATGGGTCTTGAGCTAGGGATCGATAGCTGAAAACGCTCGCGTAAGTACGTAGGAGAATTACTTAAAATAGTGTATAACGTCTTTTGAAAATACCTAAAAGATAGATTTATTTAAAATAGCGCGAATCTTGTGTTGTGTTGGATTCTGGGAAACGGCGAGCTCGCGTGATCTCGCGCGCGACGCCGAAGTTATAAATATAGGTCGTCAAAGCGCACGGAGCGCCATTTGCTTCGCAGCCCTCGCGCCGGACGGATCTGCAGCCTTGCTAGTTGCTACGCATGCCTGCAGTTCTTTTTAGAACTATATCTTCTTTCATACAGACAATAAAATAGCTCTTTTCAGAGCTGATTTTTCTTGTTTCTTAGGACACCAACAACTCTTTTGAGAGCTAACATTTCTGTGTTTCACGAGACGTCGAGTGTAGCTACACTTTCTTAGGTTTACATCTTACATACGAGTACATGTTAGGATGTTGGACATTGTAATAAAACTATTTGCGTGATTTATTTAGATTTACTGATTTCCGAAGCTTCCGACGTCCCAACAGAACTCTCATGTCTTAATGGGGACGTCATCAAGTGCGGATCCGGGGGGGGGGGGGGGGGCGTCATGATAGGGTGAATAAACATTTCGATTTAAAAAAAACTCACTTCTGTTACCGCATCACGAGAAAACTACTGGACAGATTTTGATGAAATTTGTATGAAGAATATTTTTCGATAAGATGTCACAACAAGCCAGAAATTATTTATTTATTATATTACTTATATACCTGCTAAAGTTTTAAATCCATCTAACTTACCCCCCCCCCCCCCCTCCCCTCCCCCGCCGCATTCAGCCTATGACCCCCCCCCCCCAAAATTTAACTCTGGATCCGCGCCTGGACGTCATAGAATCGCCATCTAATCGATAACTTAAAACCTTTGTTACTCTTAGCTTTACGCCCGGCTGAATTGGCCGACGTTAATGAGCTTCCCCACCACGACAAGATGAACACGGTGGAAGGGCAGGATGTAGGTGGAGATAGATAAACTGTGCCCTGAAGTGCCTAACCCATAAACCCATATGTTTTAAAAAAATTGGTCTTCCTATCGTTGCGTCACAATATATATTGTGTAATGTATACGGTGTAATATATTACTTGTTTGTAAGAATATAAATATTTATGTAAATAACAGTGATAGACATATTGGTCAATAAACACCAGGTAAAAAAAAATAAGTTTGTTACGCCTAGATTTCGACTCCAAAAGGTGAATAAATCCTTCATGGGCTTGAGTATACGCATATATAATATGATTCCACAAAATGTCCTAGATTTACCTTTTCAAAAAATTTAAGATAAAATTAAAAATATTTTTATTGAACAAAGCGTTATTACACTGTCCAAGAGTTTTTTTGATGAAAATGTGTGGAATTGATTATTATCTATAATGTTATGTTAATAAAATAAATGTAACTTCGATATTTAAAAGAGCAAATGTGTTTCTCGCCGGTTCTTCTCAGCAGAACTTTCCGAGCCGATGGTAGCTTCCTCACGGACTGACTACACTGACGCTTACATTCAATTGAAGATTCAAAAGAACTTGTAATAAGTCTAATTGGATAAAGTTTATTTCATTTCATAAGCTATGGTTAGGCACCTACAGACATTATTAAATACACATATTTATATATTTATTACAGGAGAGCACAGAACGCGTAGAGAAGCTGTCTCAGCAGGTGTCGGAGTTGGAGGCTGCGAGGGAGGCGGCTGTTGTCAACGCTGCAGACACTATACGCGCTAAGCAATTGGGTGAGGATTGTTGTTATTTGCTTCACTCGTGACTCACTGACTGACTGACTGACTGATTGATTGACTGATTAATTAACTAATTATAGTCAGTTTTTTAATATGAGAGACTAAGTTGACACATGCAAATGTCAAATTTACAAATAATGCTGCCAGCTCTTTTATTAGTGTTATACCTAAGATACCGGTTTTTTGAATCGTAACTTTTTATCTTTATTAGACGATTCGCTTCAAAGTGTTATATTCCAAGGTGTATCATTAAAATTCACATTATTAATTCTAAAACTCATGAAATTTAAATAAAACTATCGTTTCGGAGAGACACGATCTCTCCCGTGACCATGATCGCTGTAAAGCATTTGAAAAGTCGGTAACCAAACATCAAAATAAATCCGCGAAAAGATAGTTTTTTTTTTAATTTCAAATATTAGGGAAAGATATAAGAAAGTATTATTTTTAACTGTAATTTCCCTATTTTTATATAGAAATAGAATTAAAAGAGAGTCAAGCGGCTCTAATAATGTGCCGTCACGAGAAGGACGAGTTGGAAAAGCGTCTCGCGACCGCGCTGCAACAGCTCGATACCTGCAAGAGGGAGCGGGACGAGGCTATCTCCTCTCTCACTCTCTCTAACGAACAGGTAAGGAGCAAAGCAAATTATTCCATCGCGGAATTGAATATTTTTTCGGAATAAAAAGTAGCCTATGTGCTATTCCAGACTATAATCTATCTCTGTGCCAAATTTCATCCAGATCCATCCGTACAGCCGTTCTGGCGTGAAAGAGTAACAAACATCCCTTCATACTCACAAACTTTCACATTTATACAGATATACAGATTTACCTTATTTTATATTTTTTTTCTCCTTATTGAAACTTTCCGTGTACCTTAAGAAACAACGAAAAAAAATTTGCCTGAATTGGTCGAGCCGTTCGCGAGTTTTGCGCTTAGTAACAATTTTTATTTATATAGATTTCCTGCAGTTGGCTAGTCTCAGTGAGATTGGCCGATATGACCGCTATTGGTTATTTATTTATTTATGTTTATTGATCCACAAAACAAATGACAATCAAACACATATAAAATAAAAATAGCTTGCAAAATTAATACACAGGATTGCGTCTTTCTAGATACAGACACAGCATGCATATACAACAAAATTTAATATTACAAAAAACAAGATTTAAACTACGGTTAAAAAAATATATATTTTTAATCTAGGTGGAATCTCTGAAGCAAAGCAACATGAGGTTAGAAGAGGAGGCCGCGGAGCTGGCGGCGCTGCGGGCGCAGGCGGCTCTCGCTGACACGCTCAGCGCGCAGTTGCAACGGTCAGACATTGTTTATCTAATATATTTAAACGAGCAATCCTTGTATATATATTTATATACTAGCATTGCCCGCGGCTCCGCCCGCGTCCAGGTGACCAAAAAAGCAAATTCCTAGGTTTCATATATTAGTATACTCTTACATTGCAGTTTTTGTATTTTTTCGCAGAAATGAGGCATTTTCCCGCGGTAAAAAGTATCTTATATGTTGACTCGGATAACCAGCTATCACCATACCAAATTTCATCGAAATCCCTCCACCGGTTTTTCTGTGATGCGGTAACAGACAGACGTACAAAAATAATAATTTTTATTTGTTGTATTAGTTGAATTATGTTTATAATCACTGCAGGTAATCACTGCATATTATAAGACAGAGTCGCTTCCCGCTGTCTGGCTGTCCCTATGTATACTTAGATCTTTAAAACTACGCAACGGATTTTGATTAGGTTTTTTTGAGAGGGTAAGTTAGAGTGATCCAAGAGGAAGGTTTATATGTATAATACATGCTTATTATGGTACAGAAAAGACGAGAAAATCAAAGATTTGTATTTCATACTAACCGTCAAAACGTATCTAGTACGTATATATATATATATATATATATATATATATATATATATATATATATATATATATATATATATATATATATATATATATATATATATATATGTGTGTGTGTGTGTGTCAGGGAGACGGAGCGCGCGTGGACGGCGGAGCGCGCGCTGTCGGCGGAGCGCGCGCGCGCGGAGACGTGCGCGCGGCGCGAGGCGGGCGCGCTGCGGCACGCCGCCGCGCTCACCGCCGCGCACGTCGGCGAGCGCGCGCGCGCCGCCCGCCTGCACGCACAGGTGCGCCGCGTGGTGTCAGCTGGCACGTGACGTCATCTGTCATTTGTGGTGTCTTTTGACATCTATATATGCCACAGAACTAAGAAAGAAGAAATTAAACGTTGTCATTTGGCATCTCGTTGGCTTACTATTACAAGGTTCTAAGTTAATTTTAATGAAGTTTAGTAATTTTTACATAGAACTTCGTTATTTTGTTATCGTAAAAAAAACATAGAACTATGTAAAATTGAATATTTTGTAGTTATAGTGCCGCTATCTAGTGGTTTGTTTTTGCAAAACTGTAGCTAGTGACACATAAAACCTTGTAGCATTAATAACTGAATAAGTACTAAAATTGTAACATAGAACCTTGTAATAGTGAGCCAACGAATTCTGTCTGTTATATTACAGACCATCTCCTTTGAATGTTCTTCACTGACGTGACATTAGCGAAGTAATCCGTATTCAATTGACTCGCTTTGAAGTCATCAATTCTCTTGTTAATGAAAACAAATAAATCGATTTATTGAACAGATTTTACCAAACAAAAAAAAAGGTTATTAATTGTACATAACGTATTGTGATCAGTACTAAAGTGTGGGTCAAATTTTAAAATGTTTTTTTTAATAATATTCTAAAGAAAACGAAGCAGTCGTGCGAGATGTCCAGATGAAACGCGCTCCCGAGTGTCATACGTTTTATATGACAGTCGGGAGACGGTTTTTAAAGTATAACCACAGATCACATAATACTATACTAGTAGAGATGCCTCATCCCATAAAAAGAAATTGGACAGCGCTAATTCGGGCTATTCTTCGGGCTATTCTTCGGGCTATTTTTATTTGCTTGAATAGATAATACATGTGGTTGATTCAAAAATAGTAAAACTGTTTTATTTTATAAGTATATGAAATTAGATTATGATTCTGCATTTGAATAAAAAAATCTATGATTTTAACCATTTTTAATAGTGATATGTATTTCATAAAAAGAAAAAGCGCCATCTGTGAATGTATTCAGCCCTTTTAACGTCCCACTGCTGGGCACGGGCCTCCCTTCAATGCGAGGGGGATCAGGCCATAGTCCACCACGCTGGCCAAGTGCGGGTTGGCGGATTTCACATGTCTTTTGAAAACTTGCTAGGTTCTCCCAGACATGCAGGTTTCCTCACGATATTTTCCTTCACCGTAAGACAAGTGGTAATCATGTTAGAAATGATTCGCACATGAAAATATCAGAGGTGCGAGACCCGGGATTTGAACCCGCTTCACTCAGTTTCCCAAGCGAGCGCGTTACCACTGGGCTACCACTGCCTATAATCTGCCATCTGTGAATATATGCTACAAACCCATCATCTGATTGCTGTTATTTTAAAAATCAGTAAAATTACGCAAATTCGATTTACGACTGAATTATTTCTTTTCCCTTCACTTAGAATATTTTTTAAAACAAAAAACACTTTTTCGGGATCAAATTTTTAACCTTTTGTTAATTTAACACAACTTTAATAAGAAATCGATACGTACAACGTCATCTATAGACATTTATCTATAATATAAACATGAATCGCTGAATGTGTTGGTAAGCGCAAATCTCGAGAGCAGCTGAACTGATTTCGCTAATTCTTCTTTTAGAATATTCCTTGAAGTACGAGGATGGTTCTTACGGAGAGAAAAGTTAAAAAAAATGCCTGAAAAAGTCTAAAAACAACACTTTTCTATACTCCCATACAAAAGATTCGTAATAATACTTAAAAGTCAATTTGAACTTTAATACCATTACATAAAGTTTAAGTGTTAGTGGAGAGGTTCCGGGAAGGCGAAACAATTGAGTGACGTTAGTATCGTATAAATATTAATGTCAATATTATTAATAAATAAAATTATTTTTTTTTTGGCTAGCGCTGGCTAATAACTATTTATATCTATTTAAAACGTATCTAGCGATGAACCCGCGCGAAGCGAGGGTGAGCCGCTAGTTTGAAATATTTTTTCTTTGTTCGTGATGAGATTTAAAACTGTTCGCTATGAAAATTCATATTTTTGTATTAAATAATGATTTATCTCGCAGGCACAAGCTCTCACCGCAGACAACACGTCGTTACGGGAAAATTTAGATGTATTGCAAAAGGATGCTGAAAAATTAAAAATGGCGCTAGAGAAAGAGACAGAGCAGCGGAACAAGGAAAATAAAGTGTTAGCTAGAAAGGTTTGTTTATTTTTTTTATTTTAAAGTTATATTTCTTTTGGCACGTTCGGAACAATTATGAGAGTAAAATTTTACGATGCGCGCGCACACCGACAGCCAAAAAGCGACATGATGAAGTTAGCTGCGTTCCTTTTACAAACAGAGAGTTGTGACATACGGGATGCAATCTTTAGCTATTTTTGTTCTGTTACGCCAAAGAAGTATAACTTCTTACGTGCGTACACACAAGTTTTTTTTTAAATATATATTTTTTAATATTCAGGTGGCCGAACTGACAGAAGAAGCGGCAGAAGCAAATAAGAAGTTGGAGTGGGAGAAGGGAGAGAACAGCGTGTTGAAGAAGAAACATGCGAGTGCTTTAAAAGTATGATTAAACTCGTTTTTTTATTAATAAGTGATCATTTATGTATAGATATATATTATCTATATCTATACATATAAATAAAATTGAAGTGTCTGCTTGTAATTTCAAAATAACAGCTTTTTACGAAATTATATACGGTAGATACTTATATGAAAAACGCATTTTTTTTATTTTTGTCTGTCTGTCTGTTTGTTCCGGCTAATCTTTGAAACGGCTGGACCGATTTTGACGGGACTTCCACTGGCAGATAACTGATGTTATAAGGAGTAACTTAGGCTACGTTTATTTTAGAAAAAGTATTAGGGTTCCGCTGATAAAATATAAAACTTAGTAAATAAATATATGGATAAAAAAAACTTTTGGTTTTCCCTTTTATTTCAGGAACTAAACCGCGAATTGCAACGGGCTTTTAAAAGAATAGAGCAGTTGGAGGCGAAAGTGCCTCAAAACGACTCGCCTTCGACTCGAACTGGTAATTTTTTTTTTGGTTTTTATGTATTGTATGTTGCGTGGGCTTCCCTTTAATAATACGAGGGGCGTCAGGCCATAGTCCACCACGCTGGCCAAGTGCGTCTTGGCGTTTTGGTTATTACACGATCAAAAAAGTACTAATACACAATCGGCGACGAAAAATGTCCTCGCCGAATAAGCGCTCGTTTGAACATTTGCTTTTAATTTTATCTTTTTGTGAAAAGAACTTTAAGCATTGCATTTAAGGTTCAATTTACATTGTTGTATATTTATTTCAACTATAACAATTACCTAAACACAATTGGTGACAGTTTTAAGAGAACTTTTGCATGGGATTGTGTATCTAGTACTTTTTTGATCGATGTTATTACAACAGTGTTGTAACTTAAAGCATTATTTATAAGCTTTTCTCTCTTCTGTTTTAGTTTTAGCGATTTTTTTTTGTTTTTTTTTTTGAAGTGAAACTTCTTTAAAATCGTAGTGATTTGGAAATCGATGTAAATGCGACACGAGAAAGAGACAAACATATAAATATATAGGATTAAGCCGGTGAGAGAATGAGATAGAATACATTGCCGTGTTGTCATGGTAACCGTTGTTATTGTCTGACAAATGTATTATAATGTTATATTCTTTCCGTATATGATATTCTATAAATATATGATTGTAATATGCCCAATATTTCATATTAAATTATTTTTTTTTTATTTTTCTAAAATACAATTATATTTTCCGTTAAAATTAAAAGAACATTAAATAATGTCTAAAATATTTGCAGGTTCTATATCCTCACTGAGCAGCACGGACAGCCCGCAAGAGGAGCGGGTGCAAAATGGACACTCGCCAGACACATTGCCGGACGTACAGGTACTACTCGTAATTACATATATTAATTAGCCCACGCAGTTAAATTTAACATTTAGTATAGATTTTTCAGATATGAGATATTTTCCCGCAGTAAAAAGTATCCTATATGTAGGACACGGATAACCAGCTATCATCGTACCAAATTTCATCAAAATCTGTCCTGTGATTTTCTCGTGATGCGGTCTGGCAGACACACAAAATTCTCTAAAAACTATGGATTCGGCCTCTGTATCGATAATAATGATACTTTCAATAAAATTTTCCAAAAAATTATTTAATGTACAGATTCGAAACAGTTACAATTTTATTATATGTATAGATATATTTATATATACCTACTAGAAGTACCCGCGGCTTCGCTCGCGTTCAAACTTACGATCGCTACCAAACTTCGCAGGATAACCCGCAGAACTAATCTGGAGGTTACCTGAAAATTTCATCAAAATTGCTCCAGCCGTTTTGGAGTCCATAAGGAACATACATACACACATATATTTTTATATATCTATACATACCTATAATGAAATGACGCTTCCTTAGTCTGAGAGCGACCAATTATATTTTTATTAATTATAAATTGCCTCGTTGGCAGATTATTTCTTTTAAGTATTGATCATTTTATTAGATTTGAACTTTTTAAAGATTTTTTTTTTATATTTTTACTTTTCAATTAATGCATTCAGAAGGAAACTCAGCTTATGATAAGATTTTAAGTTAGATGATTTTAAATTTAAATTAAATAATTTAATTTAAAATATATTTTTTTAACTTAAATTAAATAATTTTAATTAACAAGTATAATATTATAATATTAAATATTTACCAATTTTTAACTATAAATATTATTTTTAATGTTTTTTTTTTATACAATTTTTAAGCGCTTTTTTTTAAATGTATTATAAATATAATATTATTATAAGTTTTAATTAAAATTAACTAAATAATTGCAGATTAAACATCCAAATATTCTAAACAAAATGTTTCGACGGGTTAGTTTTTTTCACTTTACGTTTTATTATGAGTATGTACCGTAGTGTGAAAAATAAGTATTAAATATTTATTATGTATATTTAATTATAATGTGATTTATTTGACAAATGTATACAGACAGACACACAGACTTGAAAGTCGTTATTCGCGTCTGTCTGTTTGTGTACTTAAATCTTTTAAATTACCCAATCGATTTTGATGTAATTTTACTATCACTTAGAGAATTTATTTTAGAAGATTAACGTATTAATATTTATTTTGAAATTTTCTTTTATATTCGAAGGAATTAAAGAAAATGGCGTTGTTTTATAATCGACGAAAGAATGAGTGAAAATAATAAAATTAAAAAGGTATTATGGTTGGGAGTTAACTTGTACGGTAGTTGCTGTGGGTTCAAGTTTATTTTTACTAAAAAAATTTTTTCTCATTATTTTCATTAAATGAATAATTTCCGTGCAGATATTCCATAGAGCTCGGTGTCATTCAAAATTTAAAATAAAAAAATCATGTTGTTTTTTTTTCGAACGGGTTTTTGTATACATAGGTTTAATCTAGTTTGGGTGTTAGGGGTTTCAATAGGTTTATGTAACAACAAACAATTGTGTCAATAAAGATATACTTTATTGATATTAGGGTCATTTTTAATTTACTGAAAACCTTTTGGGAATATACTATTTACATCATAACAACAACATCTGTAACAAGAGAAAATAATATTTCTTAAATTTTTATTTTCATACAAAAATAAAAATATTTTTTTTTGCACCTTCTAACCTTTAAAGTTCTAGCATCTGGCCGAGTTTAAATGAGTAAGCGCGGCTTCCTACACCCCTCCACCCCTTCCCCGCCACCACTTCCCCTCCACCGGACACGCACTTTCTTCTACTAATGCCGGACTACTACCGTTGAGAAGGTGCAATAAAAATATTTTTATTTTTGTTAAATTTAAGATACATATAATTTTTTTTCTCACAGACGTTCTTGCTATGTTGTAAATAGTGTATTCCCAAAAGGTTTTCAGCGAATTAAAAATGAGCCTGTACATATTGTACGCGTGCGTCAGACGCGTTCCCCGGAGTGCGACCGGCAGGCGCTGGTGGAGCGCGTGGTGGCGCTGCAGCGCGCGGCGGCGGCGCGCGCCGAGCGCTGCGAGTTCCTGCAGGAGCACTGCGCCGCGCTCACGCGCGAGCTGCGCGGCAAGGCGCGCCTGCTGCGCGCGCTGCTGCCCGCGCTGCCGCCCGCCGCGCTCGCCGCCGCCGACGCCGACCGGCACAAGGTATACGCACGCACGTCTATACTAATATTATGAAGAGGTGAAGTTTGTGAGACTGTGACGTCGAGTACATTGACGCTTTAATTACATCGACAATTCGAAAGTGCTTGTCATGAGTCTAATTGAATGAAGTTTATTTCATTTCAAACACATACACACACACACACTCAAAAATGAAATATTACATCGTTTTATTGGCTGGTGACATCGAGTTACCCATTTTTTGTAGAAACACCCATATTTTAATTATAATGTGGTTTATTTGGCAAATGTATACAGACAGACACATAGGCTTGTTAGTCGTTATTCGCGTCTGTCTGTTTGTGTACTTAAATCTTTTAAACACACACACACACTACTCGACTCTATCAGCTTGGAGAGAAGAAGATTTAGGCCTGAGAAGAACTGAAAACACAATGAAAGAAACACGCACGCACACATTGACGGGTACATTAATATTATACGTACAATATGTACTGTACCATTTGCTCACTATCGACCTCCACACAACTATCTATAATGATGACGCCCTCGCTTAGCTCGAGTGCGTCCGTAAGCTTGAGTGGTTTAAGAACGACGAAGAAGACAAACGTTCAAAGAGAAATCCTTTTCTTTTTTGGGTAAGAAATCTTTGTAGAAAATAATTGATTTTGTTCTATCTTATGGTGGAAATTTTAACACATTTTTAGTTTAAACGTTACACACACTTCTAGAAATACAACCGATCGTAATTATGTATTTATTTATTTGTTATACAAAATCCACAGCTTAACCGTAACATAAAAAATACGTAGATGTTGTCTTTATAATTAGTTATAGGTATGCGTGTTGTTTGATTGTTTGTGTGTGTATGTGTCTAATGTACGTTGGAGTTGTTAGTTTTTTCAGAATGCCATTTTTGAAAATTTTGAAAATTATGAAATAATTATATTTTAATATGTATGAATACGTGTGTATGTGTGTGTGTATAATCACAATTAAATACACTAATAGTAGTGTGAAATCTATAATTAATTGGTATTTTATTATTAACGCTGCCTCAGCCTAAACGGAAATTTACAAAGGTAAATTTTGCTTAAGAAATAAAGTGCATGCCTTTATAGTTATTGCATAATATTTCCTCCAGTTCTATGTGCGAAAGAGACAGCACTAAGAGAATTAGCGATGTGCCAATACGATTATTGTCATTAATCGATTATTAAAATAATCGATCGCAATCGCTTATAATTTAAATAATATATAATGATCGATTTTGAAAAAAAAACGACCAAACTAAAAAAAACTTTTATTGGTCGTGGTTTAGTATGGCAACTCTGTCAAAAGGGATTCCCTCAATATTGTCTATGAATATCTTCATTATTAACCTACCAATTTTTATTCATAGGTAATTCTCCGACATTTTAAAGTCGCGAAATGAAAACAGTTCATTTAAGGGTTAAAAATATATTGCCTTTTTATACCAAAATGAGAATCAACTACCTTCATAGATCATAATCGACTTTAATCGATCAATAACCGACTATATATCGATTTCTATCGATTGTAAAATAATGGAATCGGCACATCACTAATATGAATGTATTATCTCTCATACGTTAGAGCGAGATAGCGCTATATGATGTATATTCTCTCATACGTCAGAGCGAGATAGCGCAAATGGGTGGCGGGGCGATGGCGGCGCTGTGGGGCGGCGACCCCGGCGGTATGACTCTAGACCTGTCCCTGGAAATGAATAAACGATTGCAGGCCGTTTTAGAGGACACGTTGTTGAAAAATATTACGCTTAAAGTGAGTTATTTTGACTTATTTTACTATTATTTTTGTGTAAATATTCCTTGATGGGGTGGGGTTAGTATGAATTTATTTTACTAGTTTTTAAGGCTCACTGTTGGTCACGGGCCTTCAGTTCGATCAGGCCATCTTCCACCACGCTGGCCAAGTGCGGGCGGACTGAGTCTTACGAGAACTAGCTAGGTTCTCTCAGACATGCAGGTTTCCTCGTGATTTTTTCCTTCACCGTTAAGACAAGTGGTAATCATGTTGGAAATGATTCCCACATGAAAATATCAGAAGTGCGAGACCCGGGATTTGCACCTGGTTTATCCGGATATTATAGCATTAACACCTCCAGGTAAATTTCTAAGAAATTAATTAAAATTCTAAGAAATCTATTGTTAACTGACACGCCGGCGTGTCCGCGGTCGTGGAGGGTTATAAGAAAAATAAATTCAATAAGTATATATTCTGCTATCTTTGTTTCAAGGGAAGATAATTTATGTTTTAAAATACAAAAGAATATAATACTTTTAAATTTTCCTATTTTCTTCTCAAAAATTGTAAATAAACAACTAATATCTGTATCAAATCTCCTTTATTCTTGAAAAAAAGTAAACCATCTGTATGACATACAGTACTACTATTTTTGACTTTGACATTTATTTTGGCGGACTCCGTCTATATAATTATTTAGTCTGAGTTAAATGATTATTAAATGAATAGAATTAAACATGCAAAGTCACAAATGCAAACTAGTATTTAGTATTAAAACTTTGAATGGTTTTATTTCAAGGAAAATATGGACACCCTCGGCGAAGAAATCTCCAGATTGCGAGAACAGATGAAGGCAAATGATAATAAATAATAATTTTTGTCGTGTTGAAAGCCATTTGCATGAAATTTTTAGTTTTATTCAAATGTCTTAAACGTAATATTTTCTTAGATTTACGCCATTTTTTATTTAAAATGTGTTTGATAAACGTCAAATTGGATAGACACGACCAGTCAATTGACTTATGTACTTTTCATTAGCTGTTTTGTTCTATACAGATAAATAAAATTGAAGTGTCTGTTTGTAATGCCGATACAAATCGAAGCACATCGACTTAGAAAATATTTGATTAGGTATGTATTGTAGATGAAAACTACCATTCAGTAATTTTTTACTTTTTAGTGTTTTTAAAGTAGTTTTTGTTTTTAAATTTTTATTTTTCGGATTTTTCTATTTTTTGTGGTTTTTTAAGTAGGTTTATTAATTATTTTTTTCGGATTGTTCGGATTTTGATTTTTTTTGACGTTTCGAATGCTTTACAGCAAGCATAGTCACAGGAGATACTAAAGTTTAAAGTCTAAAAGTTTATAATTATTACAAAATCCGAAAATATAGTTTTATTTAAAATGTCAAATATTCGCGTAAATCTAAGAAGTATTATGTTAATCGTAATCTATCGCCATATTCAGAACATCTCATAAAAAATGTTTTTTTTTTTTTATTTTCATTTAGCGATTGGCATAATCTATTATTGCATATTGTCTAAGATTCTCTCTATATACGTCCTAGTCTCGTGACATATTTTTCATTTTATTATCTGGTTTATTTCTTTCCGGAATTATATTTTTGTTTATGACACTAGATGGTGCAATAATAGTGTGCTTTGTTCCGTAAAAAAAAACGTGTGTGTGTACTTATATAACGTAAGAAGTTATACTTCTTTGGTGTAACAGAACAAAAATAGCTAAAGATTTCATCCCGTATGTCGCAACTCTCTGTTTGTAAAAGGAATGCAGCTAACTTCGTCATATCGCTTTTTGGCTGTCGATGTGCGCGCGCATCGTAAAAATTTTACTCACATATTTTTTTTTCACACGTGCTAAAAGAATAACTTCAAAAAACCAGTTCCTTTAATAGCTATGAAAGTTATAAATGACGAAGGTATGTTATATTCGCAGAGTAAATTATTAAGATAGACGGAGCGTGCTGAAGAAACTGATTGATGCATAAAATGGTATTATATTACACTGTTTTATAATACCATTCTTGCTGCTATTATTTAAATGAATTTTAAAAACATTGTAAAAGACAATATTAAAAAATATTTTTTAAATATAAAAATATTATAATATATAGTTACGTTTGGCTTAGGTTATCGTTCTATACGCTCCGTCTATCATAACAGAATTGGGTGTTTTTTCTGTATTTTATTTGAAATTAATTATTTTTATTCTGTAACGATTATTGGTGATTGGTGTGTATAAAAACCTGTAAGCATTATTATTTTATTGCAAATTAAAAAACTGTGAAAAAATTGCATATATTTATCATATTATTATTATTTTAAACTTGAAAAAACCAGTTTAATTGTTTAATATGATCTGATTATTGATACATTTTTTTTAATTATTTCGATTTTTATGAATTGAATATACTATTTTAAATTCTAATCTTAGTATTTTATGTCTAGTCGAAGATTTTAAACGGTCATGTAATATAATATTTGTATTAAATATCAATAACGAATTATTTCAAGCATTCATAAAAGTTGTTGCCATAAAAACATTCCATTTTTAATTAGTGATGTGAATTGATCAAAAATCGATTTTATTGTTGTTATTCATTATATCAATATCAATGTTCTTTGTGTAAATTAAATGTGTAATATATTATTTTAATATACCATGACATAATATCGATATTGGTATATATATTTAATATTATCTTTTATTAATATTTTATCTCTTTTAGCGGAAGAAAATTGTATTTTCTATGGTAAGTCTTTGATTAGGTCTTATTATATACTTAAATAAATCTTCAATTTATCATTGATCAGCACTAGTTATTGAATGCATTATTAAAATTTTGAATATGAACTCCTTTTTTATTTTATTTTTTTCAATTTTGACTTATATATATTAACTGAACTGTGACTAAAGTTCTCAATTACATATTATAATGTATTATATTTATATTTTCAGTTGCTATTATTATTTTAGTATTACTATTAACTCAGTGATCGAAATTCGTATAATTATTTCACTAAAGAAAAACTGCTTCTTTGGTTTTTTTTAATTGATAACACAATAAGCTTATTAGTAGCTCCTAAACAAAAAAAGTGAAGAAAATCGATTGACAAATAAGAGAAAAAGATACTGAACAGTTTTGTCTTTGCCTATTTAGGTTTTAATCTCTCCTATCTTCATCTATTTATAAATAAAAAAGTTTTTCATTGGAAAGAGTTTCAAAATGGCAATAACTTGTGTATTGGAATATATGCATCTGTAACTTCCACACTAAAAGAAGGTATATGGAGTGTGTAGAAGATAGCTAGAGTGATTGAAGTCTGCAATGTTATTATTTTTATTAGCCGTTTACTACCATTTTTTACTTGCCAGCGCTATGCCAACTTGTATTGTAAAATAATAAAATTTTGTCAATAATATCAAAAATTGAATTTGAAATGTTTATTTACAAGATATTAAAAATATATTTTATTGTCATATTATTTTATTTCTGACGTTTTAGGTCTTTGCTCAGGTTTTATTTATTTTTTTACACGCTCCATGTATTAGTCTGAATCGATATATATTGACTAAAAATAATTTTATCATAAAATCAGTATTTATTACTAAATCTCAATGAAAAAGATTGAAATTCAAAATATCTTTCATACCTTTGCTTTAAAAAAAAAACATTTTAATTATAGTTAAATGTGAATACATATAAAAATCGATTTTTTACTTAAATACCTAACGTGTACTAAATGCCTATTTTTAAATAATATTTTTTAATTTAGAACAATTTTATAAATTATGCCTATTTTTTTTAAGCTTCGTGTCACATATCTTTCCCAAATATATTAGATGTTAAGATTTAAGTAAAATTGTTGTAAAATGTAAATTTTATTCCGCAAACGAATGGTGTTAGAATATATTTTCAGCAAGTTAAAAGTTATTTTATTTTTTTCCATCTATTATGAATCAGAAAAGCGGTATATACTACATTGTAATTTGTAGATTTAGTGCCCGCTTGTATATAAAAAGTACTTTAAACTTTAACTTACTTATAAAGGTTTTTAAATATTAAGGTAAAAAAAAACAAAAGAAAAAATAGTGAGTCTGTGCGTGCAATTCACCAAGTTCAAAAGTTATTTTACGTTTTATTTAACATGCATTACATATTATTCAGTATTTTTTTTTAATTTTTCACCTGTGGAATGTATCTCTTTCTCTCGCCGACTTAATCCTATAATATATTTATGGGTTTGTCTCTTTCTAGTATCGCATTTTCGTTTCATCAAGTTTCAAATCACTACGATTCTAAAGAAAACTTGAATACATCTTTTAACTGGACGCCATACCTTTCTTGATACTTTATCAAAACTGATGATTGATATTCGTATGTTATCATTTTATAGAAGCTTATGATGTCGAATAAAAAGAAGTACCTAAGCAAATATTGGGAAAAGGTAAATTTTTATAATGGGATATTGAAATTTATGCTAGTTTTGACTAAAATAAAACACCAATATTTAAGTGGTTGTTTATTTGTGAAATATATGATTAATAGTGTATTTGTATTAGTTTGTTTGGCGACACAGGTTCCGTGTATTTATAAACGTGAAAAAAATATATTGATTAATATTAAGCAATATTATTGTTCTACATGTAATTTAAAAAAGTTGAAAAATTAAAAATATTAATTTTAATTCAGTTTGCTATTACATACTCAAAATCAAAATATTAAGTAACACTAAATTGCCATATACCAAATATAGCTTTCGATCAAATAAATGAGAAATGAGAATGAAAATCCCGTTAAAAAGCAGTTCGATTAATTACTATTATTCTAATATTTTTAACAATTCGGATATCTATGAAACTGAAATTATCGCAGCACTTACTTTAAAGAGCTTTATGATGTAAGACTGTAATATCGTCAACTTAATTTATTTGAGATAACCGTTTTTGTTTTTAATTTCAAACGAGAACCAACTTAACCTAGATTCAACCTAAGATTATTTTAAATAAAACTATCTTTCCGGATTTTTTCGCGGATTTATTTTGAGATTTTAATCCCGTCATTTCGAATGCTGTTAAGCAATCGTCACGGGAGAGACTAATGTTTTAGACGTCTCAAAGGTCATTATTTATAGTTAGGTACAAACAGTACCGTACAGTAGTGAAGATTATTTTAGAGGAATATTACAATTAATGATATAAAATAGAATAAAAAAGATTTACTATTTGAAATCATGTAAAGTTTAAACAAGTTTATGCTTAAAAAAATTATCAATCATCAAAACGTAATTGGACTGACTATTAGACAATAAATGTAAAGATTTAAAGTAACTAAAAGTAAGAAACATTAGATTGCACTCTAAAAATGCGTTAGTCATTGTAAATAACATTAAAAAGTTCCCATTAATTCCAACAAAATGTAATTTTGAATATTCGTATATCAGTCTTTATTTTTTACTATTTTTCGCGATTTATTTTCAAGAGTAAAATATATCTTGGTACACAAGTTTTATTTTCTTCGAAATAAACAAAAATAATTTAAATTATACATTTTAACTCAGTACAAAAGTAAAAAATATCTTAAAATTGTAAATATATAATTAACTTAGATATCGATTTTAAGAGTGTTATTTTTATAAATGACAATAAATTATTGCTATTGTAACAACACTAGTCCACCTAAGTATTTATAATCTGTGCTGTCTATAGTGTCAACTGTCATGTGACATGTCATAGAGATTAGAGTCTGAATCAGGAAACAAAGATGCTAAAAAAATTATTTTACAAACATTTTTTTAGCATCTTTAATTGTGTATTTTACATTTACAATATATTCATAGATGAATTAATATATTGTAATTTTAGTCTCATCTCTGTGATTCTAATTTCTCAAATCTCAGCCGTCACATGAAAACGGCTAAATCTTAGAAAAAGGCGTCTGTGTAAATATATGGATATTTTTAGTATTTTATAACTACGTAAACAATAAAATCTTTACAAGAAAAGTATATTTGTGAAAAGTATGATATGTTCTTTGAAAGACATTTCCCAGATAAGCGGTTTCTTGAAGCAGTGAAGGTTGCGTTTGCATTTGCTACCAATAGGCACGAAGATCATGACGTTTGCAAAATATTCGCATATAAATAGGTATAGTTTTGAACAGAAAAGTTTTATTTCTCCTTATATTCTAATGGACTAAATTTTGAACACGGGATTTGAACATTTGGAATATTGGAATTGCTACATGTTCTAGTTCTGGCCATTTGAAGGCAGTTAACATATGCCTCTGTCATATAGTTCTATAAGTTGTTTATTTGGACGTAGTTAAATGAAAACGATCCATTCTACATTGAGCTAGTTTTGAGATATTTAAAGTTTTAAAGTTTTCATTGTTCTTATTCATTGTTGCTTTGTTGTAAATCTGTTGACTTATTTGCTTTTTAAGGAAAACATATTATATTTTTATATTTAAAATGTATTGTTAGATTTACTTTTATATTTAAAATAGGTTCTTTATTGTTAAATTACTGTTTTATGGGTTGGTTTTTTGTAACTATATGTATAGGTTTTACAGGAAGGCAAATTAATTTATATAACTTTAAAATAGTTGTTTAATTATATTTTTATTGTGATTTCAACGTAAATACTAGTTGTACACATTAAAATCGTACGAGTAACACACTGTTGTACATCATTCTACATTGCCATTGTTCACTTCTACCTCAAAATCTACTTCACCAGAAAACCCGTCTATGTCATCTTAAATAGTTAGATCTCCTTATAGTTATGTTTCCTTATAGTTTTTTTGTAAAACTCTTTTAAGTCATTCAACTTTGCTACGGGGATGTGTTTTCCATTAGAGTCAGGACCAAATTTTTGACTTAATTGCACAATGGAAATCACAACGGAAAGTGTCACACTGGAAAAAAAATGTAGCACAATAGAATTATTAGGGTGTGTGTAAATAGTCGTAAGATTTTAGGTAGGTAAGTGGAATAAATAAAAAAATCACATTATATTTCGAGAAATATTTAATAAAGTAGTACGAAACAAAATAAATGAAATAACAAAACCAAATAGTCCTAATAATATCATAAAACTTAAATTTAAAACATAACAAAACAACAAAATCTTTACTAATTAACTAATCAGTCATTGGTTTACATAATATTGCTTTAATTAACAATATTCACATTACCCAGCAAACTAAAAAATATGATTTTTGTAGATATCGTAAAGGTTAAAAAATTGCTACTGCCAATGAGATAATAAATTATTTGAAAATAAATCAAATTTAGAAAATAAAATGATAGCTAATCAAAATAAACTTAGTCAAAATCACCTAACGAGTAGTAATCTTTGGAATATTGCCATAGTCTTACTTTTTTTACAAGGGAATCGCTTGTAATAATGTCGAGATCAACTTTTTTTGGCAAAAAGTATTAAAAAAACGTAAATAATGTTTTACCATCTTCATTATGAATTTTCTGAACATATCCCATATAGTACTTCCATGTTTTTCTTATGTAGTATCTAACTAAAACAATGTCATTTATCAAAAAATAATTATTTTCCACATTAGCTTCTTGATTTATCGCAGAATTAACTCCAGAACTAGAACAGGACGGAATAGGATTTAAATATATATTTTCATGATTTTCTTTCTCCAATTGACTATTAGATGATGTTTTTTTTCCTAAACTTATATCAAAGTTTAAACTTATTTCTTTGAGCTTTCCACATGTTTTAAAATCAAAATACCTTTTCAGGTGTATTCTTTACATCGGCGAGAATTTTCACTAAACTGTTTTCTTTCTTTTTCCCTTTACTTCCTGATCCTTTTTGCATGTCACTATCTAATTCTATCTGTAACTCTCTTCCTTCGTCTTTGTTTATTTTTAATATTACATTGTCCGTTGTCGAGTGGTTTACAATTGCTGGTTAAAGGTACAGTTCCGAGCCAAGCGACACTGACGCTGCGTCAGCGCGTTAGTAGACGCTGCGGCTCTGTCGCAGCGTCTCTGACGCTCTGTTGAATTCCGAGGGCAGTGACAGTATCACTGCGGCCTCCAGTCAATTTGCGACCAGTGACCTAGACAGTCGAATTTTCTTGTGTTTACTGAATACATACGGTGAAACGATTATGAATCAAGCTATTGTGAAAGATTTGCAAAAACTATTTGAAGAAGAGGAAGAAGATGATGATTTCTTGCTTTTGTATTTACTGAGTACTAGAGATCGAACTGACCCGATTTATGAAACCCGCAGCGATCAGGGTCTTTATAAAATCTTAATACAAGAACATTTAAATTATAATGATGATAAATTTCGAGAATATAGTTCTTTTAACAAAAGACAATTTAATTTCATTTTGTCTCTAGTTTATGAAGAATTGACACCAAAAACTACCAGACGTTGTATAGGTCCTGAAGAGAAAGTATTTTTAACATTGAGGTAAGTAATTGTTTATTAATTTATTAAATATTTTTTTAAAGCTAATCGTATGTTCCGTCATCTTCTGTAATAATACGTATTAAACTTAAGTCCGTAGCTTCCATGTCCATGTCCACTGCTTGTGATATAGGCGAGTACGCCCGGAAGTTATATGTGGACAGCGTATTTTGATTTGTACGCGGAACGGAATCGGCTGATAGTTCGGGCGAATTAAGTTTAACAGGTAGCATAGGTGTAGATGCTTCAACGTTCAACGATTCATATTCATACTTCACGAGGACGTCAAAAATTTCTTTTTTTGCCTTTACTTTCAAAGTGGACGGTAATTTTTGTAAAACATTTTTAACGTAGTCTGAAAACATAGCTAGTTCTGGGTCCTCAACATTTCTATTAGCTATAGTCTCTAAAGCTTTTTGGCGCGTTTCTTCTCTTTTCTGCAGAAAAGATATGATCTCATCTTTATTTTGACGCATCCGTTTTCTATTGGATCTTGGAAATACTGGGTTTGGGGCCGAAAATGTTCCCGAAGTTATTTCTTCATTGACGGTTTCAAGTTCAACTATATTTCTAGTTTCTCCTGCTGATGATACAGAACTTAACTGCTCACAAGCTTGGTCAGAAGTTTGACTCTCTTGTATAGAATCCGTATCTTCAATATTAGATTCTGTTGAACGTTCATTTGGCACTAACTGTAGAAACGTAAGCAGGCGATCATAGGTTCCAAACTTAGATCTACGATTTTTAGGCGCTGCGGACCCAGTTCCAGACTTGTTCTTTCGTTTCTGGCGAAAATATGTGTCCTTTATGTTTTTCCATCTCTTTTTACAGTTATCACCTGCAAATAATAATAAATAACATGAATCTAAAATAACGTCTTAATTTTTAGGTTCATCGCGACCGGAGAGAGTTTTGCGTCGCTGTCATTTGTATACCGAATATCGAAATCTTATATATCAAGAGTAATAAAAAACGTAATAAAAGTATTAAAACAAAAGCTTATGCCAATAGCGATGCCACCTCCTACAAAAAATGATTTTAAAAGAATAGAAAAAGATTTTTGGGAAAAATGGAATATGCCAAACTGCATATCCAGCATAGATGGAAAGCATGTTCGCATCAGAGCTCCACCTAATAGTGGTTCTCTTTATTTTAACTACAAGGACTATTTTTCTGTTGTTATGTTGGCTTTAGTGGACGCTAACTATAATTTTGTGGCTGTAGACGTTGGGTCATATGGCAAAGAAGGCGATAGTAATATATTCAGAAAGTCGGCAATAGGAAAAAAAATCGCAAGCAATGACTTTAACATTCCGGAAGCAAAACCTCTCCCGCAATCGAATGTCAGTTTGCCACATTTTATAATAGGGGATGAGGCTTTTCCTCTCAGTTCATACATGATGAAACCGTTTTCGAGAAGAACTGGACTTGATCACCAAAAGGAGATTTTTAACTACAGATTGTGTCGTGCGCGTCGTGTAGCGGAAAATGCCTTTGGACTGCTGAGTCAAGTATTCAGAGTATTTTATACTCCTATAGCTGTTCTACCGAGTACCTGCACTGATTTAATTCTAGTTGCATGTTGTTTACACAATCTGTTAAGAGATGCGTATTTAGAAGAAAATAGCCGACCACATTACGTCCGCGATGAAAACGAGAATCCTACAGATAATATGATACCTTTGAACCGTACAAGGGGACAAGCAAATGATGGCATACATATCAGAGAGCAATTAAAACTCTATTTTAACTCAGAAATTGGTCAAGTAGCCTGGCAAAATAACTAGGTATTATTAAATAAAAATTATCTAAAGATACTCGCCTTTTTTATTTAACACCCTCCCAATTTCATCCCAAACTCTGTCCTTTTTTTTCGAATTTTTGTACTCTTCAACACTTAAATCAAACAATAGTGGATGTTGAGAAACTAAATCTATAAGCAGCTCATCATCTTCTTCAGTAAAAGCCTCCATTTTCAAAGGAATTCCTCTATAACCTAAAAATTACCACGTGTTGACCGTGCGATCGGCGCGACACTACGAGGGGAAGCGCGGCTCGGCCGCTGACGCCTTGCGACAGTAGCGCCGCGGCAGTGACGCCGCGTCAAGTATCGCCGTGTTCGTACACGCCGTCATGTATTTATATAGAACCTTGTACTATCGCTCTGTCGCGGCGATACTAACGCGGCGATACTAACGCGGCGTTAGTGGCGTCAGTGTCGCTTGGCTCGGAACTGTACCTTTAGTCTTATTCTGTATTTTTTTTCAGATAACATTCTTTTCTTCGTTTTTTCTCTGCAGGTTTCCTGTTTTTTTAGATCATTATCATCAAAATATTCATCTTCTATCTAATCAGATTGATCGCTTTCGGCATACTCGATCTCCGTATCCGTACCTTCGGAAGATGAAACTAAATGTATTTTTTTTTTTCTTAAATCTACGAACTGTTAGTTGTTTATCATTATTTTCCTTTTTAACACGTTAACTGCCATGTCAGGCACCGGTGCTTGACAGACATGGCACCTGTTAAGGCCATATCAGTCCCGGGTGACTGACGCCACAGTATGTAATTTAGATGATCTCAGAGAGCTGTCCGGCACGTTTAGCTCATTATTATCTATTAAAATTGACTGACAAGGCCCTGGAGAAACTAAGTTCAACATGGCCTAACGTTTTTATACTTAGAACTGGATTTATTTAGGTTTTATTGGGAAAAATAAAATGCAACACAATGAAACTATAAAAACTGTTTATTGTTCGAAATAATCATATTTTGGGCTTACACAGCTTCGAAAATTATAAAGAAATGCAATTTAGAGTAATGAAATGCAATAATCAGTCAGAGAGGCCAAGAAAAAGTTATATTGTTTTATGTTCCTCGTTGAAACAAGATAGGCAAAAATGTGGTTCATTAGGGCATTGTGGGCAATAAGTATTCACTTGCTTAGTCTTCTTTCTAGCATAATTTCTGTCTATTGTTTGAACATTTACTTTATAACACCGTGAACAGTACTTCCTAGATTTTTTTACAGGTCCTTCTTTCTTTTTTAGCTCATGCTTTTGCCTCCTATTTCTTGTCAATGCCATCCCAGGATTACTGTTTTCTTTTCCCGATTCTGTTAGATTTTTGCACAACTTTTTCCTATATTCTACTATCCCTATTTTAGATTTCGTGGTTTCTTTATAAATTATGTAAGAATTGAGTAATGCAGTGTTCAACAACAGTTCAACAGCAAGTTTTCTGTACCATTTTACAGTTTTTCTCAAATAGGTCTACAGACTCACTCAGTTAGTTTTACTCAGATAGGTCTACAGAAGATTTTGCGTTGTTATAATCGACTACAATTTTCGGTTTTATTATTTCTTTGTCTCTTTTGTAAGTCCTTGTAAATCCAATAGAATGTTTCGTATACAGTAAATAAACATCCCTTTTATCCTTCCATTTCATACATGTCATACCATCTTCATTTTCTTTAGCTCTAAACTCTCCTTTTTTTATCTTTCCATTTATAACATCTTTAGGCAAATATTTTCTATTTTTACGTAAAGTACCCACAAGATGCGTTTCTTTGTTCAACAATTTGCGTCCAAGATTAATACTGGTATACCAGTTATCGGTATATAATGTATGACCTTTTTCAAGATATCCTTCCATAAGTGACATCACAACATTGGTTGGGGTTGTAGTTTCGGTCTCACCTCTCTTTCCCGCATATATTTGAATTCTGTTAGTATAACCTGGATTAGTACATAATTTAAAAACTTTAATTCCATATTTGTGCCTCTTCAATTTGATATATTGTCGGAATATAATGCGACCCCGAAATGGTACCAGAGACTCATCAATACAGAGATTTTCTTGAGGATAGTAATATGTTTCAAAGTTGAGATTCAAAGTATTTACCAATTCACTTATTTTGAACAGACGGTCGCCGTATTTTTGGTTATCGTTGTTAGAAAAATGCACCATTCGTAACAAAATTTCAAACCTGTTACGAGACATAACCGTACGAGGGAAAGATTGGCAAATCAGGGGGTCTGTTGACCAATAATCAGCTAGCTTAGGCAATCTAACTATGCCCATATATAAAATCAAACCAAAAAACCTTTTGATTTCGTCTTGGTCGCGATCCTCGTTGTATTTGATTTTTTGAACTAAGTTTAGTAATTGTCTGAGCAGCAAATCGGTTGGTTTCCACAGCTATATCATGAAACACACTATCCGGAACTAACAAAGAATAGAAATCCTCTGGTTTGGATTGTGCCATCGTATTTCTAAAAACTATAAGGTTTCAAACCAGGGCACTCTGTGAAAGTTATTGTAGTAATATTAAGATATAAAGGTGTGGGTATAATATAAATAAATCAGTCGGCAACTAGCATGTGTCGTTTTACTACATGGTGGCAGCGGTGGGATCCGAACCCACGCCTCCGAAGAGACTGGTGCCTCAAACCAGATAAATTATGGAACACGCTCGGCCGCCAACGGAGTTGCAGATAGAAGGAAGTCCCGCCGCACGCGCTGACGCGTGGTTAAGATGGTGGAAGCAATTCGAAATATTCCTTAAGGCGTCAGGTGTAGTAAAAGAGCCGTCAGATGTAAAGGCTAGCTTACTCGTGAATCTCATAGGCCCGGACGGATACGAAATATTTTCGACTTTTACATACAACAAAGGTGAAAGTGCAGATGATTTGACATGCTTGAAAAATAAATTCGACTTGCATTTTGGGACGAAATCTAATGTGACTATGTTAAGATTTAAGTTCTTTACGCGCAATCAAATCGAAGGCGAAACAATTAACAAATACGTCACAGCGTTGAAAGTGCTGAGTCACGGCTGTAAGTTCGAGCATCTTACGGATGATTTAATTAAAGATCGCATTGTGTGTGGAATTTCAAATAATGTCGTTCGCGATCGGCTTCTTCGAACCGATGAGTTAACCTTGGCGAAGGCTATACAAATTTGTGAAGCGGATGAAATGTCGAGGCATGAAAGTAAACAGATAGAAGAAGCATCTTCCAATACTCAAATCGATGAAGTCGCGGGCTGTGGTAGTAGTAAAAGTATGCGAGATAAGGAGCGCGACGCCAGCATGGCATGGCGGGCGCGCCCACGTAACAGCTGGCGCAACGGCGAGGCAGCAGCAGGGCTAGTGCGTGGCGGTGGTCGTGTTCCCGGCGAATTTCGTGGATGTCTAAATCAGTCGGCAACTAGCATGTGTCGTTTTACTACAGTTATATAGGTATAATTCTTCTTTGCTTACCCGCTGGTTCATACCATAAATCGGTCTCAAGTCTTGTGCTAATCTGCTGTTCTGGGTTTTCATCTTCGTCACCACTTTCTATCACAAACCGCCTCTTTCTGTTTCCTCGCCTATGCAAAATGACTTCTTTATCGTTTATATTTCACTACGACATGGAATTTCTAATAGTGGTGAATCTCTTTGAGTCAGTTGTTTTTCTAGTTCGTCAATTGCTTGCAGATCTACCAACGATAATTCAAAATCACACGTATTATCAATAGTGGACATGATTACAATAGCTATCGTCACACAAAATCTCCAAAAATAGAAAAAAAAAAACTAGAGCAATGGGTGCGCGCACTTACTTCCACAGCTAATTCTAAGCGACTAAAATTGAATAAATAATGTAGGTACATCGCATAGCACGCACCGGACAGGTTGCGACCTGCAAGTAATGAACTACTACACGCATAGGTACTTTAGTTCAAACGGCCGAGCGCTGCACCGAGTGATTTCCCGCGCAAATAAATTGGCGGCCTGCGGACGGTGCCTGACAAAATGCTTGACATGGCCCAATAGCTATATTTTGTTCCGTTTGGGCCTCGTCAGGCACATATACCAGACATTTTATTATTTTGTTTTATTTTCAATTATAATCATCGGAAACAAATTAAAATAGTCATATAATGTAATTTACTTGAATATATAACCAAGAAACAAATATAAAAAAGCCGTCATAAAAATTTTGCTATGGCAGTTAGCGTGTTAAGAATGTGAATTTTAGTACAAAAACAATCGCAAAAACCTCGCGAGCAGTAGCAGCTTAGAGGTCTGTATTTAACGGTATTTTTATTTTCAGTGACTATGACTTGGTGACTTGTCATAGTGGATGGTATTGGTAAAATTGTTGCGGGATTAGATATTTTAATATTTTCTATATCTTCGTTAGAAACATAAAATGTCTTGACTGATATTTCTGATTCTAATAATATTTCAAATACAGACTTCGCATCAACAATATCTTTACGATAGGCAACTCTTGCATCTAATGTTCTTTTCACCACTCCACGAACGCCATCGGCTGCACCTATGCTATGAGACGCCTCGAAGAAGGACCAGGTCGCTTGATGGAATCCTTCATTTTGCGTTATTTCACAAAACAGAAAAAAGTTGTATTTGGACGATATTGCGATGAGGGTCCATCAGACCAAAAGTGAATGCGGCGAATCGTGAAAAGTTTTTCTTTAATAAAATCTATGACTGGTTTTAAATGGCCCCATATAGCTTCGGGACCATGCTTGAGTGAAGGTGAAACGGTGAAAAAACATAACGGTTTCTCATTTTTTATATATAATAGGCCAGTATGCAACGTGACTTGTATTTTTGAAGATCCAAAGTGCATGGCCTGTACTTCTTCTACCATTTTACACACGTAATTCTCCGAAAAATCACAGTGGAGAATAACTTCGTTATATTCCAGCTTTTCTATTGATTTTTTATATTGTATATATTGATGGTAAATGTTATAATGATGAACTTTAAAACTTTTGAGGTCTCGTTGTATCAACTCGAAAAGATTATACAGTACACCAGTTTGTTGTAATTTAACCATTCTTTTGGTCACTCTCTTTTGACCGTCTTTTTCAAATTCGTGACTTTTACTAATAAATTCATACCATAATTCACTAGGTAAATAATAATAGTAGTACTAATATATTTTTTTAAAAATTTTTAATCTACAATTTAAACCAAATCATCCTAAAATTTTGAATAGTTAACAAAAATATTTAATGTATCATCAGTATGCACTTGTATGCATTCGTTAAATAATAAATTGTTTTTTAATTTATTTTATCTTTTCTTCACCATAAAAAAAACTATGTTTCAATAATAAAAATGTTTTTACGAAATCTTGGTATATTAACTACTAAATGTTTTATTAATATGTTAAAACTTAAAATAAAAATATTCATTTTAAAAAAATATTATAAAAAATCTCTATAATTAATAATCTTATCATACGTAAGAAGAATATGATATATTATAAGTATTAGCAAGTAAATGCAAAAAAAAAAATCAATTAACTACAGCAAATAAATTGGTCAATCCAGGAATAGTTTAAAGTCAGATTATTAATAATAAATTCATCATTGTCGACAGCATAATTTTTCAATTAACTAGTCACTATTCATCTCGCGAGTTTTTTTTACTTTATAAGTTTAGGGGAAGGCCGGGCAAAGTGGATACCTTAAGGTATGTGAGGTTATAGCAGAAAATGTATACAATACAAAAACAAAATAATTATCACAAATCAGTCTTTATTTATTGCACTTACAAATACGAACATCAGTTACCATTAATATTTAAACAATAATCAACTGCAATTAAAATTTAAAAAACTACGAAAGTATTCGGTTTGCCCGATAGCCCGGGTAAAGCGGACACAGTACTTGGGCAAAGTGAATACCCATATTCAATCTCTGAAAACATAGTATAGTAGTAACAAACTTTGAGAAACTACATAAAAAAACTTAAGTTGACCATAAAATTAGAAAATTAAGATTGGCAATTGTCACAGGTATACCCTTGAGTGCCATCAAAAGCAGAACAATCTTCGTGACACCATTGTTGACAAATGTCACATTGAATCCAATTTTCAATTGGTTTACCGTCTTCTTCTATATATATTTCACCGCAAAAAAAGCATAAAATATCCTTAAATTCTTTTATTTTCTTTGGCTGTTTAACCTTTTTAGCAGTTTTTTTGTCTTTGTCAGTTTTTGTATTAGTCTTCTTAGGAACATTTTTTGACTTATCATTCAGTCTTTTAGTAACATTCTTAACTTTATTTTTCTCATATTTTTGCTTTTGATCTTCCTTGATCGGCGTACTGGTTAATATTTCCGATTTTTGTAATTTCCGTTTACGCGTGGTCATTGGTTTGGCAGGATTTGGAATAGGTCTTAACACCAAGGGACTGCAGTGGGAGGCTGAGCATCCCGGTTTCGGATCAGGTGAGTTGTCACGGCTAGTATTTTGTCGAAAATTTGCTTCAGTCTCTGGCACTACTGTGTCACTTCTCTGAGCAGCTATATCTGGTCCAAAAGCGGAGACAATTCGGGAACATCCAGGTTCTGGTTCAGGTGTACATCCGTCGCTACGAATCTTTTCAGGCGTGTTAACAATGGGCGCAACAAAGTTTTGATACTCACAAGAGGGGGTTCTGTTTCGAGATGGAAATATTTCTGATAGAGGATCTACTGAATTTGATGAAATCTGTTCTCAAAGAATTGAAGGCGAAGGAGTTGAAGAAGTTTCTGCAAAAGGTCTGGGAATATCGATCGTTTCGAGTGAGTTTGTACTTTCTGTGCCAATATTCATATTAGACGTGCCCGCAATCGCAGCGGCTGGTTCGTAATCTTCGTCACCAAAAGCATATTTATTCACTGGCCAAATACCAGGTTTTTCAAATCCATGAACTGCATTTTGAGCTACTGCACTTTTCAGAAAAGCTGGTGATAAAAGTCTGGCTACATCGTATTGATTTATAATGCGTCCTGGGTGCGATTTTTGGAAGAAATTTACCTCCCTTTCAAAGTAAGTTTTCAGTGGGCCGTAAACCGCTACATCCATGGGCTGCATTTTATGAGTTGTGTGTGGGGCCAAGGATAAAATTACGACATTGTTCTTGCTGGCGTAATCCAAAGCTGGATAATACTTATGGCTCTCGTGGTTATCCAGTAATAGAAGTATTTTTTTTTCAGGGGTTGGTCGAACATGTTCCACAAAAAAATGCATCCAATCAAAGAACACCTCACCTGAAGTCCAACCATTTGGAGTACAGGTTCCTTGAGTGCCGGGAGGCGCCCCATCTAGTAGTCTGGGTTGCATCTTTTTTCTGGCAAAAATTAAGAATGGTGGGAGAAATGAACCAGCGGCATTACAACAACCTATGATAGTAGTTAATTGACCACGTTCTGCACTGGCGATTATGCCCACTTGTTTCTTTCCTTTCGTTGATAGCACTTTAGGCGGCTTATTTGTGGTTGTAGATATACCAGTTTCATCCATGTTGTATAATCTAGATGCATCAATATCATATTTTACTGTTAAAGCTTCAAGATTTTCATAAAAACGTCCAACTTCATGTCTGTTAAATCCTTTTGCCCTTGCAACCGATGTTGCCTCTGGAGTCCTGAGGGATATTTGATCATGACGAGACAAAAATGACGATAGCCAATCATCTCCAGCTTTTTCGTACTTATCCCAGCTATTCGGGTAGTTCAAATTATTTTTCTTGGCGTAGATGAACGCTAAATTTTTGAATTCATCTCGAGTCAAGCCAAAAAATACAGAATCCATATTTTTGAGATATGTCACCAACTCTATTTCCTGATCTTAGTGAAAACAGGACGGAATCGACCAAGTTTTGAAGCAGCGATGCCGGTTTTTACATGCCTATATAAGGTTGCATAAGCCAAACCATACTTTTTAGCTGTGCTTTTTATTGATTCTCCAGCTTTGCACAAATTAATAGCCGTTTGCATAGCATTTTCATCCCAAGTCCCTTGCTTAGTTTTTTTTATATATTTATTCACCATCTGAAACAAAAGACATTAAAATAAAACAAATAAATTAAAAATTTTTTTTTGGATAATAAGTCACCAATGAGAAATGGCGGGCAAAGAGGATACCATATCCACTTTGCCCTATTCACTTTGCCCGTCTAGGTAAGTTTTGAGGTTAACACATTTCATACAAAAACTAAGAGTTCTGACTTTCTGTTAAATATACTATTGAAACCTACTTTGATATGCTACCGAATTAAGACATTCCTAAAAATCAAGAACTAATAATACAGGAGAATTGATCAATGTACTTACCGCTTAAAATCAATCTTTTATTTACGAAAACACAAATCTCCACTCCGCGGAAGGGACGCGACGCGGCCCCTCGCTTCGATGTTTGCCGCGTACTAAACCAAGATGGCCGAACGTAACAGTGGTGGCGTGTTTAATGAAAAAATAATAATTTAGGAGTAGTGGGGAGTATTCGCTTTGCCCTGGGTATTCTCTTTGCCCAGGCTTCCCCTACATCACTTATAGAAAAGTACCTATATCTTTTTTTTCATTTATCCGATTCCAATCGGTTCATTATAATAATATATTTCTTTATTTATATTTATTTATTTGGGGGTTTTTACCTCTTCCATATATTTTTTATAAACAAGTCCCTTTTCATCATATTTATTTATTTATTTATTTTATTTGGCCTCTTGCACTATTGCTCTCACGCAGACGACTCGCGTACAACAAGATCAAGAAAATAGGCAGGCAAAACAATATTATTCATATTTGTCATTTCAGTTATATATAAGTTATTCTCGAACCAAAAGCAAACGCTAAATTAGGAACTTATTAACAGATTAACATTTTCACAATTATCGGCTGATCAGACCGATCATCGGTGTAAAAGCTAATTGTCAACAGAACCAACTCTTGATTCCTTTCATTCCATTTTACCTACAGTTAAGCTCACTCAAAAAAATTTTTATCCTTTATTCAATTTTTCCATATATTCAATTTTAGCCTTTCATCTACTAAGTCCTTGTCCTTAAAACATGTAATCTAAGTTACATTTCCATTTTTGTTAAGTTTAAATTCCTAGATTTCTAATTATCTACCACCAATAATCTAATCTATAGGCTCCTTTACATATATGTACAATAGAGTAATATAGTACATTTAGGGTAACATAAACATAATGATTAAAAAATATAATTATTTGACAGTTTTTTTAATTGCTGGTAATTTTCAATTCAAACTTTGATTTTGTCTTTTTTTTTATGAGTTGAATTTAGTATCATATAAACAATGGAAGCTTACTAGTTATTGCATCAGGCTGCAATAAGATCTCGAGAATCATATTAGTGTACGAATTCCTTTCCATATAAGTAAAAGTTTCGCGTCAGGAAATATGAAGCGCGGTTTATATGTAGTTATGAGCCTGATCTATCGTTAGGAACAGTTTCCATGCAAGATTTTAGTCCAATAAATAGTTATGATTAATATAAAAATGTTGAATCTATTTAATTTTTACAAAAGATTCAATATTGCAATAAATGTAATTGTACCTACTTTGGATTATAATTCTTTAAAAAAAGAACGAAATTATTAAATGATAGATATTAAAAGTTATATATGAAATACCCATTAGATATTAAATTACAATTTTTTTTTTAATTTAGATACTATTTTTGTTACATAATACAAAACTCTCTATTATTAATAATATTAATATTACTGTTTGCTATTACAGAAAAAATATATCGTAACTACATAAAACAATTCCAATCTTTATAATTATTTTAAAATAATTTTTGGCCATTACCTTATTGATTGATTCAGACTTCGGTAGTAGATAATGTAAATGTTGCTTTACTTCTCATTTCATTTTTCGAAACCTTCTGACATTGTTTTCATGCCTTGTTCATTTTTTGATTTATTCCAATCTTCTGACGTTATTTTCTTCCGACTTCTTCAAAAAGTAGGAGGTTCTAATCCTCATTTTTACTAGATGTTCTTCTCGGATTCTTGAATTGGTTTACCAAGACAGTATTTTTATTTTATTCCTGCTCATAAAATTACTGTCAGATATTGTAGAAGTGTATTTGTTTATATCTTTCAGATTATATTTTGTTTTACTTCATAATTTAATCATCTTCGTTAATAAAAAATGTTACTTCTTCTTTTTTTTCGTTTTTGTCGTCCATTTTTGTCTTCATATTTTTCTCTTATATTTTTTGTCTTCAAATGATCAATAATTAATTTATTAGTTCTTCATTTTTCCGAGGACGGTGTGCGTGCCTTGTGTAGCGCTTGCACGCACACCGCCTGGCAGGGTCGCCATGTATTGTTAGGTTCAAAGCCAGGTAATGATTAGACTACGACTTTACTAATAGAAGCGCGTTTATTGAATAACCATATCTTAACCTAAGTAACATCTTATAAAGTATCATATAAGGCTCGGCGCACACTACAATGTTTTGGACTGCATCACTTTATTTATTTCTTTACAAATTCTAGGACGCAAATCTACAATAATTGCTTTAAAATTTCTAAAAAATAACTTTAATACTTTATTTTCGAAAACGTGATGTGATCTCTCAGTGCATTTCGGTTTTTCACTTAATATTACGTATCCCTAAAAAGAGTTACAGGTTATGTCCGAAACACTGATATGCAACATTAATAGTAAATTTATTCGTTTATACAGCCCACCAACCGCTAAAAGCTGAATACTGAATCCATTACCTACATAGTACAGCTATTAATGCTATAAGACCATCAAAATAGAATTTAGGCTGCTTAGCAAATTGTCGCCATTTTATCAATTACAAATCGAAGATTACGAACATGAGTACATAAAAATTAGACTAATGTTTTTATGTTTATCAATATTTTCAGTTTATCCAATAACCTACTATGCACCAATGAGGTTCTACGTCCATTAATTCAAACATTTTTAAATTCTAACCTATAACCCTTTAACTGGTAGAGGGAATGAGCCTAGATAATGAAATTAAACTTCACTACTTTGAATCATATATTTTTTTTACTTTTTTTAAACATTTTATTTTATTTTTATTTATTTATTAGATACAAAAAAACATGATGGCAACATATAAACCAACATCAGTCTAGCCTTACCAATTTATGTATCTGTTTGATGGTAATTTTTGAAGCAAGGTACTGCACACAATGGCACTTGACACCTATGACATTGTATCCTGGATCGTTGATTATTGTGTGCACTACTACACAAGCGACACCTTCTATAGGTGGGTAATTCTACAGGCCAATGAGCTCCAAGCTCAGAAAAACGAATTTCTCGAGGCACTCCAAATAGTTTCTTTTGCCTTGATTCACTTTCTTCCGATTGTACAGACTTACTTTTTTTGGACGCGAACTTTGGCATGGTGGCAAAGGGTCTCTTTCGGAATGTTGCGTTTGCTACTAATTCTCGAGACAATGTCAGCCTAAATTCCTTTTGAGACAATACGGTGTGGTTACGTCTGTTAGAAGCATACAATATATACGCGTTTGTTATAGCAGCATCAACAAGGAAATAGAAGATGCGTTTCCACCACTTCGAGCTTTTTCTTCCGACTGCGTACGGGGTTCTCTTTTGGTCAAACCGGTCCACTCCTCCCATACGCTTTGTGTATTCTGTAATTGTCAGCGGACAAGTGAATGATTTTTTAGATCCATCATTTTGAGTTCTTTCACAAGATGTTTTCTGCTTTGGATGAAATGCAGTGCTCAAAACGCTTACTAATTTGTTATCTTTCCAGATAATAAAGCCAACATTATTTTTTACCCTCCATTTCCATTCTCCTCTTTTCAGCTTTTTTGTTTTTTGGTTTGCATTTTTTACAGGCTTTGCTATCTTTTCGTCAATTTCTTTATTACCAGTCGCTTTGGGCTTTTTTTACAATTAGTGGCATATCTTGGCGGTCATTTCTGACTGTAGCAGTTGCATATATACCATTATTGTATAATGTTTGTAGTAAAGCTGGACTAGAAAAAAAGTTATCAAATGCTATATGACCCATATAGGTGTCATTTATGAGTGACTGGCATAATGTCATGACAACTTTACTGCCTAATCCTGTTTCGACGTTTTCGGTCTTTCCAACATACACTTGAAACTGATACAAGTATCCTGTGTGGCTGTCAGCTCTAGCCCAAACCTTGAAGCCCCGTTTTATGGGCTTCATGGGCATGTATTGCTTTAGAGTAGATCGCCCCTTGAACTTTATCATACACTCGTCAATTGACTGAGAATATGTGTTTTTGGCATTTGTCTGACATTTTACGTTGATGTAAGCGCAGTTGCTTTACGCGTTACGTTGATGTAAGCGCGTTGATGTGCAGCGGCCTTATTTTATACAGTTTGTCGTAGTTATCATCGTTCCTGTTCGGCATATTGGCATTGTCATTGAGATGTAAATATTTCATAAGTTTTTGAAACCGCTTCAATGTCATTGTCTCAGCAATTTCAACAACATGCAGTAATGGGTCACTGGACCAATAATCTTCTATACAGGGTAATTTGTGAATGCCCATTTGAATCATCATGCCCAGTAAAGCTTTGATCTCTGTTACTGACGTCTGTTCCCAATTCTGGTCATTGCATTGTGATGCATATAGGTTAGATTGGGTTACAATCATATCGATAGCTTCAGAGTCAAAAAACATTTCAAAAAATACGAGTGGCCTAGTCCTATTGGCTATGTTCCGAACTGGTTGTAATTGAATAGAATCAAAAAGAGAAACTGCTGATACTGACCTGGTACCTTGCGCATGTGTCACCAACAAAGAGCGCTCCAGACTGCCATGGTTGTTTACTAGAAGTAAGTATTTATGTTTAAGGCTAACAGGAAGTATATTACAAATTTTAAACAGCTTGTTATAATTACCTTTACAGCCCTTTTTGGTGTTTTTAGATACAATTAATTTTAAAAATCTTATTTGTAGTGCTTCTAATTGTTGTATATAACTTTTAAATGTAAGACCATAGCAGTCAAGGGCGTAGCTTATTATTGAGTCAACCAGTGAAGTATATAAACATTTAAGGGTACTGGGCGGTACTCTAAGACTTAGGTGATAAAATTTTCCTAATAGTACTCTCAATTTATTACATATGTGTTCTATATGAGAGGACCATGAAAAGTTTTCATCAATTTTCATCCCAAGGTAAGTAACTATTTTGTTTCTATCTATGGGTTTACAATTACAACTAGACATTTTACTATGTATACATGAGAAACTATGTGAAACTATCTGAGGCAAAGTATCAGGGGGTCGAAGGTACGGGGAATGAATTAACAAAAAATTAGTTTTGGCAGCGTTCAAGATTATACCGTTGTCATGGGACCATTTAATAACTGCTTCTATATCGAGCTGAACCAGACGACAAGTCTCGGCAAGATCAGTGCCGGCGAGCACTGCGCACAGGTCATCCGCATACATGTACGCAGAGCAGTGGCGCAGTACTCCGCACAAGCTATTTACGTGCATCAGGTAGCACACAGGCCCGCATCCCGAGCCCTTCGGCACCCCGCACCTCACCTCTCTCGCGTCGCTGGTCGTCTCAACCACCTTCACGCGGTAGGACCGTGCGGTCAGGTAGTCGCGGAACCATTTGTTCAGCGGCTCCCCCACCCCACACTACTCCATAGCATTTATAAGGGTATCCGTTTCTAAGGTATCGAATGCCTTTTTAAAATCAAAGAACACTGCCACAACAAATTTTTTCTCATTTAAGTGATTATTAATTTCGTTAGTAAAATTTGATAAAAGAGTGTTCGTACTTTTTCCTTTCTGAAATCCATGTTGACACTTATTTAATATATTATTCTTTTGAAGATAATCCCCTAATTGAATCCGGGCACTTCGCCGTTTGGTGCCCCTGGGACTTACAAAATCGGAAGTCCGGTCGTGCGGCCTGAGCGACAGCAAAGCGGGGAGTCGTTTTTCCCCTTGGCGCAGTTTGAACAGTGCGCCGTTGGTTGGTGGGTCTGGGACTTGATGCTCCCACCAGTGTAGAGGCGACCATAACGTCACCCATGCGACACTCGTCCTCCAGGAACGTCAGGAGCTGTTCAAAGGTAAGGAGAGGAGAAGCCTCATCTCTAGCGTGCCTCTGTTCAAAACGTGCCCTCAAGGACACCGGCAATCGCTTAAGTACAATACACACCAGTAGATAAGACCACTGGGCAACCGGCAGTCCCAAGCGGTGGAGAGCGTTAGTGGCTATTAGGAGGGGGTTGGCAGCTCGGTCCTTAACTGGGCGGCATTGCTCACGACGGGAAGGTCCATAATCTGGTCGATATGGGCATCGGCCAGGCAGCGCTCATTGTGATAGCGCTTGGTGAGCAATGATCGCGCGACTTCATAGCTCCCGTCACGTATTGGGAGGTGCTGCACTAAGCCCCTCGCCTCTCCATCAAGCATGGAGAGCAGATAGGCCAACTTTTGAGATGGGCCCAAATCGTCCCTCGAATCTACAAGGCTCTCGAACAATCCAATAAATCCCAGCCATGTGTCTAACCGACCATCAAAACGTGGAAAATCTAAATTGGGTAGTTTTGCCAAAAGGCCCACGGGAGTTTTCAAGGGAGCGCTGTGAGGCGGTACTCCGGCGCGCGAGGCTAGAACCTCCCGCGGGGGTGGGCGATGTCGTCGGCCAGGCTCATAATCTGGGCGTAGTCCTCATGGACTTGTTTCCGTCGATGCTCCGGGAATGACTCCAGAGGTACATCATCCAGATGTGAGATGAAGCGCTGATAATGCTCCTCCACCTCCTTAAGTCGTGTAGGGCATTTCTCATGCCTATCCAACAATACCTCTGTACGATCCTCCCTATTCACTAATGCGGCAGTGGAAGTGAACCATCTCAGGTGAGCCACAATCCCGGAATATGAGTCACGGACAATAGTGAATGCGGCGGCAGCCATCTTCAAAGCACAAGGACACAAGCAAACAAAACAAAATAATATTGTAATAACAACAACAAAAAAGGTATAACTTTCAAATGAGACAATAGAGTGTTATCACTTAACATAAATATCAAATCTCAAATAGGTACCTAAATAGGAGTACAAAAGAACATAAAACAAATCTTTGAGGCAAATGTTCAAACAAATTATGATCTAAATTACTTATATTTATATTTATTTTAAGTATATTTATATAAAGTTATTATATTTTATAATAAACTGGGCAACAACAAGTACAACACAAAACAATACTAAACCTTTTAAAGTTTAATTATTAATACACTGAACCCTTAAATTAATTATTCAAACTATACTAAACAATTTATAATAAACTATGTTTAAAGTGGCAAATTACTAAATTGACTTTAAAGTAACCCAAATACTGCATAGATGTATGAATCAAATTAAAGTATTTTAACAACAAGTTAACTTTAAAATCATTAATACAAACAATTATGTAAGTTTAATAATAACTTTATGTTTGAGCTTTTACAATATTCACATACACATTTAAAGAGTATGAATTGTTTCATATAAAATGGAAATCTTAAGTAGTTTAGTAACAATAACTAGTAATCAATTTTACACAAAGTAACGAGCGTGTACAATATACATTTAATATCTATAACCAAAACTACGCTCTGCTACCAGAAAGATGTTACATCCGACCTGGGTTTTTATCGGAGTAATAAGTGGAAGCGTGTCTCCAGGTTCAAGGGGGACGAACAATGTCTGCGATACACAGAGCTTATATACAAAAAAAAGGAAAAAGGTACCTTGGGTTCTTCCTCAATGACGCTGCCTTAGGTATAAATCTAATTACCATTAAACTACAATTGGCCAATCATAACGTCTAATGCTAACTGATTATACTCAACTGAAGGTGGCAGGATGAAGATGCTGCAGGATGAGCCTAGAAGGCCGACGTACGGCGTAGGCACTCAAATACGCACAGATTTACACGGAATTGTCAATTCACTTTTATATATATATATAAATAAAGACAACTAATTCTTATTTAACAAATTTTACGTCGACACGTGGGCGATGCAATTATGCACTCAAACGGGCCCCGTGCTCATCAAATGTACAATTATCAATATGTTATTTACACGTCTTGTTTAACAGTCCAATCTTAGTTATGCCGCACACAAAACCATCACAAAAAAAGGCAAAAATACCAAGATGAATCAAACACACGGCGTATATCTCAAGGTTCTTACGGAAGGCAGACTACCGGGGTCGCCGGCGCATAGATAAATCAAGTGTCAGTTGTTACTGTCAAGTCAAAATGATGTGCCACAGACTATTAAGTTTTTGCGTGCGCATACAGTAGTTTGGTTTATAACAAACAAGTAGAAACTTATGACATTTTTATTTATTTATTACAGCAAATGTTCGAAATGTTTTCCTCTTGCTCTTATGCATAACAAGCACCTTCTAATAAAATTTCTTTTTAAATTTCTAAATGCCCGTTCATTACTTTTGACTATTTGAGTAACAACATTCAGTTTTTTCTTAACTGCCTTTCATTCATGTCAGATGTTTCATAGACTGCTTCCTTATAATAGCCCCATAGAAAATAATCCAATGGATTAATATCAGGTGAGCGAGCTGGCCATGAAATTGTACCTCCGCGTCCAATCCATCTATTTGGGTACGACTGGTTCAAATAATCAGTCACTTGTCTTGAATAGTGAGCGGGTGCACCATCGTGCTGTAACCACATCCTCTCGTAAACTTCTTGTGGTATGTCTACTAATAAATTAGACCGGTCATTCCTTAAAAATTGTAGGTAACGAGTACCATTAAGCCTCGGTGGGAGCTCAAATGGACCGATAAGTTTGCCATCTATGATTCCAGCCCACAAATTAACTCCAAACTGGTGCTGGAATCTGTCTTCTCTTACGATTCGTGGATTTACTACAGCCCATTCATGTAGATTATGAATGTTAAACACTCCAATGCTTTTAAAATATGATTCATCGCTCCATAATATGGAATTAAAAAAGAGTGGATCTTGTCGACATCGGCGAAGAATGTCGACAAAAATCTATCCTCCGTTGATAATCGGCAGGTAACAGTGCTTGCACTCGTTGTATGTGGTAAGGGTATAAATTGTTTCGCTTTAAAATGCGATGTACAGTAGTTTTTGCGACACCAGTACGTCTTGAAATACGGCGAACACTGGTATAAGGTTCTTCTGTCACTTCCGCCAGTACTTGATGTTCATTAACTAGTCTAGGCCTTCCCCAAGTATTCACAGCCCCGGGAATTCTGCCTTCCAAATACGCGTTATTCACGCGGAGAAAAATTCGGTGATCAGGATAACGATCGCGATTAGGATACGCTGGCGATACGTACGGGCAGCTTGCCGTGCGTTGCCATCACACAGACCGTAAATGAAATACATTTCAGCATACTCGCGAGGAGTGTAGGTATGAGGCATTGTAAAATATCCGGGCAAACAATATCCAAATCACAAGCACATACAAGGTCCAATTCAAGCGTAAGTCAACAATAAATAAGTCGTTGTGGAAGCGAATTAAAAACACGTGTGTAGTTACGAGCAGCTGTAAGCAAGTCTCTGAACAATACATCTAATGAGTTGAAACATAATGGCCAGGGGTAATAAAATAGGCATCGGCCAATAGGACATCATAAACAAAAAAGCGACATGAGCAAGTAAAGAACAAAACAATTCTCAGAACCACTAGCTCTGACCATAAACATTTCTCCGAACTGGAGAATAATAGTATTTTTTTAAGTTTACTTCATTAACTGTAATGTTATTATATCTTTTTGTATTCAGTATGAATTGTAGATATTTTTAAAATAAAGTTCCACAAGGCTGTCATACATTTTTTTTACACTAGCTTCTTTCAAACATCACGTTGCAAATTTTGAAATTTGATATTTGCACAAGTTTTGATTTTTCATTTTATTTGTGGCAATAATTACGCATGAGTACCGATTTATTTAGGATACATGTTTTCTCAACCCCTTTAAATGGAAATAAAGTGTATAACAAAAAATATTTTGATAAAATTTTTAAGTTTTGTGTTCATAGAATGAAAATTTCAAAATATTACTTAAAACATCATATCTTTTAAACTACTGAACCTAGGACAATGAAATTTAGTGTTTTCAATAGATAATGATCCCCTCTATCACCAGTGTTCCGTTGGTCCACTACTTACGGGACACCCTGTATATTGCCATGGTAACGTGTGTATCTAAGTGTTTATTTCTGCCACTTCATAGTCTTTTATTATTTTTTTTTGATATTGAAGCATTCTTGATTCAAAATTAAATGGAAATGATTTTTAAAGGTATAATTTTTTGTATTTGTATTATTACTTACACCGGTCGCGGCTACCGGTGCGCTGTTAGGTACTTCCATTTTATGTTTATTTTTTATTTGTATCTATCTTCAACGTTCCCGTGTGACTGTTGTGACCTTTAGTTTGGTTTCTATATATAGGCTTTATGTAAAGGTGAATGAAACGACTAAGTGGGATTAGTATTTTTTTAATGTTTTTTATCTATACATTTTTTCTGTTAATAAATTATTCTACGTGCATGAAACGTTTAAGTGGGGTTAGTTTTTTTTTGTTGTTTTTTTTTTCTGTACATTTTTTATATTAATAAATTATTCTACGTAATTACTTAATTACTATAGGAATATATTAGTGCTTGTTGGTAACAGTGTCCATTATTACTTAATTATATTTACAATTATATTTTATTACTTACAACCATTATACAGGGTGGGCCAGAAAGAATTGCGAATTTGAAAAAATCATTAAAAAAAATTTAAGTACAACTCACATACAAATTTTTATTTCTACAAAAAATTACATCTGGGAAATTCATTTCTTAAAAATAACATCATCCAGATGTGCACCATCGCGCTGCAAACATTCTTCGAATCTGAACCTCAAATTGGTAAAAACTCGCTGGCACATTGCACGGGGAATATCTGCCATTTCTTTCCAGATATTGGTCTTCAACTGGTCAATTGTGGCTGGGTTATTGGAGTAGACTCTACTTTTTAGGTATCCCCACAAAAAAAAGTCCAGTGGTGTAAGATCCGGACTTCTACGAGGTCATTCAATGTCACCTCGGCGCGATATCAGTTTCTCAGCAAACATCTCGTTTACGACCGCCAAAGAGGCATTAGCTGTGTGGCATGTCGCGCCATCTTGTTGAAACCATGTCGCACGATTATAGGCTTCAAATTGTTGCGGTTGTGGAAAGAAAAAATCCCTTAACATGGCTATGTATCGGTCAGAATTTACAGTGACAGATTGGCCTTGTCGATTTTCGAAGAAGTGGGGTCCGATAATTCCGTGCGCTGACATGGCCGCCCAAACGGTTACTTTCAGGGAATGTAGAGGCTTTTGATGTTTTGAACGTGGGTTCTCTGCAGCCCAGTAACGGCAATTCTGTTTATTCACATGCCCATTTATGTGAAAATGGGCTTCGTCGGAGAACAGAATATTGTTGAAACTCCGAAAGCGTTCCAGCATCGTTTCAACAAAAGCTCTCTGTAAATTTGGATCATTTGGCTGTAATTCCTGCAAATGTTGAATTTTATACGGGTGCAATTTCAGATTTTGATTAGGTTGAACTGAAGCTCTAACTTGTTCAATTGTGTCTTCCGTTCTTGTTGACCTTGGGCGTCTCGCAGGCTTCTGATTGAGAGACGAACCAGTAGCTTCGAACTTTCTGACCCACGATCGAATCACGCTTTCCTTCGGACACTGATTTAGGTCATGTAATCCAAACTCACGTCGAAATTAACGCCGAACAATAGCGCACGAATCGTGATTTTTATAATAATGTTTAACGCAAAATGCACGTTGCGCTCCGGTGAAGTGATCCATCGCGACTAAATTTCCGAGAACCGAGCTACTTAACCGCATCACCCGCGCAGTCCCCTCTCTAAAGCTTCAAACGCAAGAGTATTTTTAAAACCGTACTCCTTTCTGGCCCACCCTGTACCTTAATATGTTTTTTTCCTTTTTCGTCGTCTTTATAACTATATTTTTGCCAGAATTCTTCCCATACAAATTCGTTCACGAAGATGTATTCTTCTACGTGATGTCGAAATTTGAATGTGAATGTTCTTGATTGTATCGCGTCATACGCGTCTGGTACGTTTGTGTACAATTCTATTGGGTAATTACTTGCCGTGTAGAGTCCGCAATTTTGGATAGTATGTCTATTTTTGTATTTTACGTCTGTTGCCATAGGTTGCCCTGCCGCCAATAGTTTCCATTGTTCAAATTGTGTTTCAGTTAATTTACATTCGTCCATGAAACACGCATTTGTGTGTATCAGCGAACAGAAGTTAAACGAAGAACCTGGAGTTAAGCCTGTTAGTCTTTCATAATTATAGTGCATTTGTACGAGTTTATTATCATTGTTTTTCCCGTGTACGTAAGATTATTTTTTTTATTTGTTTGCCTATAAAAGTGTTTTTCTGTATTTGTTGCAAATTCTTGAAGGTAGAAGCCGTTTGACAGTAGAAAGTTTCGAATTTGTTCAAAATTTTCTCTATATTTTTAAGATCCGATATGTTACGGTCGTTTTTTAGCTGTATTCTCTTGCATCTTTCGATTCTCTTGTCTGGTTCTTCTTGAAATACTAGAATTCTGATATTGAAATTGCTGTTCCGATCCTCTCTCCAAATTTTTTGTAAATTGGATGACAATCCCTTCAGGCGTTGCACATAATACTCTTTGAGCTTCGGCTTCGTCAAAAGCTCTTTGTTCACATTACTGTAACACCAGATTGTTATTTGCTTGACAATATTCTCTTAATCGTCCGCTTTTAGGCACTCCGTACTCGTAATCGTCTCCTTGTTGTAAATCAGTGCGTGGCTGTATTTGTTCAGACCCCATTCATCTGATTTGTCCCAAACCAGGTAATATTTCATCGGTTTCACTATCGCTCTCCACCACTCTGTTGTCAATTTCACGCAGTGTTGCGCTTTGTTCGCCAGGTACAATATCACCCCTTTGGGGATTCGAAGTGTTAGGGTTGTAATTTTTTTGTTTGCTCTGGACGCCAAGTCCCAACGAATGAGTGACGCATCGGAGAGTTCTTTTATCTTCTTCGGTGAGAATATTTCTAAATTCTTCACGATCAGCATTGGGAGACAGATACTCAAGTAAACAAGTAAGACATGTAATCTTTGTAACTTTATGTTGGTGGTTCCGAATTGTCGTACCAAATCTACTGTTATATCCCCATGCTTTGTTTGTGGACATGTAGATGGTATGATAGTGTGTGCGTCGCATTGTTGTATGCTAAGAGACCAGTTTCCAAGGACTTCGCATAGTGCCGCATAATCGATACCTTCTTTTTTCAGTAGTTGGGCATGAAATAACGGAGCAAGATCGCTGCTGTTGCCTGTCTATTGGGTCCTCGATGAAGTCGTCTCCGTCTGATTCGTTTTGGTCAACGATAATAATGTCTTCTTCTTCTTGAGCGTATTCTCCAGATCCAGTAGCGGTGGTTTCCTCTACGGTGTTTTCGTATCCACTTGTATTTCCTCTACTAAACTTTGAGTAAACCCGTCTATGCTGGGTTGTACAGCTCGTTTTTGCAGTGCGCAGACAGATGACGATGCGGCATTTGAATTAACTGATATAATATATTGAGGCTCGTAATGTTGCTCGTGCTCAATATTTGTGCAAGGAAGCCGAGGATGGACAGATTCAGCGCTAACATTAACATCATCAACAGTTAATTGTCGTTCTGCTGGTGCTATAGATATGGTTGGATGTTTTCTTTTTAAATGCCTAGTCAAATTATCTAAGCTGCCGCATGTAAAAGAAATCTTTTCGGAACAATAATTGCATTTTCCTTTTTTTGACGACTCTTCTTCTACGAAATGGTTCCAAAGTATGCTGGTTTTTCTTCGGGATGCCATTTTTTACACTTAAAAGTACTAATGTATGTACGCAATTAAACTAACAATAAAACTATTTTACATATATATGTGTATATACAAAACTATGCTATTTGTAGTGTCTCAGGAGCCAATAAAACACACACTTCCTAGCACTCAGGTAGATTTATTCAATGACATCAACACTTTTTACACAATGTTAAACAGTTTTTGCGAATTTAACAGTCCTTTTTCTGATTTTTAGCGATTTTTAAACTTTTTAATGCTGTAACTTTGACCGGAGCGTCCTTTTTGACGCTGTGAGCGCGTCCGTTCGCTCCCAGCGGTCGAGCGGGACTCCGAGGGAGATTTGCCTGTAATAGAGTGAGATGTCCTCTTTCCAGTCCCTGTTTTCAGCTTGGCTAATTTTCAGACGCTTTAAAACATCTCGATTTTGCCTCTCAACTTCCCCATTCGAGGCCAATACGGTACTGAATTATATAAACTGATGCCACATTCCTTACAATAGTTTTTGAAAATCTCGCTAGTAAACTGCCGGTTTACTCCCGACAGCTTCGAGTTCTGAATCAATCGAGTTTGATTCGATTTGGTAAAGATTCGTACTCTTGAAATTGACATCAGCGCACGATCGTGTAGTGGTTGAGATTGGAACTAACTACGATCGAGAACGGCCGTTACGATCGAAAAGTCGTACTCCCCACTCAATCGGACAGCTTTGGTATCGAGTTTTAGGATCAATCTAATGTCAAATTTGACGATAGCGAAAAAGGTACTTTTTTTGGATCGAGTGTGGATATTTATCTACATAAATGACATTTTTTATTATTACGGCTCGCTTGCAATTTTTTAATGTTATTGACGAATCAAACCACGTGAAAATACGTGTAAAGGATGATACCCAAAAGCACTGTATTGCTAGATATATACTAGAACAAGAAATTGCATAACTGAAACCTATTTAAACTCACAGAGTTATGCTGAAACTATACATTATATGCCTTTAAATAATAATTTATGTAACAGACAATTGTCTTGTAAGAAAGAAATAAGTACGAGAATAGATAGATAGAGCTTTAGCAAGCGACAATATATTTTCCAAATATTGTGATGCAATAGACATTAGTTTTTAAATTAATGTTTTATTTACATGGTAATAAAATCCGCATTTGTAATAAACATTTTTATTTTACACTTGATACAACCAATTCATAGTGTTAGACGAATTTTATTGTTTCTGCTACTTTCTACCCTTCCAGTAGAGTGGGTTTGTATATCTTCCCTTCTTTTCTCTTGAATCTGTAACCATAATTTAACAGTTAGGAATAATTATACCCAATACATTACTGTATGGACATCATATAGATGTAATGCATATTTGTTTTAATATACACAAATAATATACTTATAATGCTTACCAAAGAATATCTCGTAATTTTATACACCAAAACATATTGTCATTACTTATAATTTTTTCTTTTTTTAGTGGCTTAAAAATATTATTACTTATTATTTTATTAAATTAACACCAATACAAACTTTTGAATTGTAGCGCTGTGACAGTTGACAGCTCGTTGCCATAGTAATAAGTAATAAATAGTTTTAAGGTACGAAATAAATATTTAAACCATCATTATTGTCTGTGGTTTAATCACGAAATGAATTTTAGAATGCTTAAAATAATTTAAATATAACCTTTAAAATTGTTATTAAGGCACTAGGGAATTATCTTAAACGAAAAAAGCGAATTATGTAACGTTTTTTATACATTAAAAAGAATTTGACATAAGATTCGGATGCAGTTAACGGCGCTGATAACACTCGAACGTAAGTCGATCTCGGTTTTGTTTCGATTTGGTTCGGGAGTAAGGCAACCGGATCGAGTTTGAATCAAAATCAAATTCGAATCAAAAACAAAATCAAATTCGAATCAGTTTCAAGAGTAAGCCAGCTGATTTCCATTATCACACGTCAAAGTTGCTGGGTAACCTAATCTGGAAAATATTTCTTCAATTAAACAACAGTATTACGAATTGTACCTACTATAAGTTCCTATAATCATTGAAATCTCAACTAATATTATAAAGAGAAAAAAAATATTTTTATTCATAACTAGCGACTTACCCTAGCTTCGCTCGGGTGTTGTGCCTAGCTTGCTTCCCCATACAAACTTTCATCCCCATTGTCACCCCCTTAAGGAATGATTTCCGGGATAAAAACTATTTATTTCACTCACTCACTTTTCATATCACGAGATGAAAAAAAAAAATTGAGTAAAAGAAATTCTTTTAATTTTCTTCTATACGAAACTTGTCCTAACAATAAAAAACACAAAAATAAAAGAAATATACAATTTGGTGCAGTTGATCGGAAGTTATGCGTGTAAATATATTTCGATGATTCATTTTTATTTATATAGATTTACATTTTACAGTGAACGCCACATCAACCTACTAAAAATCGAAGTTATTGTGTTGACGACGTTAAAATTTGCGAACCTGCGGCATTGAACTCGCCTAGCGAGTTCATGGCATTGCAGAATAATTTTTTTCTTTCAAATGTAAAAAAGTTCTTTACATCCAGGCCACCATGTAAACGTTAAATGACATCATATTAAGTCTACACCGTAATTTTGAACAGAATATACAGAAGCGTTTTGAAAATATTACCGAAACACACTAAACTCGCCGCGCGAGTCACCGGCACTGGAATAAAATTAAAATCGCAGGGCGAGTCGGTGGAACTGAACGTGTTAATCAATAAATGTGACTTGACAGTCTGTTGAAATTGCTTAGCGTGTTTTTATCAATATGTACGTGCACAATACAATTTTATTTAATATTCATATTTTTGCATTTGCGTGGCCTTATTTTATTTCCATCCTATACGATGCATGGCCGTTAGAAATGAAGGATAGTGGTATGATTTTGTTTATCCATAACAATTGTTTACGTATTAACTCGTATTGATTTTGATATAGGTATAACTCAATGTACATATAACGAGTGTTCATTTCCTTAATCTAATGTTTATATTTTATTATAATGGAACGAAGTTACACGTGAACAACCGGTTGGTAATAAACAATAATTATGTATTTATTCCTTCCTTCATTTTCTTTCCCTATTTTAAAAAAAAATGTATTCACTTTTATCCTCGTCGCCACTTGTAGTGTCTCAGGAGCCAATAAAACACACTTCCTAGCACTCAGGTAGATTTATTCAATGACAAATCAATACACGTGTACTCTCGCTCACAGCTGGTAAGCGTCTGCCCCCACTAACGCGCCTGCGCATACACTACACTATTCATAAAAATATTTACAAGTGTTTTAAACAAATACCTAAAAAATATATTTTTGAAAAGAAAGTAGGTTGTTAAAGTAACTAATACGGTGTTTTCGCGCGCAATGTGAATCGAGAAAAACGCAACAAAGTACAAAAATATTGTGTCAAAAATGAATAAAAAATATTAAAATTTAAAAATATATTATTATTAATGTTTTAAAAGTTCAAAACGAAAATCAGATTTAATCAATGAATCATAGACTTTAACGCACAGTTAAAGTAGGCACATTAGTCATTAGTAAGAGATGACATATTGCGAATTACTCGCACGCGAACTAGTCACTACAGTAGCTTACACACAGTACCTACGCGATATAAAGGCACTTCCACACAGCAGTTATAAAATTTTAGATAACATTATATACCTAACATTTTTTAACACGAAATCATTTTTAATCCACGAAAAAAAGGAGAAGGTTCTCAATTCGACATTATTATATATTTACATAATATATTTTTTATTGTTTGACTTCTTCTTACTTTGGTACTAGGTACCTACTATATATTTATTTATTTATTTATGTTTATTGATCCACAAAACAAATGACAATCAAACACATAAAATAAAACTAATTTGCATAATTAATACACAGGATTGCATTTTTCTAGATGCAGACACAGCATGTATCATATACTATCATATACATATCTACACTAAAAATGGAAAATAAAAACTTAAAAAAAAAATACTTCAAATAAATAAAAATATTGTAAATGATTGTGTTTAACCCTTTATGGAGCAAAAAGTTATTGGGATGGTTAAATAAGATAAAAAGTAGATAAAATCAGTTTTTTTAATACTTTAAACATAATTCAAACCAAAAATATTTTTTCAGGAATAATATACTGAGTTTTCAGATTGAAGCTTTTTAGATACAAAAACACAATTATACAAAATAGGTTATTGCGAACTTCGTATCTAAAAATACACAAAATGACTGTAGGGCTTATTAACTATAAACAAAAATTAACTCTTAATAATAAAAAATAGTTAACATGAATAGGAACTTCTGTGAGATCAACGGTTAAAAGTAAATAAAATAAAATTATTGAGCCCTGATACAGATAGACTATTTGGTGTGAAATTCACGGAAACAGTTACGTTTTTCTGTGATACATAGCCTTGTTTCACATTTCAGACAACTAATAACTGTTTGACCCGTTGTCCAGTTCCTACACCGACCCTTCTTTCCAACAGTAGGGATATGGTGTAAGCCATCAATGCGGATATCCTTTTCGGGCCTTGGCACAACGGGCTGTTTAGTTTTCACCGAATTAGTTGCCATTCTACTCACTATTTTACCTTTTTGTAAAAGCGTGTACGAAACGCTTAATTTATAATCTTTAAGAGATAACACTTTCTTTTCATTCAACATTTTGCAATGTCGCCTATATACTAGCCAAGAATTGTTGACGCAAATATTCATCAAATGGTAGTATATTCTCTTGTAGGTACCACTTCCTACTTTTACTGCCTGTTCGATACAGAGACACAAACATTCCCGCCAAGTCCACACCACCCATGTGCTGGTTATATTCTGATCACAGAAATCTTAATAATAAGGTAATAGAAATGCCATTGCGGTCTTTTTGTACTGGGACGCGTGTCGCCGGCTTGCAGCTACCAACACATTGACAAACAATAAATACACACTATCGCTCACACATGCATTTTGCATTGTTGCAACAAAAATTAAACTTTAAGCGATGACATTACGCAATATTTTCTAAAAACGCATAACCTCAGAAGGCGTGATCCCTGTGACCAATAATAAACGTGTGCGAAAAGCACAGAATGATATCGCGCGCTCACTTCTAGTGCAGTACAAAGCGCATAATGGAGGGCATACACGCTACGGTCTACCGGAGAGGTAATCTGTGCAGGTATGCCTGCGCAGGTCAACCGAACAATGGTAGCGTGTATGGGGACGTTCCGGTGTATCGGAGCGGTCTTCAGTTCTCTTTGCGATGGCATCGAATATGGACAATGACACGCTGGCGTTGCTAGGTCTTGCTTTAATTTTGAAGAAAAATGATACGAAAAACAAGCGAAGAAAGTGGTGTAAGCATTGGTAATTGAAAAGAAAACATATAGTCATCTTAATTTATTAAATGAATTGAAATTTGAACCAGGAGATTTTAAAAACTATCTTCGAATGGACGAGAAAACATACCTTAAATTACTTGAAATGGTTACTCCTATGATAAAAAAAGAAGACACAATTATGAGAAATAGTATTTCTGCGCACGAAAGATTACCAGTTACATTGAGATTTCTCGCAACTGGCAGAAGTTATGAGGACCTAAAATTTTCAACAATTATTTCGCCTCAGGCACTTGGAAAAATTATTCCTGAAACATGTGAGGCTTTGTATAAAGTACTTAGAAGAGATTAAGGTAAGTCATTAAAACACTGTTATATTATAGATAATATTTATTGAAAAAAATACGATTTTAATTTTAATCATTAAAGTACAAAACTGTCGCGTACAAATTATTCATTATCAACATTGAAATTATTAAGGAATGTCGCTGCCGAATCTGGAATCGATAAAACTACCTCTGTTTCATTGGGCTGATTTCCTGGAATTGTAGGTGTTCGTATTTGTGGCGAGTAGGCATTGCCTTGGGAACTGTTGAGTAGATAGCTAGTATGAAATGATTGAGAAATATACTCTGAATTTTGACTAGTGGGAAATGGAAGGCAGGGTGGGCTAGGACTTCCGGAAGAAACAAAACTTACAGGGGTATATACCCTATTGGAATTAGGAGAGGACTGATATGCATGTTGTCGATATTGCTGAGCAGGAACATAGCTTCGTTGATTTTGTTTCAAAATATCTCTCATGTTAATATAGGCATGCTCGGGAGTGAGGTTTCCTATTTCTGCTTCAAAAAGTAAATCATTTATAAGTTTTTCTGCGACTATTATTTGTTTCGCATCTAAAGCCCTCAATTTCATCGCTACATTTTTGCCAATAATATCGCACCTATCTTCTGTTACAATTGGGCGAGGACGCTTAAAGTGATCTCGTACCGATTCCAATACTTCATTTGCTAAGCTTTCATCTTTTCTTTTTGTTTTACAAGGTTTTGGTGGGCGAGATGAATTATTATTTGACGATGTGGTCCGAGCCTCGTTGTCGGTAGATACGCTGTTGGATGAATATTCTTCAGCGGCATTTGAAGAGTCTTCAGTGTTGTTTTTCTAAAAACATAAATAAATACATATTATATTAATAACATAAAATAATTATGATATATATTTGTGTCCTGCCGCTATAGATATTTCACATCAAAAATAACTACTTATTGTAAATGATAAATCTGTTATTTTTATATTACAGTTTCCTACATCTGAAGAAGAGTGGAAGGAAATAGCAAAGATGTATGAAGATCGATGGAACTTTCCTCATTGTCTTGGTGCAATAGATGGAAAGCACATAGCGATTGTTCCACCGGCTAATAGTGGATCGTATTTTTATAATTATAAAGGGCAACATAGCGTAGTTCTTATGGCAATTGTTAATGCGAAATACCAATTTATGTATATAGACATTGGCATGAATGGCAGAATATCCGATGGAGGGGTTCTACAAAACACTAAATTTTTTGAAAAATTAGAAAATAGTGATTTACGCATTCCAAGCAGTGAATTGTTAACAGGAAGTAACCGAAATTTACCATATGTATTTGTGGCAGATGACGCGTTCCCATTACGCCCCGATATGATAAAACCGTTTCGGCAGGCAGATTTAACATCGCAAGAAAGAAAAATCCTGAATTACAGATTATCTCGCGCGAGGCGGACTGTTGAAAACGCTTTTGGGATAATGGCATCACGATTTCGGATATTTTATACTCATATAAATTTAGAACCCGAAAATATCGATAAAGTAGTGAAAGCATGTTGTGTATTACATAACTTTTTAATTGAACACTCAAAAAAGTCTTATGCACCTCAAAAATCTTTTTATCGAGAAAACTCTGAAAACGGGACTATAATTTCTGAAGGATACAATACACAAAATAGTACCATGGAAAACTTGGAAAGAAGAAACCCAGGAAATACTTTGAACAACGCGAAGATAGTCCCAAACAATTTTATGAATTATATCATTCAGGAGGGAAGGGTTCCATGGCAAAATGATCATGTAAATTGAAAAATAAGGCTGAACGGGCAGAGTAGGTAGTTCTAAATACATAGTTATTAGTGATATACAGGATCGTTAAAAATGTAAATACGCGGATACGGATCTTTATTTTCGATGATACGGATATCCAGAACATCACTAATAGTTATATTATAAGCTTTAGTGAAATTTAGAATGACTGTAAATACAAAATAATTATGTGTTACATGTATTGAACTTAACAAAAAATTATACTACAAAGTATGAAATATTTTACTTACCTCACAACTATTTTCGTCATCACTAAGTTGGATGAAGATTCCCTTGGAGTGCATTGATCATGAATGAAATTGAACAAATGGTAGTACCACAGTTTAATACGGTACACATCATCAGCAGATGCCCCAGACTTTAAAGATTGCTCATATTTCTTCTTTTCCTTCCTAACATTGCTTCTTACGTTATTGATTTTTTTCACAACTACATCTTTGTCCGCATCTGGCTCAATTTCTCTCAATTTTTTTATTAGTGATTTATAAGCAGCTTCTTTTTTGTCTCGATTATGGCAATCTTTGTTTTTAATTTGCCAAAGACATGGATTACTTCTATACATTTCGATAAAATCTTCAAGGATTTTTTTAGTTGAATCTGGTGGCGCCATTTTCTGGCAATACGATGCGAGCGATGAGACAACCGTCCGAAAGAAACACTAGAAAACTACTGACGCGACCTGCGCAGGCGACCGGAGTACTCGCACACACGCACAGGTACACCGTACTGTGTCACTCGAAAGAATCGATTTTCGATCTTGCGCCGGTCGCCTGCGCAGGTTCAAAAACCTGCACAGGTCTATTCCCACACACATTCCGGTCTACCTGCGCAGGCATATCTGCACATATTACCTCTCCGGTAGACCGTAGCGTGTATGCCCTCCATTAACTACCGAGACGTACGTATAGGCGTACCGTAAGCCGAATGATCAACGCGGTACGTATATCCCTCTCGCTCGAGACGCTCGAGTTCACTCTCGACGCGCTTACGCAATGTCAAGGGTACTACTCGGGCGCGAACATAAACCGGATTCTTATCTATCAGCTGTAGTTCAATATGTTTTTTACAAGTGCCTAACTTATCTGTAAATACTTCGGGATATTCGATAATTAATTTTTCAACTAAACTATCCTCTTGGATTTCTTTCAAAGTTATTTGCTTAATTTTAAGTGCACGAATCCAATCTCGACCTAATAGAGGACGCGATCCATTTTTTATAATATATAAACTTAATTGTTCTGCCTTAACACTACCTAACGATACATTGACATATATAAAACCCATAGATTTATTTGTAAACCAGTATAACAGTATAATTGTTTTTTGTGTAAATATCTTATTAAATAATTCTTGACTAATAGCAGAAATACGGCTTCCAGTATCTATCTCAAATTCTAATAAATGCTTATCGACAATTAACTTAAGTAAATAGAGCTTATTACCTTTGCTTATTAACTCAATATTAAAGATATCTTCCTCCTCGGTACTTCCGTCTTGAACATAATTATTACGATAAAACGGTCGATTACGCACTTCATCACACATCACTTTTAAATGGCCTTTTTTATGACACTTATCACAACTGTACTGTGCAAATCTACATTGTGAAGCGTGGTGAAACTTCCCACAACGCCAACACCACACCTCCGCAGCTTCCCGGACACGCGCCCTTCCAGCGCCAGACACCGGCCTAGCCGACTTGCGCCCCGTGCTCGTTTGAAATAAGCCTTCGCTTGCTTCGCCGCCTGCACCGGAGGCCGATGTTGGCACAGCCGTTGCGCCGCTCACCTCCGCGTGCTTCTCTGCAGCCTCTAGCGCCAGAGCCAGCTCCACTGCCTCCTTATATTTTATATTTCGTTCAGCGAAAATTCTCGAACGCATTGCTTCATTTACCAAGCCCGAAACAAATTGATCCCGTAAATTCTCTTCTAGCATCGTTCCGAAATTACAAGTAGTGGCCAGATGTTTTAAATTCTGCAGGTATTCCGACAAAGGCTCACCGACACGTTGTCTTCTTAAACGAAACACGTGGCGTTCCGCTATTTCGGATCGTTGTGGTTCCAAATGATCTGATACCAATTTTTTACTAGATCGTCAAAAGATCTTGATTCCGGGTGTGTTGGTGAACATAGGTCACACATTAATGAATACGTAGTTTCTCCGATGACAGTTATTAATAACGGCACTTGTAGTTCGTCTTTTATCTCATACAAAATAATATATTGCTTAACTCGTCGAATATAAGCTGGCCATTACTTTGAATTAAGGTCGAAAGGTTCAAGTTTTCCTATCGGCATTTTAAAATATAATTTCTATGCGTGCTAATTAAAATACACCTCGTCGCCAGTGGAACGTCAATGAAACACGAAGTTGGAAAGCTGACTGATTTAATGTTCATGTTAATTTACCCACATGCAAAATAATCACACATAACAGAGACCAAGCTTGCAGAGGCTGCTCTTATTATGGCAGTCTACATGAACACAAGCCGAAGCAGCTAAGGTGCAAGCAGATACGATGCGATCTCTTGTTGAATTAGTACGTGTGCAACACGAAAATATCTATGCATTGATAGGGCTGATTAAAGAGCAAACAGGGAAAAAATAAAAATCATATTTGTGAATATTAATTTTTTTATATAATTAAAATAATTGTATTATTTATTGTCTGGGGGCTGACCACGATCGTTGCACGATTCTGTCTCTTTGTAGTCCGCCACTGGCCAAGAGCTGTTGTTCTGCATCAGCACCTAGAGTTAAAGGTGTTCGTGGAACTCGATGATTCAAATCATTTTCAACATCATCATAGGGCAATTGTGGTACTGGCAGGCGATGCCTATTGCAAAGATTATGTAATACAGAACAGGCATTAATAATCATAGTCACCATGTGGTGGTCATAATGTGCCAATAGACATATCCAGCGCGCTTTTAGAACTCCAATGCAGCGCTCCACTGTATTTCTGCAGTGAACATTTGTGTAGTGCTCTTCTGCATTACCAGGTTATGCATTAACAATTGGAGTTAAAAGCCATGGCCTCAGTGGATATCCAGAATCACCTGTAAATAATGTAATATTATTAGTTATTCTATGCACCTAGAAACCAGACATTTTCACCTCTACTATGAAGCTCTTGGAGATGGCTCTGTATCTCACCATTTTTCCATATGTATGCATCATGTGAAGCACCACCAAATGATGCATCAATATTTAAAATATTTAAATCACTATCACATATCTAGAAAAAATACATCTTTTTATAAGAAGGCCTCCTGTTGTTGGAATAAATGCATGAATTCATTTCTATTCCACCTCTATAATAAAAAAACCGAAGTCAGGAGTGTCGTTACGTAACGTAAACAGAAACTACGCTTTACACTTACTACAATTTATCAACACCAAAATAGTTTTTATCACTTTTTATACATATAAAAAACGCAGCCTATATAACAATATAAGAGAGAATTCTAAAAGTAACGACAAACAATAGATCAGCAATCGGCAAAAAATCACTTCTAGGGCTATCAGGGTTACCATTAAAAAAAATGGTTGCCGTGTTTCCGATGTCAGATTACCGTGTTTTGGGGTAAAAGTTAAAAAATTGCCATGTCTCATACAAATTTAATCAAAATATAGACTTTCGTACCTAATTATATATCGTTTCCGTAGTTATAGTAATTAAAAAGCAGGATTTCGTACAAAATTCGTAAAAATATATCAAATTAATAAATTTTATTAGAACTTAACTTTTGTCGAAATCATCATCATCATCATCACCATAATATAACTGTCCGATATCACTAATACTTATTTCTTCTACTTCTTCTTTCTTCAAATCGTATTTTGAGTTCTCTTTCATGTAATCTAACATTTGTTTGGTTGGTTTAACATTAGTACAATTTCCTTGGGCCTGGATATTGTTTTGCCAATAATGTGCTGTTGATGGTCGAAGTAATTATTTTATTTCTGGATTTAGTCTTGATTGCATTTATACTACTAAAAATTTTTTCGCAATCTGCGTTAGCATATGGTAGGGATAATATGTTTAACACAAATGTTGCTAGATTTTCACATTCACAACTAAGCTGGATCTGTACTGCGGACCAAAAGCTGTCAACATTCATCGGTGATACATCCAAATTCAATTTTTTGATTAAAGTCTGAAATATTCTCCATTCGTCGCCAATTTTCTGTTGATTATCCTCATCTTTGCTGATTATTATCAATTCATTCATAATGGGTATTAGAGAAGGCAATGTTCCCCACGTTCTGTTATATATATATGTTATGTATATAATAGCGCCTAGTAGCCCTATTCCTTCTCCTTGGTCAGCACTTTTGATGGTTCATAATTATTAAATATTAATTATAGTTTAGTTCGATTCCAACATCCGCGCGTGACACTTGCCCTAATAAAATCGGGTCCAATCTTTTAAATAAAACTGTGTTTTATGTAATTCCAAGTCATTTTCTTTTTTTTTAAAACCAATTAGTGGAAAGTGCTATAACAATTTTGGTGGCAGCGGTGGGATACCGATGGTGAAGGTATCCCTGGTACGTCTCCGTTCGGACTCGATGAATATATAGTTTAACTTATTTTCCTAATTTCGAGAAAGTTTCAAAAGTGTCAAAAGGTGAAAATAAAAGAAAATCGAACTAAGAAAATCGAACTCATAATATAACTATCGCGAGTATTCCTGCTCTGCTCCTGAACTACCTGGAAAACTTCAATTCTCTGAGACGCCGCATCCTGAGGTGGCAATGTTCCTGCACATTTTCTACGTCTTCCTGTGAGTTTTTAAACATATTTTCCTGTGAAAGTGTACTTCAATGGCAAATTTCAAAACAAGTGCGTAATTGTGGTAATCGTGATCCTAGTGAAATTATTTTATTATTAAGGACTACTAATATTAATTGATTTTATTTGCATGTAAATTTTATTGTAACTTTCACATAGATACTATTTGTCATAAATCTATTCTCGGAATTATCAGGATATTCAATACCATATTTGCGCTTATCTTAGACACACAGTAGTGAACTTAGTGGCCGTCTGTTACACCGAATCATATTTATTTAATCGTTATTCTTCGTTAACGTATTTTTTTCCATTTCTATTAAAATGTATCTTAGGGAAACGCAAGTCAAACAAGAAAAGAATGAAAGCATTCAAATCGGAACATTATTTAAATTTATAAAACCATTCGATGGCTCACGCGAAAAATTAAATTCATTTATAACTAATTGTAATAATGCCATTGACCTAGCTTCTGATGCCCAAAAATCGATACTATTTAAATTCATTTTATCACAATTGGAAGGAAAGGCCGAGGTAGCTTGCTCTATTAAAGAATTCGATTCTTGGGATCAATTGAGTCAATTCCTAAAAACACAGTTTGGTGAGAGGAAACATTACGCTCATCTTATGACGGAATTACAAAATGTCGACAATTAAATGAACCGGTTAATCAATTTGCATTACGCGTTGAAACCTGCCTTTCAAAACTTTTAACGGAGGTCACATTGTCTAATAAAAAGAAAACAGAACTAGTCGGTCGTACAGCGGCTATGGAAGACTTAGCTCTACACACATTTTTGACTGGCCTCAAGCCCGATATTTCTAATTTAGTCCGTGGTCGGAATCCATCCACCCTTAACGATGCCATAAATTTGGCAGTGTCAGAGGAGAAAATAATAAATTCATATAACAGACGTAATCCCCATAGTTCAACATCATATCGCATTTTTTCAAAACCTCAATATAACTTTCACTCAAATGATCATAACGCTGTCTCTAAGTCACAAATGCCAAAACAATATGAGCGAATTAATCAAAGTCTCTTTTGTCGTTATTGTAGGAAAAGCGGTCATACTATAGAAATGTGTAGGAAATGTGAATACAACAATAATCGGTTCAAATCTAACCCTTCTTCCCAATTTCAAAGGCAATCTAACCAGGATAGTTCTAGGCCTCAACCCTTTCGCGTTAATTGTGTAATCAATAGGGATGATTATTACAACCTTGAGACACAACCTAATACAAATTCGAATGACGCTCAACCTTATGAAGATAACCATTTAAACGAATAAAGGGCTCACGGAGGTGTCTCGTGAGGCCCGATATCCGACCTTTCACAGAACTCTTCAAAACCAATGACACCTATACTAAATCTAAGGATCACAAGGGTAACCAGCCCCAAATAAGTGCCAGTATTTCCAAATCTAAGGACCACAAGGGTAACCAGTCCCAAACAAGTGTCCATTTTTCCAATTCTAAGGACAACAAGGGTAACCAGCCCCAAACAAGTGTCCATATTTCCAAATCTAAGGGTCACAAGGGTATCCAGCCCCAAACAAGAATCCAAAATTATCCAAATCCTAATAGAATCCTTAATAATAATAACTTAGAAGAAAATAAGGTGTATGAGATATCCTTGCAAACATAATATATCTTTACCTCACGTTTATATCCACACATCCGTTTCTAAGAAACCACTAACACTATTAGTAGATACTGGATCTTCGATATGTCTTCTTCAAAAAAGTTCCGTTCAATCATAGTTTGATCTAAATCTTAATAAAAATATCATAAAATTAAAAGGTATAGATAGCCGCGAGGAAGCTGTACCTACCCTTGGTAATTTCGATATGAATCGTATATTTGGTAAGGAATCAATATCTTACAAATTTCACGTCGTAGATGCAATTGACTTTCCCTATGATGGTATCATAGGAAACGATTTACTTACCAAATATCAGTGCTCCATTGATTATAATCGTAAAATTCTTAACCTAGGAATAAATAAAATTAAATTAAACTTTACTGACCCAATTTATCAAATACCACCCCGTTCCGAAATCACTGTGGAATGCTCTGTCCTTAACCCCGAATTAAAGGAAGGCCTCATTCTTGATCAACATTTGCTATTTATCGCGAATTGCTTAGTTAAGGTTAAAAAGAACAATAGAATTAATCTTACAGTTTTAAATACCTCTGAAAACCCAGTTTCCTTAAATTCTAACCTTAACTTACCTTACATCCAATCGACTATGAGGCTTACCAATCACAGGACAAAAGTCAAACATGTCTTAATAGAACTAACGAGGTCATTAAACTTCTTCGAGTTTCGCATTTAGATTCTGAGGAAAGTGAAGCTCTATACGATCTGTGCTCAAAATATTCGGATATATTTCATTTGCCAAATGATTTACTTACCTCAACCGATGCAATTCAACATGAAATTCGTACTTCCTCTGATCAGCCTATCAATGTGAAATCCTATCGCTTTCCTGAAATACATAAGCAAGAAGTCAATTCTCAAATACAAAAGATGATGGATCAGATATTATCAAGCCTTCCACATCTCCCTGGTCTTCTCCAATATGGATTGTTCCCAAAAAGATAGGTGCTTCTGGCCAAAAGAAATGGCGTATAGTAATTGACTATAGAAAGTTAAATGATATCACAATAGGTGAAATCTATCCCATCCCTAACATTGTAGAAATTCTAGATCAATTAGGTAACTCAAAATATTTTTCAACACTAGATCTTGCTTCCGGGTTTCATCAAATCAAAATGGCTCCACAAGACGCCTGTAAGACTGCTTTCAGTGTTCCCCAAGGACATTTCGAGTTCACTAGAATGCCCTTCGGCTTAAAAAATGCACCAGCAACTTTCCAACGCTTAATCAATAATGTTTTAACAGGGCTACAAGGTGAAAGATGCTTTGTATATTTAGAGTTGTGTTAGTTGTTTATTCGCATGATTTAAATCGCCATTTTGACAATTTAACTGCAGTCTTTCAAAAGCTTCGTAACTTTAATTTAAAATTACAGCCCGACAAATGTGAATTTGTCGGGCTGTAATAATAAACAACAATTAGCTTTTGAAATGTAATAATAAACAACAATTAGCTTTTGAAATGCTGAAAGACAAACTCGTTACCGCCCCAGTTTTAATTTACCCAGATTTTACAAAATCTTTTAACCTTACTTGTGATGCAAGTAACTACGCGATATCTGCTATCTTATCTCAAGGCCCAGTCGGAAAAGACCAACCCGTAGCTTACGCATCTAGAACTTTAAACAAGTGTGAAATCAACTATAGTACAACAGAAAAGGAAATGTTAGCCATAGTATGGGGTTGTAAAACTTTCAGGCCATACCTGTTTGGTCGCAAATTTATTATTATAACTGATCATCGCCCTTTTTTAATGGCAATTATTCTTCTTACTGATAGTAAATTTGTGGTGAGATCTGGCACATACAAAACATTATTTACTTTTATCTCGTAGTTCTTACTTCCGACACATGTCGTAATCTGTAGATTCCCTGAGCATTCAACAGGCACTATCGTTTTATTTGCTACGATAATCTCCTTAATCTTGGGTTGATGACAAACATTTTACAACAAATTCAAGTTGAAAACCAAATGAGTACTTGCACCAGAATCCAAGTGCCAACCAGTTTGACTGTATTCTTTTGTGAGAAAAACTGCACTAAATGCATTCGTCTTCGCTTTTTCTGTGTGTGGACATCTATTTTTAAAGTTTCCAGACTGCTTGCACTTATAACAACGGATTATTTTTGTTTTTGCTGCTGTATTAAAGCCGCCTTCACTGACATTTACTGTAGACGGATACGTTCGGTTTCCGTTTATACCGCTGCTGCCGCCATTTTGTGAGTGAGCGTTTTGATTTTTGTAACCGCCATATTTATGACTATGAGAAAATTTTTTTGCGATGAATGCACCTTCCGATTTAACCTCAACACTTATATCCAACAATTTTGTTTTTATAGCATCCGCGTTTATGTTGATGCCCGAGTGTTCGAGTGCCATTTTCATGGGCTCGAATTTCTCAGGTAATCCGGCCAACATCAGTGATCCAATGCACTGGTCGTTTATTTCAAAACCTGTTCCTTTTAGTTTCTGTGCGGTTTCCATAAGCTGGCTTACATACTCGTAGCCGGTCATCGAATCGCACTCCTCTAGGCGTATACTTATGAGCTTTCTAAGCAAACTAATTTTACGTGAATAGCTAGAATCGTCGAACATATTCTTTAAAGTTCTCCACAAATCATATGTCGTTGCACATTTCTTAATATGAACGTATAAAGAAGCGTCGATTGTTAAAACTAATTATGCTTTCGCCTTCATATCCTTTGCTTTTTGCACCGATGTAGCCATTTCTGCTAATGGCTGCTTGATAGCGTCCGCCATGCCTTCTAACACAAGCACGTTTTCCGCCGCAAAGCACCAGTCATCGTAATTTACGCGACCTTTCAACTTCGGGACGTTTGCTAAGTAATTAGTCGACATTTTTCAAACTAATTGCACTGATTGATCACTAAAAAAATATTTTACGAATTCTGGGTATGGAACCTATTAAAAATGCTATGATAGTTTACAATCAACTGAACTGATTTATTTCAAATATATATATATATATATATATATATATATATATATATATATATATATATATATATATATATATATATATATATATATATATAGTCATCATCGAGTTGTTCCATTCAATCGTTCATTATAAGTTAAGTGTTTACAATAAAGGACATTAGATGGCGTTAGCAGTAATAAATAATGGTATTTTGTTAAACTTATTTAACATCACTTTCTTCACTGTCACTGCCAACACACAATAAAAAGCGATCACTTCCTTCATCTATTATTTCATCTTTTACTATTTAGTCATCTTCAATTTTTATAACATGTGAGCACTTTTTTTTCCAAATCTCATTGCTTATTGAGCCAAATGATTCCTTTATAAGTGATTCCACTTGATCATCCCTCTGGCTCACATCTTTCTCAGCAAACCGTCTGTACGCGCCCTTTGCAGACTCAGTGTGTAGTGACGTTTATTATTATCTGTGTTCCGTGATCTATGGCAACCCTGTAAAATAGACTTCCATATCCGCACTTTTTTCAACCGACTTCAAAAAGGAGGAGGTTCTCAATTCGACTGTTTTTTTTTTCATGTTTGTTACCTCAGAACTCCGTCATTTATTAACCGATTTGGACAATTTTTGTTTTGTTTGAAAGGGTATACTTCCAGATTGGTCCCATTTCCCTTTCCCACTACACTTGTGGAGCGCCGTAAGGTTTATACCTCGGAATCCAGGGCCAGTCAATAAATCTTTTTATAAACTTTGGCAATGTGTTTTTAATAGCATATAGAAAAATGTTAAAAAAAATATTTTGTGCGATCTTAATTTTTTAATAATTATTATAAATAATTATTAATTTTTTGGAGTTTTCCTTAAGTTATATTAGTGTAAAATTAGATTTTAAAAAGAAGAACTATTACAAACTTCATCTTGGGTCTCAAGGGACTGCAGGTATAACGATGAAGGGTGGGGAGGGGAATAGAGGGGGCAACAGCAGCTGTTGGGTGTTGTTAACGCGGGCCCTAACAGAATAGTACACGTGGCAACTTGCTAGGCTTGATACGTAGTTGTTGTTTGCTCCGAAACAAAAATAATTTAAAATAATTAAAAAATAAATATATTATTGTGCAGTGTGATAAAAGTTAATTACTGAGTATTACAAACTTTGAAAATAGTGGCATAAATAGTAAGTATTTGTTTATTATTTATATTACATGGTTTTGAAAACAACTGTGAATATTCAATAGTATATTTTATAATAGATCGATCTTAAAAGTTAGAATGTAATGGTGAAATTTAATATATATTTGGAATCTGCATGAAATTTCCTATAAGATAGTGCTTACACAAACAGTTGATTTATTTTTATGTATTTTATTTATGCAGAAATAATAATTTAATTATTCGGAAAAATAGTGAAAATTCCGATTTTTTCACATTTTTGTTAAAAAAAAAAGAACTTTCCAATCCTTACATCTGAAATTTTAATTAATTGTGATGTAAAGGTTAGTTATTGATATTAGTAATATTTGTTGTTACAGCCTCGTATCAAAATGGGTGAACCATCGAATAGTAATAATATAAATAATGATTGCCTCATTTGTGACAAACTTGGATGTAGCTATGAATTAAGCTCTGAGCTAAGAGATATTATAAAAGTCACTAGAGGAATACCAACACTGAAAGCTGCTTCTGTGGAAAGAGGGGATGGAATTTCTCAGTATTTAAATACTTGCGAATTTGTCTACGTGCATTCAGTATGCAGACAAAAATATATCAATAAAGGATGTATTAATGCTTATTTAAAAAAAAGAACACCACATCAACATGCTCTCCACCTAAAAAAAAACTGCGAATGGCTACTTCTATTGATTTTGATTGGAAAAATAAGTGCTTTTTATGTGAAAAAGAAGCGGATGAAATAAAGGAAAGAAGAAAGTCCAAATCGGTAAGACAGCAAATCAGCTACGTAACTACTTCAAGCAAAAGTTCAAGCAAACTATTTTAAATTTGATAAGCGAAGAGAAAAGCGAATATTGTCGCAATATCCATAAAAGAATTGTAGGTGTGTTAGATCTAGTAGCTCAGGACGCTAAGTATCACGCGAATTGTTATATGCGTTTGAAAACTACCGTAAAACAGACCCAGAGGGATAAAAAAATTCATCCAGTCACAATACAAGTAGATGCAGCAATGGAGCAGATTTTCAAATATATTGAAGAAAATGATGACTGCCAGTTTTCACTGGCAGAATTAAAAAGTATTGTGACAATTGATCATATTCCTGATGATAAAACGATAAAAATGAGGTTAATGAACCATTATGAGGATAATATTGTATTCTCCAGTAAATTTGGATCTAATACAATCATATGTTTTAAAAAACAACAATATGAAATATTGTCCGATAACTGGTACAGTCAGAGGTCAAAAGATGATGAAGAAGAAGAATATCGTATTTTGAAGGCTGCTGGTGAAATTTTACGACGACACATTCGGACGCAGGTTTATGATAATAAAATGTATCCGGCTAGTGATAAAATGTTTAACCATGTTCATGAGACAATACCAAAATCTCTATCATTTTTTTAATCAGAAATAATTTTAAATGACAAAAGAGGTAAACCAGAGTTTATAAATCATTATAAAACGAAATGCGCCTCAATAGCTCATGCGATAATATCTGCAGTAAGGCCTCGTTCATTTATATCATCACTGCATGTGGCTTTAGCTGTTACTCTTCATAGAAAATTTGGCTCCAAAAAAATAATAGAAATATGTAACGCTTTAGACTTTTGCGGATCATACAAAGAAGCAATAATTTATGAAGCTTCTGCAACATTCACAAGTCCTGTGAAAATAAAAGCAGGTACTTTTGTACAATTTGTGCACGATAACGCAGATTTTAACGTCAACACACTAGACGGCAAAGATACTTTTCATAATTTGGGTTCGATCGAAATTGTAACTCCGAGCGATCGAATAGAAACCAGGGAACCAATTAAACGTTTAGATAAGATTCCAACAGAGACAACTATTTCTGATCAAGCTCATATACCCCTTCAAATATATCCAGCTTCTGCTGGTGAAGGATTGAAAAAACTTCAAATCAAAATTTCGGAGCAAGAGCCCAATTTAACCCCCACAGTTTCTTCAAAATTGAACATTCTCTGGATGTATTTAAAATTCAAAACCAATAATGACTTCCCGGGATGGAACGGATTCATGAATTTGTTAACAAGTACACATGATTCTGATACTTCGTCAATAATATTCTTACCATTCATTTATGCATCTCCAAGTGATTATAACACTTTGTATACGGCGATGAAAACATCAGTAGACAATGCAAAATCATTAAATATGAAGACATGTATCGTAACATTTGATCAACCTTTGTATATAAAATCGCGCGACATAACTTCAGCTATATGTTTATCAGATGAGATGCTTACTGTTGTCCGATTGGGCTCTTTTCATACGCTAATGTCATATATGGGATCTATTGGTTATATAATGGCTGGAAGTGGAATCAAAGAAGCCCTCTCGACGGTTTATGCCGAAAATTCAATCGATCATATCATGTCTGGACGTGCATATGCTAGAGCGGTACGTGCACATATACTCCTGCAGCTAACTTTATCTAGATTAATTTTCGATGATCTATTAAAAAATAATTCGGAATTCCAAACTTTAATTGCTGATGAGACGAATGCTAATATTTTTGAAATGTTCAATTACACGGAAATAACGGAAAATATTGGATTTCAAAGTTTAAATGAAATTTTTGAAAAAAAATTACATGATATAGAGAGTAAAAATCAAACGTCCAGATTATGGATCAGCTATTTTCGAATGGTATCAGTGCTAAAAGATTTTATTGCAGCTGAGCGTATGGGTGATTGGAATCTGCATTTACAAACTATTGAGAGGATGATCCCATACTTCCATGCATCAGGACATTTTCCGTATGCAAAGTCCGCGCAACTGTACTTGCAAGACATGCAGGAATTATCTATCCAAATGGACCCAGAAGAGTTTCAAAATTTCACAGAGGGTTATTTCACTGCTAGACGTTCCGATGTATTTTTTTCTGGAATTTCCACGGATCAAACCATAGAACAAACATTAATGAAATCTATGAGTGTTGAAGGCGGACCTTTCAAACGTGGTGTAACGAAAAGTATTGTCTATAAATGGATATAAGGTGTTATTTTTACAAAAGATATAATAGAAGGCATAGAGGAGTTTTGTAATATATCTTTTAAAAAAAGTTATCAACACGCTGATTCAACCGATGCACGAATCAAAAGGGACGACATTGACGTGAAAAAATTGGAAGAATATTTTATTCAACGTCCTCCATTCCCTGATGTTGGTGTCATTATGTCTATTGCAACTGGAATAACTGGGCAAGAAAACGTGAATTGCTACGCAGCTTTTGAGCAAGGTCTAAAAATAATGAAGAAAATTAATGGAATAAATTTCAAAGAAGTTAAGTTATCAAGAAAAGACAAGATCATTCCTTTGTTGGCATCCACTAGCAAAATCAAAGTGGATGATGATATTATTCCAATTGATCCGCTATTATTATTTCAGCGTATATGCGTATTAAAAAAATCTGATGAAGAACTAAAAAACTACTTGACTTATGAATTAGCTCCTTATCCTCTTGCTCTCTTTGAAAATGGTGAAATACGAAAAACAACAAAATCTACATTTTATGACATATTCCCAGAAGTGTCAGTGGATGTGAACGATGTACGAAAATTTTCCTACGTCATTGACGGAGGGATGTTATTACATCGTTGCAAGTGGCAATTAGATGAAAATTTCGGTACAATTTGTCAACATTATGTCAGATATCTACATAACAATTATGGAAACAACATTTATGTCGTATTTGATGGTTACAAGAAGAGCTGCACAAAATCAATGGAACGAACGCGTCGCTGTAAAAAAAACGCATGTAATGACATAATATTTGATAAAACCATGCCACTAAAAATAGCGCAGGAAAAATTTTTATCGAATGCCAAAAATAAGAGTAGACTTATAGATATGCTACGAGAAACACTCACAGAAAATAAAATATTTTCTTGCCAAGCAGAAACTGATGCCGACAGACTAATAATTGAAACTGCTGTTAATCTGCAATCTGAAAACATTGCTGTAGTGTCCGAGGATGTAGATGTTTTAGTTTTATTGACTGCGCTCTCACCACCAGACCGAGAAATTTATTTTCGAAAACCATCCAAAGGCAAAATACTGCAAAGAGCGTACTCTTCTAAGAGTTTAGAAAAAATATTACCAAAGTGTAAAGAGCATATTCTGTTCTTACATGCATTCACTGGATGTGACACGACGTCAGCTTTTTTTCAACGTGGCAAAAACGTGTTTGCAAAAAATTTCGAAAAACGAACGGACTTGCAAAATGCTGCGACAGTTTTTAAAAATGAATGCAAAGACATCGATGAAATTTTTAAGGCTGGTGTTACATGCACTCTTGCTTTATATAATGCCCCCCAAAAAATGAAAGATCTTAATGCATTGAGATATAACTCTTTTTTGAAAGCAACTGCCAAAAATACCTGCGTTAAACTGCCGTCTTTACCACCTACTGCAGATGCCGCTTTTGAACACTTCAAAAGAGTATATTTACAAGTTCAAACATGGTTCGGAAAAGAAATATTACCAGAAGAATGGGGTTGGAAAAATGAACGCGGAATATTGATACCGCAAACAATGACGCAGCGACCAGCTCCAGAATGTTTACTAAAAATTATTTTTTGCGCATGCAAAACAGGATGTGGAGCATCTTGTGGGTGCAGGAAAAGTGGATTAAACTGCACTGCAGCTTGCTTAGAATGCAATGGTGAAAGCTGTACTAATCCTTTACCTACAATCTACATCAACGAAATCGACGACGACGACGACAATAATGAACAATAATCGATATAGTTAAGGTTAAATTATCTTTTGTAAATCATTTTTTTGCGAAAATCTAATAAATTAACATTGAATTTACTCTGCAAACATAATTTATTACATATAAAATTAAGATCTTTACTGTAAACATTTTTTCCCCCTTGCGCCTTTCATTTTTCAGTAAATTGTTTATAAAAATTGTTGTAATCGAGATCGGCCAATTTTTTTTTTTAAACATTTTTATTTGAGGTTTTAATAATACAGTCAAACACTTGTTATACAGATTCATTGACTGGCCCTGGGTTCCGAGATTTTACCATTTTTATGCCTTACGGCGCTCCACTACTAATCAATTCCTACCAAGTATAGACTCCATTCTGTGTATGCAGTAATATAATAATAACCTTCAACAGGTACCTAGCATCTCTAACCAAATTTTACAGGTTACCGAACAAAAGATTCATATAAATTAAATATTCAGTTTTTATGTTTAATAGGTACAAAGGACTACAATTTTCTACAATCACAAGCATAAATCATATTTATATAATCATAATATATTATAATTTACATCCTAAAACGACAATATAGATACAGTAGTTACATATATAATTCATATCTAAATAATTTATATCTAAAAGCAAGAGTAAAGATAATTATTAATTAAAGTGTTTCAAATTTATATTATCAATCTATTTACATTAACATATTATAACTTACATCTAAAAATAAGGATAAATAATTACTATTTGTATTTTACATATTATTGTTATATTTGTTTTATGTTAGGTATTTTTTTCTATCATCCTACATTTATCAATTTCAGAAAACAAAGTCTGGCTTGATGCTTTCTGTCCCTTCTCCTTATTGAACTGGCTCGGGTAAGGCTACCTGCGTAGATCAGAATATCAGATTCCCCGGAGATTGAAGTAAGGCAATTTTTTACAATTTAGTATTGTTAATGCAAACATACAATCATGTCTGAGGTTAAACTGAGAGAACTCATTTTAAAACGAAGCTCAATAAAAGGACGTCTTACCAAATTCAAAAATTTTATAAATCAATATAAATTATTAACATCTGTAGACGAGATAGAAGTTGCTAATTTGAATATTCAGTTAGGTAAGATTGAAAGTTTATGTACAGCCTTTGAAGAGATACAAGGTCAGATTGAGGTATTGAATCCAACAAATTTAGATGAGGAGCTCGAGGAGCGTGACTCCATTGAGTTAGAATTTGCCACTTTAATAGCTGTGGCCCAACAATTTCAAACCACTCAAGCAAGCAGTTCTAAGGTAGAAGTTGGCGGCTCCTCCCATTGTTGTCATAAGCAAACTGGTCTAGGTTTTAGGCCCCCTACATTGCAGATAGGAAAATTTGATGGGAGTTATAACAAGTGGCTTGAATTCAGAGATCTTTATTGTTCACTAGTTCATGATAACAAGTTCATACCTGCTCCGATCAAGTTTTGCTATCTAAACTCTTACCTGGAAGGTGAGGCCTCACGAGTAATCAGTAACCTCGATGTAACTCAAGCGAATTACAATAAAGCTTGGGACCTGTTGTGCGAGCGCTATGATAACAAACGTTTGTTAATTAAAGGTCATTTAAATTCATTATTGAACTTTGATATTAAGTCAAGCGAATCTGATAAGGTGCTTAGGTCTATAGTAGATAACATTAATAAGAATTTGCGTGCACTTTCAAGCCTTGGTGAGCCCACAACATACTGGGACACTTTAATTATCCATATAGTTTCTTCAAAACTTGCAAGTCAAACTAGTATGAAGTGGGAAGAGTTCAGAAATTCGCTTCCTGACACTCCTTCTCTTGAACAGTTTAATAAGTTTCTTAAAGACCGTGCTGACATTCTTGAAACTTACAACCATCCAAGGTCAAGCGGTAATACAAATAGTGAATTAAATAATTTTATTTGGTTTACGTAAATTCGACCAATTATATTTGGTTTACGTAAATTCGACCACATCTCCGAATACCGTAAGCAATTAAAGTGGCTTCCAATCAGATTTAGGCGCAATTTGCACGTCCTTTCCATCCTTTTCTCCATCCTTTATAACCCAACTACTCCCTCCTACTTAAAGGAACGGTTTAATTTTCTAGGTTCGGACGTGTCTGGTTTCCAACTTAGGTCTCAGAGTGACAACCGTTTGAAATTACCATCTTGCACCACCAATTACTATGGTAATTCTTTTACCGTAAAAGCTGTAAAGCTATGGAATATGCTCCCCCATGATGTTCGCCATTCAAAGTCGCTAAATATTTTTAAACGTCGTCTAACTAATTATTATCTGTCTTGTTAGTTATTGAGTATATATGTATATACTATGTATTCATATGTAGTTATATATCTATATGTATGTATGTGTATGTATGTATTTATGTATCTGTGTATGTATATATTATACGTGTATGTATATACTTTTGTCTTATGTATGTATTCATGTTTGTAAACGTAGTTCATCATGTCTGTCTGTATTTAGTGTTAATTGTACCGTCCCGTCTTCGATTCTTCTAATCCTTTCACCAAAGGTTGTCTGTAAGAGATTGCTCGTAGCAATAAGACCGCCTTTGCATGCCTATTTGTTATTTATTTTTTATTTTTATCTTCTGTAATCTTTTTTTTTGTGTGTGCAATAAAGAATTTATCTATCTATCTATCTATCTAATTTTAATAAGAAGAAGCGGGCACAGGCCAACGTTTTTGCTGCCAGAATATCTGAGCTGACTGAGACTGTTAAGGGTCACGCTCCCACTTGTGAGGTCTGTAAAGGCACACACCGAATTTATGATTGCGAGAATTTTAAAAGTAAAACTATTGAAGAACGACAGGCGCTAGTAACTAATTTAAAGCTTTGCCGCAACTGCCTCCGGAGGGGTCACGACGTATATTACTGTCGTGCGAGATCTTGTCGCAAATGTAAAAGGCGTCACAATTCCTTAATTTGTAGCAACGGTAAACAATTATGCCCTCAGGGCAATGCTGCACCTGCAATAGAAAATGTGTCTGTATTATTTACTTTCTTGCTAATAAAACAATTAATAGGTCTTTGGTGTACTTTATTGTCTTAATATTTTAATTACAACTGCTTTAATATTTAATGTTATCTTAATATAATCTTAACACGACTGCTCACCACAAGTGATACCCAAAGAGAGAGAGAGGAAATCAACTGTCATCAACATTGACATATTATATTAGTAACGTTCCGTTACTACATCATCCCCCTTAAAAAACAAATAAAAATTAACTTAATTTCCCAGTGACAATATTATATAATACTTAAAAAAAAAATAAACTTGCTATTAATATTACAAGACTTTTATACAAAATTTAAATTTACCTAACTTCTTTTACTATTCAAGTTGTAAAAAAAAATTATTATTAATATTACAAAACTTTTATACAATTTTATATTTACCTTATTTTCTTCATCCCCCTTATTAACAAATGATAAATTTTTTAAACAAAATAAATATAACATTAGTCTTAAGTTTACTATAACAACTTAACAAGTATAATCTAGAATATGTTTCTTATGATGTTAATGTTTTAATATAATAAAATACATTTAACCATAAACTTATACAATATACTAAAACACATCTACAGATATAATAGAAATACAACAAATACAGATACACCTTCAACCAGTGAGAACCAATGTCTGGCGAACCACAAAGTCTAGGCTCGCCTAATATGGTAAGAGGTTCTGTTATAATTTACATGATTTTTATCTCTTATTATGTATGACCTGTTACCTACATAATTAATAATTTTACCTTGTAACCAGAAATTCTTATTTATATCTTTTTTAAACCAAATATTTTGCCCAATACTAAATTGTTTTTTGAATCTACTTGTTTTATTATAACTTTTTATGTTTCTATCCCTTTGCTTGCTAAACTGTATCTCAACATTATTATATATTTTTGGCAATAAATATTTCTTAGAAGATATTAATTTAGTTCTTAAATTCCTATTCATCAACAGTTCACAAGGAGACAAATTTGTTCCTGCTACAGGTGATACTCTATACTTTAATAAGGCTACTCTCCAGTCTGTATTGTCTTCATGACATTTATATAATATTTTTTTAGCTATTTGTACACCTCTTTCAGCCATACCGTTAGACTGAGGATATCTAGGACTAGTATAAATATATTTAAAACCCCATTTCTTAGCAAATTGTTGACAATCTCTTGAATCAAATGGTACATGATCCGAAACAATTTCACAAGGTACACCAAAATTACTAAAAATATCTATTAACCTGTTGTTTATAGCACTAGCACTTTTATTATTAATAGGCTTAATATCTAACCACTTTGAGTAATAATCATAAACTACTAAAAAACTTTTCTTTCTAAACTCCATTATATCTATGCCTAATTTTAAAAATGGTAAACTAGGAACTTTATGAGACATCAACGGCTCTTTAATATTATTATTTTGATAAGTTTGACATGGAAAGCATTTCCTAACGAACTCTTCAATATGAATATCCATATGAGGCCAAAAATATAGTTTTCTAGCTAACTGTTTCATCTTAGACATGCCTATATGACCTTCATGCAATAATTTTAATATTCCTAACCTTAAATTTTTTGGTATGACTAACCTATCTTTATAAAATACCAACTTATTATCAAATGAAAGATCATCTTTTATCCTGTGATAACTATGTAAATAATCTGGAATTTTATTATAACTAGGCCATCCATTTTTAATAAATTCTATTATTTCTACCAATTCCCTATCAATTTCACTTTCTTTAATTAGTTGTGTTTTTTGTTCTGGTGAACATTCTAAATTTTTCGCAAGACCTATGCTATGAATTACCTCATACATATATGACTCATCATCCTCATTATTTTCTTGATAAGCACGAGACAATAAGTCTGCAATATACAAAAATCTACCTTGTAAGTATTTAAATTCAAAATTATATTTTAATAGTTTTAATCTTAATCTTTGTAATCTCGGTGATGGTATTTCATGTAAATGTTTTTTAAGTAAGCTTTCTAAGGGTTTATGATCATTAATAATAGTTATTTTATAGCCATAAATGAAGTAATGAAACTTTTTAACAGCCCAAACTACACTTAATAATTCTTTCTCTATTTGTGAAAAATTGCGCTCAGCCTGTGTTAAACTACGAGATGCAAAACAAACTGGCTTATTATTTTGCATTAAACAACAACCAATACCATCCTTGGATGCATCACATTGTACAACAATAGGTAATTTACTATTAAAATTCTGTAATATGGGAGCTTCTGTTACCAATTTCTTTAAATTCTTAAAAACATTCTCATGAACATTAGTCCACAACCACTCAACATCTTTTTTTAATAATAAATGTAATGGTGATGCTATATTAGCCATATTAGGTATAAATTTTCTTAAATAACTAACCATTCCTAGAAATATTTGCAATTGTTTTTTATTATTAGGACTTTTTATACTTAATATTGCATTTACTCTGTCAGGGTCTATTTTCATGCCACTTTCAGAAAATATATGTCCAAAATACTTAACCTCTTTTAACTTATATTGAAACTTATTTGGATTAAACCTAACATTATGCTCAACTGCACGTTCAAATACTTTTCTCATAATTCTATCATGGTCTTTTTCTGAATCTCCACAAATTAATAAGTCATCACAATAAACTATTACTCCTGGAATGTCCCCAAAGGCCATTTCACTATATTTTTGAAAAATTTCAGGTGCCACTGACAACCCAAAAGGCATTCTTAAGAATTTGTAACATCCATATGGACTATTAAAAGTACAAAGATCACTCGAATCCTTACTTAGTCTAATATTATAGAAACCATCTGATAAATCTAACACAGAAAAACATTTTTTGTTTCCTAATTTAGAAACAATTTCTTCAATAGTAGGTATTAAATAATGTTCTCTAATTAAAACTTTATTAAGATCCTTTGGATCTAAACATAACCTTAAAGAACCATTTTTCTTTTCAATGATCACCAGAATACTCACCAAATTTTTTGGGTGTTCAACTTTCGCTAAGACTTTGTGCTTCACCAGAGTTTCCAACTTGTCAGCAAGTCGTTTCATAAGCGCGTTAGGCACTCTTCGTTGCGGTCTCACTACAGGCTCCACACCTGGTTGAATGCGCAACTGCAGCGGACTCTTAAACTCTCCCACACCTTGAAAAAGTTTTATATTAATTTTAATTATGTCTTCCTTACTTTTATTACAATAATTTTCAGTTTTAATAGTACTAATATTAGTATTATTAATTAAATTAAGTTTTATTAATGAATTTAAGCCCAATATCGGCCTAACTTGTTCTTTTATTATTAAAAAATCAAGGTTTAGACACTCAGTCTCATCATTATTCTTAATATTATAAACCTTTAAGGTGATTACACCAAGAGGTATTAATTTACCCCCACCAAAGACCTCTATTAATGTTTTAGTCTCAGAAAATCTTATTTGTTTATCATCATCGACTATTTTCTTCAAATCATTTAAACAAATTACATTTACTTGTGCCCCGGTATCACATTTAAAACAAACTTTCTTATTTTCTACTCTTAACATCTCTGTCCACTCATTATTTTTTAAATCTAAAGAGTATACTAGTCATAAATCATTGATATTATTTTGTGAGATTTTTTTATCAACTTCATGTACTCTCTTTTTATCACTAACAAGCCTACAACCTACGCTGTAATGATTCATCTTATTACAATTATTACACTGCTTACCAAAGGCTGGACATTGCCTTGGACCATGAACAGTATTACATTTTTTACATTTATAATAATTTTTACTGAAACTACTTCTACTCATATTATTATTATTATTAAACTTTCTTTTATTATTTATATAATTATTATTAAATGACCTATCTTTATTTGATTTATTATTATTATACTTAGCTTTATATGATTCTTGCTGCGTAGACTTCCCCACTTGAACTGCATGAACCTCCGGACTGGTCAGCACCTTCAATGTTCTCTGGACAGCTCAGCAGACCGACAGATGTCCACTGCTTTGGCCATCGTAAGGTCCTTCACCTCGAGAAGCTTCTGCTGTATCCGTTGCTCTTTTACTCCGATGACTATTCTGTCCCGTATCATGCGTTCTTTTTGATCACCAAAATTACAATTTTCTGCCATTTTTCTTATTACTGAGTAAAATGCGTCGAACGATTCCCCATCTTCTTGGTACCGTTTATTGAAATTATAACTGTTAATGAGTTCATTTTGCTTTGGTTCAAAATAATTATCCAGCACCTTTATGACATCATCTAATTTAGGTTTTTCTTCCATTTTTAATACATTAAAATATAATTCTTGAGCTTGTTGACCCACACAATTAAGTAATATCGCTGCTTTTCTGGTCTCTGATAATTTTTCAAAGCCTGCCGCCATCATGAAAATTTTAAAACTTTGTTTGAAACGCTGCCATTGCGGATAACAATTGTCAATATTATCCAAATTTAATGCTTTCGGCATTTTATACTCAACGGCACACATATTATCGACCTCCATTGAAAAATCTTCTGACATCATAGCCTTCTGTGCCTCCATTCGCAACGTGCACGTGGTCGATCCTTAAGAACATTAACATCATAAGAAACATATTCTAGATTATACTTGTTAAGTTGTTATAGTAAACTTAAGACTAATGTTATATTTATTTTGTTTAAAAAATTTATCATTTGTTAATAAGGGGGATGAAGAAAATAAGGTAAATATAAAATTGTATAAAAGTTTTGTAATATTAATAATAATTTTTTTTTACAACTTGAATAGTAAAAGAAGTTAGGTAAATTTAAATTTTGTATAAAAGTCTTGTAATATTAATAGCAAGTTTTTTTTTTTTTTTTAAGTATTATATAATATTGTCACTGGGAAATTAAGTTAATTTTTATTTGTTTTTTAAGGGGGATGATGTAGTAACGGAACGTTACTAATATAATATGTCAATGTTGATGACAGTTGATTTCCTCTCTCTCTCTTTGGGTATCACTTGTGGTGAGCAGTCGTGTTAAGATTATATTAAGATAACATTAAATATTAAAGCAGTTATAATTAAAATATTAAGACAATAAAGTACACCAAAGACCTATTAATTGTTTTATTAGCAAGAAAGTAAATAATACATGAAGTTTCTTAAAGACCTTGCTGACGTTCTTGAAACTTACAACCATCCAAGGTCAAGCGGTAATACAAATAGTGAATTAAATAATTTTAATAAGAAGAAGCGGGCACAGGCCAACGTTTTTGCTGCCAGAATATCTGAGCTGACTGAGACTGTTAAGGGTCACGCTCCCACTTGTGAGGTCTGTAAAGGCACACACCGAATTTATGATTGCGAGAATTTTAAAAGTAAAACTATTGAAGAACGACAGGCGCTAGTAACTAATTTAAAGCTTTGCCGCAACTGCCTCCGGAGGGGTCACGACGTATATTACTGTCGTGCGAGATCTTGTCGCAAATGTAAAAGGCGTCACAATTCCTTAATTTGTAGCAACGGTAAACAATTATGCCCTCAGGGCAATGCTGCACCTGCAATAGAAAATGTGTCTCCTCCCGCAGCAGAGTTATCGCTATCCATGTCGTCATGGTAGTCGGATGATTTTGTTTGTGATTTGAATAGCAGTAACGCATTATTAATGAAGCCATCTGTAGTTCCAGTGTGTGCAATTATCCATCGCCTACCCGTACCAGAATCTCTGACCAATGCACCTTCTTCAGACTCTGACTGCCAACATTTTTGCACACTATATGAAGAATGTATAAAAGTTTCGTCTAAATAGACTATAGTCCGCCCCTCTTCTCGGTATTTTTTGATTTCACTCAAGTATTTAAATCGCCAGGCAGCTATATCTGATCACTCCACTAACATTTTTCGTTTGGATTGGCACTTTTTATGTTTATATTCGAGTTGTTTTAATATTTTCCATAGTGTAGTACACCTTTAAAATTTATTCAAAATTTATTTATTATTTCGTACGCTGTCTAAAAAAACTTTTTTTACTTCTGATGTACTGTTTTAAGTGTAGTAAATATATGTGAGTTGATTAATTTTGAGATTTTTATTTGAGTGAAATATTTTGATCTTTACACTTAATACCTCTAAACTGGTGACCCCTAATCGAACACGGACAGTAAAAAAATAAATCGTAAAATGAGTGATAGCGGTGATTCAGCAAAAACGGCCGGCTCAAAAATGGCGGCCACGTAACAACGCGCCGAGCACAAAGAGTGCGTGTTTCATCAGATCGCGGCATTAAACCAGGGCGGAATATTAAAGGTGCCACCGTTTTCGCCGGAAGACCCGGAACTATGGTTTGCGCTCTTGGAAGGCCAAATTGTAAGCAACGACATCCACGACGACCACGTGAAATTTATCAACGTGACCAACAACCTAGACATTCAATACGCAAAGGCTGTAAAAGATATTATTATCAACCCTCCGGTTAGGTACAGGTACGAGAAGCTGAAAGCGAAGTTGATTAAGCGCCTCTCAGATTCACATGAAAAAAGGTTATGCAACTCCTGACTCGCGAGGAGCTTGGCGATAGGAAGCCTTCACAATTCCTGAGGCACTTGAGAGACCTAGCCCGACCTTCAATGCCAGATTGGACAAGATTTTCTTTTAATGCATGATAATGCGAACGTCGCTAGAGTGGTTATGGAGTACCTTGATGCCGTGGGTATAGCACGACTAACCTGGCCAGCTCGAAGCCCGGACCTAAACCCTATCGAACATGTTTGGGACAATCTTAAAAGGCGGGTACGAAGTCGGGTTTCGGCCCCTTCCTCCATTAATGAGCTGAAGATTGCTGTGGTCGAAGAGTGGGGGAATATACCGCAGTCAGATATTCAGGACATAATGGATGGTGTTCGAAATCGACTGGAGGAGGTCATAAGAGCTAGAGGAGGCAATACTCATTATTAAAAATTTTGTTTTTAATGACAACAAAAAGTTTTAGATTGTTTATCATCACCTTTATTTTTGTTTATTATACGGTAATTTCAAACTTTTTTTCATTTCAAAAAAATTAAAGCAATATCCGATTTTTTTTTACTTTTTTATATCTGATATTATCCAATCTATAATATTGCCAAGAAAAAATTCATTCCGAAATGAATTTTTGAAGTTACATCGGAAAATGTAAGTGGGCTTTTAATTGTGCCTCTGAGTATACATCTGCATTAGAAAAAAATAATGCTTCAACTGTACGACAATATAATACCAATAACGCTACTGAAGAAGTTAATTTTACTAACGATTTGATTGAGGAGATTGAAGTTCTAATTTTTTTATCCCCTTTTGCCGAAAAAATAGTAGAATATATAGCTGAATTTGTTATTTTCTCGACATCAAAAAAATAAAGTGCAATACGTGCATCAAAGGTTTACTCGGGCACCAAAAAAGCAAAGGAAAGTTGCTTTATGCTTCGAAAGAGGTAATACTTTTATGCCGGATTTGTGAAAAAGAAATAAGACAACGTTTAATAAACGATAATAAACCTACACGATCTTGTACTACACACCAAAGCGTGACAAAAGCTTTAGGAATGTTTATTGGCAAAGATTTGTTTCCCTTTTATTAATTACTATTTACACGAAAATGATTTTACAAACCATAATTTGGAACTGGCAAGATTAATGGAAAAATACACGAAAACAAGAATTTCTTTTTTAATAAATGAAGCAAACCCAAAAATAATTATTCGTCAAATTTATACAAAGTTAATACATTTTAAAAACCAGTGATTTTATTAATTACTAACATGATAATAATTGTTATATTAAAAAATTTGCTAAAATATTATATCTTAAAAAACTTGAAGTAAGATGTAGTCTTTGCCATTTCCATGATTTCTTTATTCTTAGCACTTTGCTCTAACTGTATTGTTAACTTTTTTGTATTGTTAATGTTTAATGTACTGTATTGTACTGTATTGTTAATATTTAATGTGTTTTCTCATGTAAGTGAATTTGTTATTCTTAATGAGAAATAAAGATTCTAAACAGAAAAAATCTTTATTATAATATCCACCTTTATTTCACATTTTAAAGCTGATTTCCCTAACCGAATTCTCGAATTTATCGATAATGCGTATCGACATTGTTACAGCCATGGCTGAACGCAATTTGTCAATGTAGTTGCGTAACTTCCACAGATTTATAAACTAAAGGGAGATGTGCTAAGGAAGCGTGGCGCGTGCGAATGCAATATGCACAAAACAGAAACAATTGCAGGCGCCGTTAATCAGTCGTGAATACGATTTCGCACGGAGCGCATCACATGTTTTTGCGAAAACGCCAAGTTGTTCAGTGGTTATTTGCAAAAATCGAAGTGTCACAAAAAACTACAAGTCAAATGGAATCACATATCATCGGTAAGTACTCAGTTTTAAGCTTTATTCTAGCAAATATCATGAAATAAAATTTTACTTACGATAGAATCCACAAAACTCTAAAAAAGATGTCAATGCTATCACTTCGAGTTTTCACTCATACATTGCCGTTCAAGCACGTAGGACTAAAATTCAAAGCAATACTAAAGTAGCGACGTAAGTAATGCTAAACAATGCGTTCAAGTTTTTATTGTTACTTGGTACGCACGCTGCTTGGTGCCGTGAGTTAGTGTTGTTACCGTTGCGGAGACATGTCGATATATTTTTAGAATTTTAGAATGTAAATGAACTAATCTGAAAAGAGTAAATTTGTTTAAATTAAGATGTAGGGATGTGCAAATGTTGTAACTTTATTTCACTGTGGATTAAAGGTTTTTGATTTAATTTTTTTAAAGAGCATAATATCCACCTTTGTTTCAAGAAAAAAATTACAATATTATTTTTATGTGTTATCTTAAAAAGAAAATTGTCACGTTTTGGCAGGAAACTCGTGCCAATTATGTATGAGAACCCATATAACCAATATATTTAATTTTTCCTTTACTCTGATTTAATGTTTTTCGTATTTTTAAGGTTTCCTCGAGAACCTGAACAAAAAACTAAATGGATAACAGCAACAGGAAGAGGTCCTGATTATTGGCCAATAACGTCCAGTGTAATTTGTTCGCAACACTTCGAAGAAAAATGTTTTCAACATACAAAAAAAAAAATCGCAGGCTTTTTGAATGAGCTGTCTTCTGAGGTATCTTATTAAATTCTTATGTTAAATTTTGTTAAAGAATGTCAAATCAAATCAAATATTATTTTAGTGAGCAATTTATTATCGATAATTCACATATTAATCGTATATTTTCTTCATCATCCAAATTATGCTGGCGTTTTACCAAGTGACAGATTGTATAAATAAACAAAACATCATCTTTTTATTTACTGGATAATATTTTGTGAGTAGTTTTATAATTAATCAAATGATAAAACTTTCAGAAAGACTTCAAAGAATCTATTCCTGTGGAAATAGACAATATTTCTGAGCAGAGTCATGGCAATGAAAGTAGTGAAGGACTCCATGATGAACAAGAAAAGGTTTGTTAGTTATATCGTTATTAAATAAAACTATCTTTTCGGATTATTTCGCGGATTTATTTTGATTTTTGGTTCCCGACGTTTCGAATGCTTTACAGCATCCATGGTCACGGGAGAGACTGAGGTGTTACATGTCTTGAATGTATCGTTGTTACAGACAGCCTACCCACAATTAACAAAATGAAAGTTGCACCAATTACATTACAATATTTTAACTTTAAACATTTTTATAATTTTATAATTTTAATTATAATTGAATATGTTATTAATATACACATACCTACTGTTTGTATAACTTCTTCGCTAAATGTACTTAACTTGTGATTATTTTTTTGTAAGATATTTGTAGATAAGTTTAATTTTCTAAAGTCATTGAGAGATAAAATATTAGTTTCTGCACCTGTGTCTAATATAAAGTTAATGACAATATTATTTATTAATAGTTCAATTTGAAATACACTATTTTTAGTTGAATCACACAACAAAATTTGGCTCACAAATATTTCTACATCGGAGTCTGACTGACTGAGAGCATTGACTTTCTTAATGGTGTGACATACCTTGGAAAAATGGTTTGGTTTCCTGCATAAGTTGCAGATTACTCCAATGGCTGGGCAACGGACACGATGTATTTGACCACAACGATGACATGGACTGGCTTCTTTTTTCTTGACTGGGCTTCGACTGGTGAGGTTGCCTCTCGACTGGCTCCTACCCGGACTGATACAACGTGAACTTCTAAAATTGTATAAATGTTAGTTGACTGTTTTTGACTGAATACCTTTCCGACGAATGACTGTAACGTAGTAGACTGTTCCCCTTGTAGAACTTTGGCTTGTTGTCTTGACGTTTCCAATTTTTTGGATAGATCCAATGACTCTTGAAAGGTCTTAGGGTCACTAGTTAGAAGTTTTTCCCTGATGTAGTTATTATTGCTGTTTAGATTCCATGAAAATACATCTTTTAGTATGTTGTCGCGCAGCTCGTCGAAACCACATTGTAGGCTGATATTCTTGATATCTGTAGCATAGGACGCAATGTGTTCGTCTTGACCTTGCTTTCTATTGAAGAGTTTGTGCCTTTCCATTGTTATGTTTACCTTAGGCAGAAAAAATCCTCGAATTTCTTAAGGAGTTCTTCGAAAGAGATGATATCGATGTCGACGTTAAATGAGTAAAATATTTCTAACGCCTCGCTGCCGATGCATGCTAACAAAGTGGCGACCTTACGTGATTCAGGTTCCTTTTCAAAGTTATTTGCCCGCATGTAAATTTTTAAATTCGTGGCGAAGTTCTTCCAAGTCAGCGGCATATTTGACGCATGTATATTCAGTTTTTCGATATTATTTATAAGTGACGAAGACGATTGTATAAAATGCGATTGTCCAGCGTCCGCCATGATGTCGTCTGTAGATTTCGTAGATTTCTTTGCAGCTTGCGTGTGCGACATTTTCAATTTTTATTTATTTCATTGACTTTTCCTTTTTTGCTTCTGACACCATATTATGTTCTATGTATTTATTATTTTACTATTTAATATTTATTAGGACTCGGGTGTAAATGAAACAAGCGTTCACGTTGAAGCCATTGACCAGACGGAAGTGTCTACTGTCTATTTTATATTTCTTAATACTAATTAACCATAGACAATAATGAGGTTTACACACTACCCAACAGAGATTAGTTTATGATTAATATTTGAAATTGCTTATTGTATATAAATCAATTTTACTGTATGTAAATTAATAGCTAAAAAGAGGGTGATTAGTACCTGTTGTAGGCGCTTTGTTTAGCACCGTAGAGTGGTAAGGGGCATTATCCATAACAATGATTGATGCTGGTGGTAAATTTGGAATGAGTTTTTCTGTGACCCATTTTGTAAAATTGCTTCTATTCATTTCTAAATGGTAATCTGCATTTTTGTTTGATCCAGTAAAGATGAGCAATGCATTGGGGATAAACCCCTTTTCACTGCCAGCATGAATAATTATGTAGCATTTGCCTTTGGATATGTTTTGTTTTATACCGGGTACATGAATAGATTGCCAACACTTTTCTAATTTATATGACTGGTGGACGTAGCTTTCATCTAAATATATTACCTCTTTTCGTAACTCCTCAGGCAAATTTCTGTTATTTAATATTATTTTTAGATATTCTGCTCCTTTCGCAGCTATATGTGATTTTTCTATCAGAGCACTACGTTCGGACTGGCATTTCATATACTAGAAACCTAATACTTTAAGTACTTGTCACAAATGCTCATGACTCCCATCGTACCTCAAATCTTCTCTTAATATGGGAATTAAATTTCTTAACGTTGGTGCCTGAAAATGATATTGGTATTAGAATATTGAATTTAGTATTATTGAAATTAATTTGGGTCGACTTATCGATTATATGGCTTAAATAATTAATACTATATTTTATATTTTTCTTTATGGTTATAAATATAATAATGGCAACACTAAATATAGATTACTAATTAATATTTTTTAAATTGTAATAATAATCAAAAATAAAAAAATCCGAAAAGATAGTTTCATTTAAAATGTCAAGTATTCGCGTAAATCTAAGAAAGTATTATCCATAAAGAATTTTTCAAATTGGATTAGTACTTCCTGAGATTAGCGTGCTCAACCAAACAAACAAACAAACTCTTCAGCTTTATAATATTAGTATATATTAAAGTAGGTGAATTTAAATAAAAGAGGAATTTGTATGTATCATGTATTTATGTATTTTGTCTTAAATCTTCGTAACATAAAGTAAATATTTATATTTATTAACAACAAAACTAGTTATGTAGCAGTCTTCACAAAATAATATCAGTCTAACTTTATGATGTAGGTACATAGATACTTACTTATGCTAATAAATGTTTAATTATCACAATCAAAATATTCTTAAAAAACTAATTGTATCACATAGATTATTTTGGCTGTAGCTTATTTATACTCTACCTTGACTTTTTTCCTTTGTACTCAAATTAGAATGTATACTTAATTAACAAGTTAAAGGACGGACCATTTACTTATAATGTATTTTTTACCTAATAATAAAAGAAACATAATGCTCAAAAAAACGAAAAATAATTTCTTGTTAATATACCACTAACTACTTCACAAAAAAATCTTATATAAATAACTAAAATAAACTTCTTGTAAGTTTACGTATAAATAACTACATAAGTAATTTCAACAAAAACATAACATTCTTTTCTTCTTATAAGTTACATAAAAATATAAAAACGAAATATTTAAGTACTTCTTAAAGAATAAATAAAATCTGGACAAGTGTGAGTCGCACTCGCCCACCGTTGGTTACGTAAAAATTTCTAGGAAATCTGTTTAAATTTAATTTAATTTTTTTTTTTGAATTTTTCCTTTATTTGTGCTGTAAGACCGTGCTTTTTGCTAAATTTCGTAATTCTAGGTCAACGGGAACTACCATATAGGTTTTGAACCCAAAACCTAAGGAGTACTTTTGGTTGACCTAAAATTGTCAATTTTTGTTAAAAGTAAGGTCTTACAGCACAAATAAAGGGAAAATTCCGAAAAATAAAAAAAAAGTTGAAAATTAAGGTAAATTTTGGTACTCACAAGTTTCTTTCACAAGAAAATCGGTGGTGACACACGAACAGACAGACGGACAAGAGAGTGATTTTATAAGGGTTCCTTTTTTTACCTTAAGAGGTACGGAACCCTAAAAATATAAATTATTGCAAGCTATTTAGAAATGAAATTTGGTCAACCTTTTTTGGTGTTAGACGGTTTCTTCTGTCATTACACAAAATCCCGGCTTTTGAAAATAAGCGCTCTGAAGGAACTGATGTTGCCGGTATACAGAGGTATTTATGGGCAATTTTAAATAATACAGGAAATACACATTTTTTATCATTCCAAAACTGAATTGGATCGCCTTTTCTATCAAGATATGGAAGTTCAATATATTGCTTAATCATCACAGCTGCCGAAGTGTATGGAGTTGGCTTAGCAGTGGTCTCCATGATTTTTTTATCTACCACTCCCCAAATGTCGTCTGTGCCCAAATCTGTTGTATTAGCAGTAGCAGAAGCAATGGGAGTACTCTGACTACTTGCGCTAGAAGGGGGTATGTCTTGATTGCTGCTCATGTTTGATATCTCATTTATTACCCACATTTGAGCATTATTGGCATTACGTTCTAACATAAAACCTCTTTTTTTAAAGCGTGGGTCAAGGAAGGTAGCTTTTGATGCTGTCCTATTAGTCTCATATACGCCAAGTCGTTTTTCTATTACAGAAGAGAGACTACTTTTTAATCGCTTACCTGATTCCGTCACTGACATCTTGCTGTCTATAGCCTTTCGTAGTCCAAGTACAAGAGGAATAACAGAAGATAGTGTGGGATATTTTTCTCCTGATAAAATTGCGGTCACATTTTCGAAAGCGCGTAAAAGTGGCATCGCGTCTTCTGTCAATAACCAATATCGCGTCTTCTGTCAATAACAAATTCATTGGAATCCAGATTTGGTGGAGGTGATTCCAGTAGCGGCAAAGTAGCAGAAAGAGATATTTTAACTTCCAGTAGGCGCTGGAGCATATAGAAAGTACTATTCCAGCGAGTACGAACGTCTTGCTTGAGTTTTAATATATCTACTTTCAGTTGCTCTTGCATTTTTAGTAAGGCATAAGAAGCTTTCGTGCTATATTTAAAATACGAAACAATTGCTCGACATTTTGCCAAAAGTTGATGTAACTGATTGTTAGAAGTGACAGCAGTGTTCTCTTCTAAATCAAAAGTTCTTTTCTCGAGACAATCTTCAACTGCGAGATTTATTGTATGAGCAACACAAAAATGGTTCCTTTTATTTAAACATTCACTTATTGCTTTTTTCATAGCCGCAGCATTATCTGTAACAATAGCTACAACTTTTAAGCTTATTTCCCACTGGTCCATTACTCTTTGAATGGCCATGGCAATGTTTTCACCCGTGTGATTCTCTTTAATTTCCGATGTTGAAATAACTACTGATTTCAATCTCGTTTGTTCTATAAAATTTGCTGTCACGCTTATGAAGTTTTTATTGCTGTCCGAAGACCAGATATCAGACGTCAAAGCTAAATAGCTAACATCCTGCAACTCCTTTTTTAAAGATTCTGACTCCAATTTATACTTTTCATCTATCATCAATACTAATTTTTTTCTACATGGAAGTTCATAATCAGCATTTAATGCTTTCGTATATTGTTGAAAACCAGAGTTATCCACTATTTGGAAAGGTTGATAATCCTTAACTATTATATTAATTAAAGCACTGTCACCAGAATTTTGTACAATCTTCTTTGGAACGGTCAGGCGGGTTTGAGTTAGCCTCAATCTTTTTTGAGGAGAGTTTACCTCGAATGTAGATGGATGCCACTGCGACGGATCAACGGAAATATTATTTCGATTTGTTGACGATGAAGTCTGATTTAAATTATTCGTTTCTACGACGGCAACACTTGGGTGCTTATTTTTAATGTGATTTAATAATGTGGTCGTATTCCCAATATATTTGAATGAATTTGAACAATATTTGCATTTAACTCGTTCACTCACTGGTGATTCAAATATATCCCAAACAAGAGATTTTCTTTTAGGTCCTGGCATTTTTAGTACTTAATAACATGAAAAACGAACAACAATAACTGGCACTCGAAGTTAGCGTCAAATATGCAATATTGTGACATTTGTTAGTTAATGAATAGTCACAAATGATCAGCAATATCGCTGTCAATTGTCGTTAGGTTGATAGTGAGGCGCGGGAGGTGTGTTAAGATAGCAGTGAAAGGTTAGCAGAATCGTTCGATACATATACGGTATTTTGTGGCTAATTTGTTGCTAATTAGTTGCTAAAACCCCGATTATGTTGCTTTGTCCGATTTCGAAAAAAAAAGTTACTGCTATCTTAACGTTAAGCTAGCAGTAAACTCACCGGGACCGGCATGGATTAAATGCAATTATACATCAGTATTTGTTGCTAATTTGTTGCTGACAAATAGTGTAAAAAAATTTAAAAAAAACCCTAGAATTGGCTAGACCTGGAGACCTGTAGTCGTATCCATGCTATCTTAACATGCAGTTTTTTTAACAAGACGATGGCATGGATTTTGTTGCTGGACGCAAATAACATCAGGACACCCCAGAGAGCCAGCAACAAAATAGAAACTAAAAATCTGCTACACCTGGAGACCTGTAGCCATGTCCATGCTACCTTAACATGCACTTTTTTTAACAAGACGGCGGCATAGATTTTGTTGCTCATCCTAAATAACACCAGAACACCCCAGAGAGCCGGCAACAAAATATAAACTAAAAATCTGCTACACCTGGAGACCTGTAGCTTACTACAAGTGTCCCTGCTACATTAACAAGCACTTTTTTTAAAAAGACAGTGGCATGAATTTTGTTGCTATTCACAAACAACATCAGGACACCCCAGAGAGCCAGCAACAAAATAGAAACTAAAAATCTGCTACACCTGGAGACCTGTAGCCGTGTTCATGCTATCTTAACATGCCCTTTTTTATGAAAACGATGACATGGATTTTGTTGCTATTCACAAATAACATCAGGACACCCCAGAGAGCCAGCAAAATAATAATAAATAGAAATCTTTTTTAGTCTATTCTTATACATTTGTTACGAAAATTTAGAAAAATTATTTAAAGCCGTATGAGGGCTATTTGTGCTAAATAGTTAAATAAAAGAAATAATCAACAGTATTGAAAAATAATTTTGGTTCTAATAAATATATTTACTCTGATTTACTAATTTAATTCCATAATTGATTACAAAATTAAATTATATATGTATCTCGTAGCGACATCTATATTATGTTGCGCTATCTACTTCGTAACCCACTACCTATATCTGTATCGACACGAAACTTATTTAGTCGATTAGAGTTACTTTTTATTAAAATAATTATGAATATGAATTGAATCATTAGGTAAATATTTTATTAAATCAATATTTTGTCAGTTTTCTGTTTTTAAAAAACAATTTCATATTTATACAATAATTATATAATTGTTTGTCACTTGACTGACTTTAATTCTGCTGATTTAAATACTAGTTTATTTGTTAGATAATCTTAATAAATGTTACATAATTTTAGAATATTGTATTGCTGCTAAAACATTATACAATAAGTGATTTGTAAAGTTATTTATGTATCGGAATACTGTAATTTAATATGTACAGTATCGCCATCTATTGCGCAAGTAGCTAACCAAGCGCCGCTCACGCCACCTCAAAAGAGCATGCGTCGTTCGCGGCGTCGGCGCCCTCAAAGACCCTGCCACGGTAATGTTATACAGGATGGAACAAATTGATGGGACATGAAAGTACCTTAAGTTATCAAAATAATAAATAAATATAAATAATTTACTCAAAGGAAACATTTCTTTCTTTTTAAAAATAATAATAACTGCTTTTATTTTATTTTTAAAAACCTTACCTGAACCGGGAATCGAACCAAATAAAAATGTAAAAAAGGACAAAGTCACTATTTTATCGAATTAATCGATAGGGTCGATATGGATATTATGGGAAAAGCAAATTAAATGCAGTTATTATGATTTTTAAAAATAAAGAAATGTTTCCTTTGAGTACATTTTGATAACTTCAATATTTAAGGTACTTTTCTTCCATGACCCATCAATTTGTTCCATCCTGTATATACAGTATTGTGACTCGGTCTTTTCCTGGAAATAATTACCTACAACCGCGCGGTACGTAAACACGCGACAGGGCTGCCCGAGTGCCCGCCGGCCAGTATTTTAATTTCATCTACCTACTTGAGTTTCTAGTTATGTGATTGCAAATATTTTATTTTAAAAATATTATATTTTATTTAAAAAAAAAACGTTGTAAATGAAATAGGACGTGCTTAATAAAAATACATGTGTTCTTTGATTAGAAAATTTATTTAAAAAAAATCAAATGTACAAGGGTTACCCTTATAAATTAAAGATTGAAAAATATTTATGCCTCGACTGAGACGTACGAAGAGCTTTATTGTTAAATTAATAATATAAATAATCCGCATTCCGATAAAAGTTTAATTTAAAAAATACTTTAATTTTGATTTTTAATTTAATTTTTTAAATAATTTTTATTTTTAAAGCATTCGATGTATCGATACTTATTTGTTACATTAGAGATGTGACGGGAGGAATAAAATGTTTATTTTTGTATCCAATTATAACCGACCGTTTGTATGAAGATGGAATATTGTATGTTATAAGTTATAACATTACCGTGACCCTGCGCCCGTGTTATGGCCAACACCGGGCGACAGTAGCAAAGCAAGGCGGGGAGCAGCTCCTTTAAAAAATGTAAATAATTTCATCATATTTTTCCATCCCCTACAAAATAACTTTTGTTTCGACGTGAAATCAGCCCTAAAACAGATTAAAGGTTAAGTATATTAGCGTAGTGTCGCATCGCTACCAAATGCGCATGGCGGCACCTATTTTGATTTATAATTCTTTTGAAAAGACGGCGACAATTATTGCGAACTCGGCTGTAAAGACACGTGCCGACACCTGTTTTGATTCTTTTGAAATGACGCGAAAAGTCATTGCGAACTCGGCTGTATTACAATGACATACAATCCAAATTGCCACGAGCGCGCGCGGCATTTTCAAAGGTGCGTGTACGCGTGCCGCTACTTGTCTTTTACCGCAACACCGTAGTTTTATGAAATAAACCTTGACACAATGGATTAAGTATTATGTTTGAGTAGAAAGCAATGTGTATCTAAGTAAGTAAAATAAATCGGCTTTTCTTTTGATTAAAATCATATAAAAGGTAAGTATTGGTTATTAAGCTACCATAATTATTGCGACTTTCACTGGGGTCAAAGCCTACCAAAAAATAATTAGAAAATCCTGAGTATATGAAAATAACAAGCAGCGAGTGATATTGAAATCGAAGATACGACGTACCTATCTCGAATTTTTCATCTCTTTATGCAGTGCATAACACCGAACAACAGTAAGTTAAAGTGATTGATATCTAACTACTAGTATACTTAGGTGTTTATTTAAGTTATATTTGTAACCTCTGACTGACGAAATTTTTAATCGTACGTTTGTGTGTCACTTAGTATCGGGGATTTTAAAATATGACATTACTTTAGCTGTCAATTTCAGGGTTCCATACCCTATGGGTGCCAATGGAACATTATTACTAAGCCTCCGCTATCCGTCCGTCCATCCGTCCGTCCGTCTGTCAGAGAGCTGTATCTCATGAACCGTAATAGGTAGAGTTGAAACTATCACAGAATGTGTATTTCTGTTGCCGCAATAACGACATAATAAAAAACCAAGACAGCGAATTTCAAAAAGGCTGCCATGCAATCAAAAAAAAAGATTATGGTACAGAACCCTTCTAGTGCAAGTCCGACTCGCACTCGACCGATTTTCATTTTTTGTTTTGCATTAACTGATTTTACTACTGATACCTTATTACTGTGCCATTTGATTTAAATGACCTGAATTGCATGATGTATATAATATATAATATTAATTGACTTTATCTAATTATTTTTTTAATCGACTTCCAAAAAGGAGAAGGTTCTCAATTCGTCGGAATCTTTTTTATTTTTTTTATGTATCGACGCTTGAAAGGCTAATTGGTCTAAGTAACATTTTTTGCGATATTGAGTTATATACATATTCGGAATCAGCCAATTTTTCTCCGTCGTTTAAGTCATGTTTCAATTTTTTTTTTTACTACTTTTTCGGCGCTTAGCACCCACAGCAAAACCGTCCTCATTTCTAAGCTCATCGATCTATACGACACAAAATTAGACAAATTTGAGGACTCGTTGACTTAAGCTGTTTTGATCTTTCAAATTTTTATAACGTGTGTCGATTAAGGCATTTGGCTTTTTCGCTATGGTTATGGTTTTGTCGTTTGGCCTATTTTGAATTAAAGCAAAACAATAAGGTACTATGTCTCTGTAATATATGTGTTCGAATATAGAACACTTCAATATTTTGATAGTTGTCAATATTGATTTAGAAATAAAAAGGGATTTAAAAGCAATTGGATTTTTACTAAAATTATCCAAATATTTCATTGGCGACGAGGAATATCGAATTCACGAGGATTGATTTATTGTGTTTAGCATAATTTGGTGACTAAACAAAGAATAAATAATGGCAGAACGTAATATCGGTTCAACGTTTGGTGGTAATGTTTTTTTTGACCATCATATACAAGATTGGAGCATTTTTAAAAGTCGATTCATACAATATTGTGTAGCAAATAATGTACATGATGAGACTGACAAAACTGGTGTGAGACGACGGGCCATTTTGCTGACATCTTTAGCTGAGAATACCTACCGCATCGTAAAAGATTTAGTTTTTCCGGATGATTTGGATATAATTCCATTCAAGCAACTAATAGAAAAATTAAATAATCATTTTTCTGCAAAGAAATGTACCTTTGCCGAACGATACACGTTTTATAAGGCGGAACAACATCCAGGTGAGGATTTAGTAGAGTGGGCAGCACGGGTACGTAGATTGTCGCAATTCTGTGGTTTCAAACTAGAATTGGAAAATGCTTTACGTGACAAATTTGTATTAGGATTGGAAAATATAAAAGAGAAAGAAAAATTATTTGCTGAAAGCATAGAACTGTTAACTTTTGATAAGGCATTAGAGCTAGCCCAAAGCGTACGATGCGCACGACAAGCAATACAGTCTACCCAACATCATGATCGAGATCAATCTATGATGCAAAGTCAGCCAGTTTTCGCTTTGCAACGTCGGCAAGCGAGAAACAGTGATAATAGTACTGCTACCCAACGGCAATGTGATGTGTGTGGTTATAAAAATCATATAAAAGAAAATTGCAGATTCATAAATTACACATGTCAGAATTGTAATAAGAAAGGACATTTAAAGAAAATGTGTCAAACAAAAATCAATAGAAATAACTTTTTAGGTACTAATGACGATGGAGATTGTGTTAATAATTTTAATTTATTTAATTTACAGAAATGTATAAAAGATGAACCAATTACATGTTATATATGGGTAAGCAACTTAAAAGAATTGTGTGAAATTGATTGCGGTAGTTCTGTCTCTATTTTACCAACCGCAATATATAATGAATTATTTAAAAATAGTCATAACAATAGTTATCGTTTGCAAATGTGTAATGAAATTTTTAATTTTTATACGGGAATGAAAATATCCCCAATAGGATTTGTAGTGTTGCCTGAAGTAACATATGAAGGCCGTACTAATCCACTAAAGTTTTATGTTTTAACGTCTAATGAAAAGCGCTTGCCTCTTTTAGGTCGTGATTTCATGAGATTATTCGATCTACATCTTTGTAATCATGACTGCAAAAAGAAGGATATAAATAGCATTGAAAATAATTTATTTAATGGGAAATATGCTTTGTTATTTAGTAAAGAATTAGGTAGATTTAACAAATATAAGGTAACTTTAAAAATAAAGCCTGAGGCGGAACTGAAATTTTTTAAAGCTCGACCGGTACCTTTAGCATTAAAACCTAAAATAGAAAAGGAATTAGATAATTTACTTGAATTAGGTATTATTGAGAAAGTAGACCATTCGAATATAGCTACCCCTATTGTTCCGGTATTACGGCCGGATGGAAATGTTAGAATTTGCGGTGATTTTTCAGTCACATTAAATAAAGTCATATATTTAGATAATTTTACAATACCACGTATAGAAGATTTATTCGCTAAACTTCACGGAGGCTTAGAGTTTAGTAAGTTAGACCTCTCAAGAGCTTACTTACAACTTGAGTTAGATGAATCAAAAAGGTATACTTGTATTAATACCCACAGGGGTTTGTATTGTTACAATAGACTAGTTTTTGGTTTGGCAAACGCCCCATTTATTTTTCAACGTACAATGGAACAGTTATTGTGTGATATTGATGGCGTTTGTATTTATTTAGATGATATTTTAATTACAGCTGCAACGAAAGAGGCTCATTTAGAACGATTAGAATTGGTTTTAGATCGATTGCAAGAAGCAGGTTTAAGATTAAAACCAGAGAAATGTGAATTTTTCAAGAGTTCAATAGAGTATCTTGGTTATATTATAGATAAAGATGGATTGCACAAGTCAAAAACTAAAGTCGAGGCTATATTAAAATGTGAGGCTCCAAAAAATGTAAGTGAGCTAAAATCGTTTTTAGGCTTAGTCAATTACTATCGATGTTTTGTGCCAAATACTTCTTCTGTGCTATACCCTCTTAATTCACTGCTAAAGAAAGGTGTACGATGGGTTTGGGGTAAAGATCAAAATGAAGCGTTTAATAAAATTAAATATGAATTAGCCTCAGAACGCGTGTTAGCTCATTATAATCCTAAATCCACCACCATAGTGACTTGTGACGCAAGTCCCACTGGCTTAGGCGCAGTGCTATCACAATGTCAACCAAATGGTTCTGAGCGAGTTATAGCATATGCTTCACGTTCTTTGACTAAAGCTGAGATTAATTATGCTCAAATTCAGAAGGAAGCCACTTCAATTGTATTTGCAGTTAAAAAATTTAACCATTATTTATACGGGCGTTCAGAGCCGTTTGTATTACGTACGGACCATAAACCTCTTGTAGCTATTCTTGGAAATAAAAAGGTGTTCCAATTTTAGCAGCAAACAGATTACAAAGATATGCTCTATTTTTGTCGGCGTATAATTTTAATATTGAATATGTTAAGAGCGATGATAATATTGCTGATTTTTTGTCGCGTGCTACGGTTACAGATAAACCAGATGAATCTGTCAGTATTGATCATTCCTCATATATAGATTTTATTGGTGAAGTTGTTTTACCACCCATTGCTGTTAATGATATTAGAAACGAAACTAAGCAGGATGTGGTTTTACAAAAAGTAATTAAAATGATCAATGAAGGATGGCCTCGTAAGGTATTAGACCCCAGTTTAAAGCCTTTCTTTTTGTGTAGAAATGAACTCTCATTTGAAAATGGATGTATATTACGTGGATATAAAGTAGTAATACCTACAAGCTTGCGACAGAAACTTTTAGACGAACTACATAGATCACACTTTGGTGTAGTTAAAACAAAGTCAGAGGCAAGATCGCGTATGTGGTGGCCAAATATTGACAGAAATATTGAAGAAAATATTGGTTCTTGTAAAGTTTGCAACTCACATAGAAGTAATCCTCCACATGCGCCACTTGCATCTTGGCCTTATCCTAAAGGCCCTTGGGAACGTGTTCATTTAGATGTATTCTTATTTAATGGAAAACAATTTTTGATCGCAGTTGATGCATTTTCTAAATGGTTGGAATGTTTTTATATGAAAAAGATTGATACTGAGTCAGTTATTAGTAATATAAGTGAAATGTTTAGCAGATTTGGATTAGTACGGACTTTAGTAACTGATAATGCTACGAATTTTTGTTCTAATGATTTTGAGGTTTTTTGTCGATTAAATGGTATTGAGCATTTAACTAGTCCTCCTTACCACCCCCAGTCAAATGGACAAGCGGAGGTAAGCGTCAAAACAATTAAGAGCGGCTTAAAGGCCATTGTAACAAATGATATGAGTTTCAGTAACTTAATGATTAAAATGCATAAGTTTTTATTCGATTATAGGAATTCTGTAAATTTAACAACTGGATTTTCGCCTGCTCAATTAATGTTTGGACGACCTCTACGTTGTCGACTGGATTTAATTCGTGATTGTACAAAACTACCTGTTTGTTTTCCTTCGTCATCTGTTGCTAGAGATAATGTTAGTAATGCTCAGATGCATCAAAGTAAGCAATTTAAAGGTAAAAGAAATGTAAAATTTATAGTTGGTGATAAGGTACTTGTAAAAACATTATTATTCTATTGGCAATAAGCAATATAGCACATGGAAAGTAGGTATTATTAATAGTTGTATCGGTTCTCGTATGTTTAAAGTTTACATACCGGAGTTAAATCTTTTTACAAAAAAGCATGTCGACCAATTATGGATGTATAAAGGAAGTTCATCATCGGATAACGATATAAGTTCCATTGGAGATTACGTAAATGAAAATCATATTTTAGAAACAAAAGATACCGCGTCCTGTGGCACAGATAAAGAGGTTGGTGATGCGAAGGTGACACAGGACTTAAATAATGAAATTTCCGATGATGAATTTTTTGACGTAGATCCACCTGATGTGCATGAACCAGTCGGTAATACGCAATCTCAGGATAATCGACGTTATCCAATTAGAACAAGTAGAAAAACTATAAATTATAAGGAGTAGCCTTATTTAATTATTTAATTTACATCTTAATTAGTGTTGGAGGAATGTAATATATGTGTTCGAATATAGAACACTTCAATATTTTGATAGTTGTCAATATTGATTTAGAAATAAAAAGGGATTTAAAAGCAATTGGATTTTTACTAAAATTATCCAAATATTTCAGTCTCTAGATCCATTTAGCCTCTATTAAGAAAAATGAGTAATATTACTTCGGTTTTTTTGACCTAACTTTCTCATTAGTGTTATGGTGGATGAAACATTTTGATTAAATTCAGTATTTCGTCGTTGATATTGCAATATGTTCTGTGTAAAAAAAATACGATTTTTCGTTTTTTCGCAATTCAGTCTTGAATTTTAATTGTGAACGCATCCGTAAAACATTCTATGTGAACAGCCAATCAGAACACTCGAATTCAAACTGATGCAATAGGTCGTGTGACAAAAGTCAAACTGCAATTGGTTCTATGTCACGATTTGAGCGGTAACGATTTTGCTTTGTGGTGAATTTGTGTCATTGCTGTGTTTCTGTGGTGATTAATTGGTATGTTCTTGTTGTAATAACTTGGAAAAGTTTCATTAATTGTGTTTAAGCTAAAAAATAACCTCATTGCCTGCGATTTTACCTATTCATTCTTCTGCCGCCTAAAATCTAACCTATAATAATGTTTGCTTCACAAATGTTTCGATAATCTGAACTATTCTGAATGTGGTTTTGAATTAATAATGCGTAATTAATATTAATTTGCTATAGGTAATGATATTTTATGCTTTGACCTAACACTAACTAAATTATTTAGGTTTATGTCTTGCTTCACACAAAGTTTTTATGACATAGGTCATATTGCATTGATAAGTTTGGGTTTGTGAGAGATGCTTTATTTGCTTTTAACAGATATTATAATGAATCGGCTGTCAAGAGGAAGACTGTTGGTTGACCTGGTCACTTCAAAAGATAAACTATGTGAAGTACTCGACGAAGTAACTGGAAAGTTTCGACCCACTTTGGCTGACGCTCGAGATCAGTTTGATTTAAGTGATGACGAGACAAACTGCGAAATTTCGGATTTCGAATCAGTCGAACCTTCAGATCCTGAGTTTGTTGTTGATAATATTTTACAAAACTCTTCTAGTGATACGGAGATTGAAGAAGTTTTAGACGAACAATGTGGACAGTTAACACGTAAACGAAAAGGAGACGGCCGGCAGAAAAAGCGAAACAGTAAAGGTAAAGCAGATAGATCAACATGGAAAAGAATTATAATCGCTGAGGCAAGACTTAAAGGAGAGCAGTATGAGGGCTTTCAAAAGGATGAACATGGAAAATATCAACAGACTGTCGTTCGTCCGGTTAAAACATTGCAAAGTCCCTGCAATGGTCATACTAAAACACAGCATCGTGGTCCGCAGCAGCAATTTGAATGTGATAATATGACTGAAAATGAAAGACAGGCAATATTTCATGAGTTTTGGAAGATACCATCATGGAATGCTCGAAAAGTTCATGTCCGAAGCTTGACTACCATCAGCGCTCCGCAGTATCGTCGTAGTTCTTCGGAAAACAGCAGAAAAGGGAATTCTTTCAAGTATTTTTTAATGTTGCGGTCAGAAAATACTGCTAAAAGAATACACGTCTGCAAGGTAATGTTTCTGAGAACAATGGGCATTGGCCAAAGACAGTTGAGAGACTGGCTTACAGAAGCTCCTTTGATTGTGAGGGATCCTGTTCTTACTCCAGCCCTATCACAGCCCGGGAAAGATAAATCGGAAGAAGTTAACAGTATTGTTGAATTCTTTGATAAGTTGCCTAAAGTAGAATCTCATTATTGCCGCAGCTCCACTACAAAGAAATATTTAGAACCTATTTGGAATAGCATTACAGGCGATTTATACACAGAATACATAAATTTTTGCACCACTAATAATAAGAAAAAACATAGCACTGCTTCTTTTTCCCGAAAATTCCATGACTTAAACATTTCTATTTTTAAACCTAGAAAAGATCAGTGCAGCAAATGCATTGCGTTCAAACATGGAAATATAACTGCAGATGACTATGCCAGTCATTTACAAAGGAAAGAAAAGTCTAGGGAAGAGAAACATAATGATAAAGAACACTCTGAGGTTAACACTTTAGTGTACACTATGGATGTGCAAGCGGTGCTGTTGTGTCCTAAAATGCAAGCATCAGCCACCTATTATAAATCAAAGCTAAAAGTTCATAATTATACGCATTACAATTTGAAGACAAAGGAAGTGTTCTGCTATCTGTGGCATGAGGGTAACGGTGGTTTAGACAGTAATATATTTGCATCCATTTTAATCAAACATTTAAAATCTGAGCTATGAAGTCAAATGCCTCCAGAATCATCTTGTGGAGTGACGGATGTTGCTATCAAAACCGGTCTGTGAAATTGTCAAATGCGCTGCTAGAATTAGCAATAGAAAAAAACATTATTATTGAGCAAAAATATCTTGAAGTCGGCCACACCCAAATGGAGGTGGACTCGATCCATAGTACCATAGAAAGAAAATTTCCGCCACATAGGGAAATATTTATCCCTGCCGACTACATAAATATCATAAAAAGCGCCAGAAAAAAAGATCCATACAATGTTATTTTCTTAAATTATGACGACTTTCAAAAATATGATGGCGGAAAATATACCAGCATTAGACCTGGAAACAAGAAAGGTGATCCTGTGGTTACCGATATTTGCACCTTACAATACTTGCCAGAAGGAAAAATTAAATATAAGATCAATTTCGAGCATGATTATGAGTATTTGCCACGGCGGATTTCTAACACTGGTATGAGTACATCGGCTTTGTACACATCGCCGTTGCCCATCGAATTGGCTAAATTTATTTACTTACAAGAGATGAAACCCTTAATTCCGAATGATTACCACCCTTTTTATGATTTGATGGAGCATAATAATTGTGCCTCTTCTTCTTCCCTGGACTGCCCGCACATACAAAAAATATAAATAAGGGCATACTTACAAACTAATTAAAACTTATTGTAAGCTTGAACATTTTTATAATAAATATTCCTTTTTTTAATAAAAATGATTTTTTATTTGGTACTAAGTAATTCTACAGCAGAGTAAGACGTCACATTACATTATCTATTAAGTTGTTTAGTGTTAACTATAGTAAAAATGTAGTTTTCAAGAATAAAAACTGTTTGTGTACTAAAATTTATATTGCAAAATGTTTTATGTCATTCCAATAATACCAATACGAGCCATAATTCTAAATGCAATAGGTCCTATGTCACCTTATTTATTGATGGATATAAATATTATTGTTATATTTTAGCCTTAAGTCTTGGGAAATACATTAAAAAAAAATCATAGAAGAAACTTTTTGTTGAAAACCGATAGTTTTAACAAAAACGCGTTTTTCGCCTGTCTTGTAAAGTACGTTTGAGTTGACATAGACTATATTGCGATATCAACGACGATTTGTAAATTGGCATTTCCATCATTTTATCAAATCGGTTTTAACACATAGACCGTCCAATAAATTAATAAGGGTAGCTATTCCTTAGTCCCTTGGAACTAAGTTCAATTTATTGCGCGTCCTAAAGGACGAGAGGAGGGAGGACGAGTACGGAGTACCTCACCCACCCGCGCGGGCGCGTTCGGCGTCAGTTAGCTGTCAACACCAATGGAAGTGCGTCGTGTGCGAGCCAGCTGTGAAGATAGACGGTTTATTTTTCTGGTAAGCAAAAATTATAATATTGGTTTATCCAAGTGATAATCGATTAAAAGATTTGTAATTACGCTAAGGATATAACATATAAGGAAGATATTGTTTTGATTTAAAATAGGTACGTTCTATACTACGACTTTTACTAAATCGAATTAAAAGTCCGCGTATACCTATATTAAATTAAGCTAGGTTCGTGTCGTGACTTTTTCACGAAATAGTTTTTGTCGGTAACTGTGTAATATTAATACATATTCTTACTGTAGGTATGTATTATGTATCTAGATGAGTGAAAAAAATATTATTTATCTACCTAGGTACTTTTAATTAGAAAATGTGAAAATATTGAATAGTTAAAGTACCTACTTTGCTGTACTAGTACATCGTACTTTAGAATTACTTCCTACTATCCTATTAATATTATAAATGTGAACATTTGTATTTGGATGCTTATTACTCTTTCCCGCCGTAACTACTGAACCGATTTGGTTGAAATTAGGAAAATTGATAGCGTATAACGTGGATTAACACATTTACATTGCTGTAGCAAACGTACCGTAATAGGGTGCGGGAACCGGAAATTCACGTTTCCCTCGGGATCTGTGAAAAACCAAATTTCACGCGGGCGAAGCTGCGGGAAAAAGCTAGTATAAATATACAATGTTTTTAAATTGGTTTTGATTTCATTTCAGCAACTATGGAATCACAACGCCGGCTGTATTTTAAGAAACAGATAGTGAAACAATTGTCTCAACAGAAGACTGAAGTACCTACAAGTGCAGAAAATGAATTCAGTAACAATAATGAAGCTGATGAAGATTGTGTTGTTACACTATTAGGAAGTCAATCCTACTATGACCAAAACCATAAATTTGCATTTGTGAATACGATTCCTTCAAACCCAGATAACAGCAATATGGAAAAAGAGTCACAGGTAAATAATACTTTATACCTATAAGACTTTTATTATTATAACATGAGTTCTCGTTGATTTAAGTTATTTTTTTCTTTTAGAATGATGATGACAGTACCAAAGCTCTATTAGAAGATATTACTAACAAAGATCTAGCCAAAGAAAAGAGTTATACAAAAAATATAGAAGATATACGAATAGATATTGAATTTGAGTCAGTATGTATAATTCGCGTCACGTAAAAAGAACGCTGGAAAGTGGTGAGGGGTGTGTTTGCGCATGGGTATATTCGTGCAAGAACGTACTAGGCCTATTCTTTTATTTTTGAACTAGCCTTGCACTAGCGACGTATATTGGTTATTGGTAGGTACATTGAAAAATATATCAGATAGAATATGAATAAATATAATTCTATGTATTAATAAAATATGTTTGATTCAGTGAAGAATGTTTAATCTACTTACAAAAAAATAAATTAATTCGTTTAATACGTTTTTCTAATTGTTAAGTGCATTTTATTCAGTCTCTCTCCTTATAAAACAATATAAATCAAAAATATTTTTTCTCTCTTTTCTATGTAAAATAATTTTGTAATTAATAAGTTTGTGCGCGCGATGGTTTTGAACTGACGAACCAATAGCGAGCCGGCAAGCGTGCGGCGCGTGCCCTCCGCCCGCCGCCCCTCGCCGCGCCTCATACCACCAAATTGACCGATAAATCGTCTCTGCGCAGCTTGACAGCTAGCGTTCTTTTTACATGATGCGAGCTCTATCTAATTAATTGTAATACTGGCTTTAACCCACGAAATAAGGCGCGTGGAAATAGCATTACTTATTTTTTTTAATTTTAGACTGAGAACACTGAAGAAGTGTGGAATAAGGAAAACTCCAGTGATACATTTCCACAAAAAGAAAACGATGATGATGATAAACTGATATCTATAAATGAAAAAAATTACAAAGAAAATGAACCTGAACTTCTTTCTACATTAACGGAAGTAATTCCTGAGGTTGAGATGGAGTTGCTGAGGAAGTCTCTCGAACCAGATGAAGATGACATAGAAGTAGAGAACAATAAATCTAAAAAAAGGAACAAAAGAAGCAAAATTAATAAAAATTATGTCGATTTTCTCTCTGAGGAAGAGGACTTCGTATGGGATTCTTCTTCTTGGAATGAAACTGGGGATGAATCTTCATCAGACGAAAGCAATGAACCTCAAAAAAAGAAAAGAAAAGTAAGAGCGGAAGACGGTAAAGTGGGAGAAGCAGGATTGAAGAAGAAAAAAAAGAATAAACGCAAAGAAGCAAAAAACTTGCGAGAAAAAGGAAAAGAGTATGTGAAAAAAGACGGAAGTATTGTAAGTGCAAGATCACTTAAGCCTAATCCATGCCTAGGAAAAAACTGTGGCAACGACTGTAACAATGTTTCCGAAGAAAAAGGAAAAAATATCTTTGATTATTTTTGGGGACTACCATCCCAAAGAAAAAAAGATTGGCTAGTAGGAATGACTGTAAGAACTGACATAAAACGAAAGAGGTCGAAGGACTCTGGTGTGAGGCACAATACATATTTCTACTATATTAATGATGGTGAAGGCCGACGTAAGGTTTGTAAAAAATTTCTAGTAGACACTTTGGGTGTTAGCTCAAAATATGTTAGTTATACTTTAGCCAATGCCTCGTCTGGATTGTCAAAAGAGGAGAGCAGAGGTAAAACTGCTCCTAAAAATAAAACGCCTCACGCAGTAAAGGAGTCTGCCATTAATTTTATAAAAAGTTTACCTGCGCTGCCATCGCATTACTGTCGCAAAGATAGTACCAAATTATATCTCCCTATTTAAAAACATAAAAAACCTTTATAGGATTTATAAACAGTTAAAAACATCAGAGGGTATAGATGTTGTTGGTGAAAAAATATTTCGTGATATTTTCAACAACAATTTCAATATTGGTTTTCACGTTCCAAAGAAGGATAAATGTGTCAAATGTTTAAGTTTTGAAGGCCAGAATGAAAAAGAAAATCCTGAAATGTTAAGCCATTTAAAAGAAAAAAAGGCATCAAAAGATAGATTAGCTTTTCACCGTGAACTAAGCAAGAAGAATAACACAATGATTTGTACTACTTTTGATCTACAAAAGGTACTGAACACCCCACATAGGAAGAGTATGCTGCTTTTTTATTCTAGAAAATATACCGTATACAACCTTTGTTTTTACGAAAGTGGTACCAGAAATGGCTTTTGTTATACGTGGGGAGAAACCGAAGGAAAAAGAGGAGGAAATGAAATAGCTACAATCTTACAAAAGTATATTACTGAAGTCGATTCACGTGGTTCAGTCACTCATTTAATTCTATATTCCGACTCATGCCCAGGGCAGAATAAAAACAGAATAGTTTTAGCCGCTATACATCGCGCATTGCTTGAAGCAAAACACATTGAAACCATACAAATGAATTATCTTCTTCCAGGGCACACGGAAATGACTGTCGATAGCATCCATGCCACAATCGAAAATTCTATTAGAAATACTATAATTTGGGCACCGTCGCAATGGCCAACTGTTTTTCAGTTGGCTCGTAAAGATCCCGAACCATATTACGTAGAAACTCTTACGCACAACGATTTTATGAATTACGAAGAATTTTCAGAAAAGTATTTCAAAGGCAATTTAACCGGAAAGATTAGTAAGGTTCGGGTAGCGACATTTAAAAAGTCGTCACCCAATGTAATGACTGTCAAATACAGCATGGCTAAAGATGCTGAGACCGATTCTATAGCCATAATTACAAGACCAAAGGTAGTGCACCCGAAGTATAAAACATGTTTGCCTATAACTACGGCAAAATACAAAGATCTTAAAAAGCTGTGTGATACAGGGGTTATACCCAAAAATTTTCACCTAGAATACACAAACTTTTTGCACCGCGTTGGTAAAGATGTTCTGATAGATACAGATATTGAAGATGAGATAGAACCTTAAGGTTCTTCGTCATCGTATAAAGAATGATACATTTTCTTTCTTTTACTTTTTGATGATCTATTGTTTTTTTCATATAAAAAATGCCGAGTTTCTATTGTTTTTGATAAAGAATGTCAATTTTTGGTTGTTTTTAGACGAGATTATTATTTTTTTGAACTTCTGATTTATTATAAGCAACTGAAAAGTTTTTTTTGTAATATTAATGTTTGATTGTTACTTAAATTAGGTACGTCCATATTGAAGACTGATATTGAATAAATTATAATTAATAACATTTGTTGTTTTATTTATAAAATAATACTTAAGTACAATAATTTTATATTTTGTGGTGTAATTACTACCTAGGCTTAGGGTGATACACCTTATCTTATACCTTATCTTATACCTTGTTCCAAGCCAGTTCCAATAATTCCTATACACCAAAACGATTTTTTATAATATAAAAAAATTTACAAGACACTGTCTAAATTTTTAAATTGTATAAAGTGGCATACCAACCCTAGAAAAATATCTTATGGACGTCGTTGCTGAACAATGATGGCCTAAGCAGCAATATCTACTATAATCTATTAAGGGATCATTTTGTTTCATCCCTCTAATGGGTATCTGCATCAAATAACTTCATTCTGGTGCAACACCATTATGTTGTTAAGGCTCATGGGCATATTCAACTATCAGTTGACTTGGCGCTAAATTCATTTTCTCTCGTATTATTTTATTCTAAGTCGATGCTAGAGCCAGGTTACTTTCAGCTATTTAATTTACGTTAAGCATTTGAACCATTATGCTTTTCTCAAAAAATAACTAAATTTGATGCATTTTGGACTAACCAACATAAATTTTCTAAAATAATACACAATTTTCAACAGTTATAACTTAAAAAACTGCCTTATTTAAATAGGGATACAGTGTATTAAATAAATAAAAGTCTTATCAAATAGTTGATTTTTTATGATTTTTTTTCCAAAAAAAAAACTTTGATCCTTATTCCTGCAAGTTTTACAAAAAGTTGCTTAGATCAATTAGCCTTTCAACCGTCGGTATGTTCATCGATTACTCGAAGACACCTGAACCGATTTGGAAATATATATTTTTTTTATCAAAGGGTTATACCACGGTAATGTAATGCATACAGTATTGCAACTCGGCCCTATCCTTGAAATAATTACCTACAGCTGAGCGGCACGTACCCACGCGACAGGGCTGCCCGAGTGCCCGCCGGCCAGTATTTTAATTTCATCTACCTACTTGAGTTTCTTTCTAATTTTGTGATTTCAAATATTATATTTTTTATTTAAAAACTATTATTAGTAGATTTAACTAAGAAATGTCAAATTTACAAGGGTGGTATGTGACCTTTATAAATTTGAGATTTAAAAATATTTGCGCCTCGACTGAGACGTACGAAAAGCTTTATGGTTAAATTTAATAGTATAAAGAATCTGCATTCGGATAAAAAGTTTAGTTAAAAATACTTTAATTTTTATTTTTAATTTAATTAATTAATTTTTATTTTTAAAACATACGATGTCTCGATACCTTTTTGTTTGACATTAGCGAAGTAAAGGTGGAATAAAATGTTTATTTTTATATCCAATTATAAAAGTTACATAACATAACCACCTTATACAATTTTCGTATCCAACTATACGATGTGGCAGCCCCGCACGGTTGTCTACCGAGTGTATACCGAACGCGATGCGCGTAGGTATAACTCGATTTCCGACCGTTTGTATGAAGATAGAATACTGTATGTAATATTACTGTGGTTATACTTCCCAGGTGGTCTCATATAAATTTTATCATAATTTTCGAGCGGTTTTTTAAAAAATCAACAATAATTTTTTTAAGCGAATTGTTTAATCGAATATGTTATTATAAAACTTTTTTCTTACAAATTACCTGCTTATTACGTCTATACTATCTGAATTATTAGGCCAAAAATTCTTTATTTCATAAAATGTATGTTATACGCTTTATTTAATTTTTAATAATATGATTTAATTTGCAATAGATAAATAAAAATAATATTTCTTCCAACAATAAGTAGTGAGTATATTTCATAATATTCAAAAATCATAAAATTACATAAAGAAATAATTTTATATCAGTGACGTATTTGTCACCAGTCCTTGTGGCCGAGTTCCATAATGTTTTTATGAACTTATTTATGCGTAAATATAAAAATTCTGGGAATTACAGTAGTAGTCATAGGTGAATTTCAAGATGCCACGTGGAAGACCTCCATCTATTGAATCCCAACGGATTGTTGATGCTATTTTGGACCAATCGGATAAAATTATAATTTCAAAAGAAGGACAAATTGTCGATAAAAATAATTTAATTTGGGAAACAATAGCAGCAAAGATCAATTACTTAATAAAACCGTGTTCCCTGTACAGCTATGTTACAGATAATCGTTATAACATAAAACAAAAATTATTCGAGCGTCACAATATTAATATGAACACATCATTGGATTCCACGAGACCTACAATTATAGAAAAATCGATGGATTCCAGTGATGCAAGCAACTTGAGTTTTCACGAAAACATTAAAAGGTCCTACGTAATATATTTTACTAAGGAAGAATTCAATGATCTCATTATTACTAAATATCGCCAATGTGTCAGTGGAAAGGGTAGAAAGAAAATAGTTTCATACAAAGCTTTGAAACCTGGGATTTGGGAGGAAAAAATTAACGATAAACTGGTAGAATCAACGAACATCACTTGTGGATTAAGTTTCAAAAACCATTATATTTCGATAGAAGAATCTTCTGGTACATTTTCAGGTTTGTTTCAAGAATAAAATTTTATCTTTCCAAATTGGATACTTATTTATCTATACTATAATAAAACAGTAGAGGTCGAATGTCTGTTCATAGAAAAAAAATGCTAAAAATCGAGTCAGGGGGATGTAAGGAGACAAATAGAACAAATCCGGATTTTTTCAATTTTTTTGTTTCTCTGTCTGTTTGTCTGTTTGTACGGGCTAATTTCCGAATCTATTGGATCGATTTAAATAAAATTTAGCATAGTGGTACCTTATGTCCCCGGGCAATATAGTTAAAAAACTGTAATAATTTATACAGCTTAGTACACAAAAACTACAGATTGGATTTAGATGAACCTTTACAATAATATAGTTCATACATCAGAATAACAAATAAGTTACTTTCTATTCTGTCTGTCTGTCTGTCTGTCTGTCTGTCTGTCTGAGTATACTAATATGTAAAACCTAAGAATTTGGTTTTCGGTCATCTGAACTCGGGTGGAGCTGCGGGCAATGCTTGTGTAGGCATAAGTTTTGAAATTGCAAAGGTAAAATTTTATTCTTATTTTTATTAGAAACGATTTAAAATAACGAATAATTTAATTTCGAAAAAAATAAATAGATATATTAATCATTTAACATCTTCAACGGGCCATTGTAGGTGTGGTAGCAAATTGGTTGGACTTATTACAAATAATCTAAACGAGAATTTTGTTGAAATTACGTGTAATTTTACGAAAGAATCCGGAAAGTGTGGTAAAAGATGGCTAAAAGGACCAAGACGAGAAGCCACTGTCCAAAATATGGGCAATAAAACGACACTCACATATCGCGCAGAAACAGCCAACGAAAAAATGAGCCACGGTGATTATGAGCCTCCGAATTTGCCATCATCACCAGTCCTTCGAGGGGCTAAACATCAATATCGAAAGAATAATTTTTTACATGCAGATCCAATTAAAACACTGCAGATTTTAAAACATACTGATGCTGCGTTTGTGATCAGACATATAGGGCTCGATCCCTTTTATGTGCATTATTGGAGTGGACACCAGTTAAATATTTATAGGGATTATGTTTTGAAAGGACATAGCTGCTTATGTATTGATGCAACTGGTAAAATAGTTAAGAAAATGAAAAAATATAATGAAGTTAAATCAAAATCTATATATCTCTATCACGGAGTTATTAGGATAAATGAGGGACAATTCCCTGTAACCCAAATGATTAGTGAAAGTCATAATGCAAATTCACTCCATTTCTGGCTTATGGAATGGGTGAGATCGGGAGCTCCTTTCCCAAAAGAAGTAGTAATAGATGGAAGCAGAGCCATTCTAACAGCTGCTGTCAGAACCTTCACAAATCATGCTACAATAAATGAATATGCAAATGCATTTTATAATTTTAATTTTCCATCATGCTACATAAGAATAGATAATGCCCATTTCTTAAATACTTATGTAAAATTGTTAAAAGGCATTCCTTCAAGAGTCAGTATTTTTTATAAAGCCTCTATAGGCCAGCTTATTATTGCTAAGACTCGAGATAGAGCGAAAAAAATTATAAAGGCATTGTTGTTAATTTCACAATGTGAAACTGATGGTAACTTACCTAATGGATCGCCAACTGAAGTAGAAGAAGCCAACAACTATTTAAAATCAGTAATCACTGATCAAGAAGTAATCAACTTTGTTATGATTACACGGGTCAACACGAATTTTGAGTCTGCGTTCTGTACCTCTGATTTTGATTACTTATGCCTAACTAATTAAAGAAAAAATATTTTTATCTATTAAAGTTTGCTTTTGTAGTTACTACAACGAAATTTATTTTTTATGAAAGAGCTCTATTTTTTAATTTCAATTATTACATGTAAAAGGAAAACAGTTTTGAATTCACATTTTTTTATTGACTTTAATTATACAAGACGGCATATATAAACCCACAAATACAAAAAATAATACAAATAAGACTTTAAAAATGAACAGACTTGGTATTTCTTCTGTGTAAGTTGGAACTTTTTCGTATGAGCCCCCAAATGTAGTCACCCATCATGTTTTCATTATATTGTCCTTGATAACGCTTTTCAAAGTTCATTACATCTTGGTGGAAACGTTCCCCTTGCTCTTCCGAATATGCACCTAAGTTGTCTTTAAAGTTATCCAAATGAGCATGTATCATGTGGACTTTCAATGACATTCTGCAACCCATAACTTTGAAGTTGTGAAGCATATCAGTAATAAGCTCCGTGTACTTCTTTGCCCTTCTGTTGCCAAGAAAGCCATTAATCACTGCTTTAAGGCTGAGCCACGCTTGTTTTTCGTGGGTACTGAGGAGCTGTAGGAATTGTTCACTGGCCATTATTTTCTTTATTTGTGGACCAATGAAAATACCAGCTTTAATTTTAGCCTCTGACAATTTCGGGAAGAATGATTTTAAATATTGAAAGGCCTCAGAGTCTTGACGCAGAGCCTTTACGAACTGCTTCATCAGACCTAATTTAATGTGCAATGGAGGCATTAAAATATGATCGGGCTTCACAATCGGTTCATTTTTGACATTATGTTGTCCTATTTGAAACTCGCTCCGTTGTGGCCATGAGTGCTGCTGGTAGTGAAGTGCATCGGCTCTACTGTCCCATAAACAAATGTAACACGGATATTTAGTGTACCCGCCTTGCATTCCCATCAGAAATCCAACCATTTTGAAATCTCCTATCACTGGCCAGGCGTACTCTTCATATTTTAAAACTTGTAGCAACATTTTAACGCTCTCGTAATTTTCTTTAAGCATTACAGAATGAGCGAGGGGAAGAGATGGAAATTTATTTCCATTGTGAAGAAGAACTGCCTTTAAGCTTTTTGTAGAGCTGTCGATGAAAAGACGCCATTCAGAGGGAATGCAAGGGATTCCGATTGCTTCAAAAAACCTTTCACATCATTGCAATAACAAAGTCCGTCTTCTTTTGTAAAGAATCCAGAAAATGTTTTATGACGTGTTCTTTGGTCACTTATTTTAACATCGCTCTTGAGCAAATTCCATTGTTTTAGTCGTGAAGCTAATATTTCTGCTTTAAGTTTAGGTAGATTTAAATCTCTTACTAAGTCATCAAACTCTTCTGAATTAATTAGATGTGGTTCAACAGATGGTGATGTGATCACGAACTCGCTGTCTCCGCTATTACTAGATATTTGTGATAGCGGTAACTGCTCTTCTGCCTTCCGCTTTGGGTTCGAAGGCACAGGGAAGTTTTCACTGTGGGGTACTGGAGCAGACGTTGATGGTAGGTTTGGGTATTCAATCTTTTTGGCATTTTTACCAGCGCGACGCTTACTTGGATTTACTACACAAAAATAACAATCATGGATATGGTCAGTTGGTTCCCTCCATATTCTTGGTACAGCAAACTTCATACTTTTTTTTTCTCCACGGTACCAGGCTGAAAAAAATTGACATTATTTAATAACGAATGACACATTTAATGTGTGTCAGAATAGGTATAGTTATATATATAAATTTTAATGAAAAGTATGATGTATTTTCTTACCCTCTAAAGTATTTTTGCAGTTACTACATGAGAAATGAGGTGCCCATACTTTATCTTGACTTCGCACGGGTAAATTAAAATAAGCTTCATAGGCTTCACAAAGTCTTGTATTTGACGACAAACAAATTTTTTTGGCTCTCACTTTAATGAATTCGCCGCAAATATAACAAATAGAGTCCACGGGATTTTTGCACTTTTTGGAAGACATTTTAGGCCTCCCGACACATAAAATACGTTATTCCTTTGCAAAGCGCACGCGCACACTGCCGTTGACAGTTTGTCACTCCCGCTACACACCTACAGCCCCCCCTGCCCCTCTCCTGTATCTTCTATGCAACGGCTCCTAAAAAAACTGCTAAAACACTATAATATTCGTTTTACATTGTGTAAAGGTACAAAAGCAAACTTTATTTATTATAAATAGAGTTTCTGCTTCTTTTTCGATGTATACAATCAGAAAATATTCACTAAATAACAGACTCAAAGAAAAATATTCTTTTTGTTGACTTGTGTTATTGCTGTTTCCGATACTCTTATTGTAACTTTTTATTTAAAAATCACAGAGTAATGCAGTTCAATTATTATAATTATTTTCTTCGTTTCACGTTACATTGGGGGATAAGAATGGTGAATTAATTTGAATTAAATTACGGAAACCCTTATGGGTTTCTGTAATGAACCGAAATAAGAATAGTGGATTTATTTACTATTCTTATCTCCCTATGAGTTTCTGTAATTTTATATAAATGTATGTCATCTAAATTTGATTCTATTTTTTAGCCACAAAAAGAAACCCTTAACTATGAGTCAGATACGATAAATGGAGATTCAGAATTAGAAGAAAGTATAAATAGCGACTCGGGTTCTAATCATGATGAGAATAAGAACCAATCAAAATCAAAAAAACTTAAAGAAATCAATCAGTGGTCCGATTGGGGTTGTGAAATTAATGAAACTGTTGCATTAATTAAAGACACTCAAATAGGTGACCGTGTAAATGCTCATTATATGCCGACATTTGCCCAAAAACTTTTAAATGATTTGTGTGATCTACCTCTATGGTCCTGCGTAGTCAGAGACGACTTTGGGTTTGGACGAATCCCGGCTTCAAGTGCCTGCGTTGAAAGTGAATTTAATACGACGAAGAATTTATTTTTAAAAAATGAAGTTTTGCCAATGAGAGTTGATGAATATTATTGAGATTAGGTTAATAAACAAGACTTCTGATGCTCGACGGTGAGCTCATGAGAAATACCCTCACTGTCAAGATATTCTTTAAAGTCTTTGCTTAAGTATTCTCTACCATTATCAGAGTGTAATATGCGTACACTATGTGAGAATTTGTTTTTAATCATTAAATTATATTTTTTAAAACAGTTTAACACATCACATTTATTCTTTATAAAGTACACATACCTAAAACTTGTAGCAGCATCTTTAAAGATAACAAAATATTTCATACCTTGAACAGAAGGCACACTGAGTGGTCCACAAACATCACTGTATACAACATCACCTGGTTGCTGTGGTCCTCGGTTTAATTTCTGGAATGGTTGACGAGCATGCTTGCCATAAGCACAACCCTCACATACAAATTTGTCACAGTCTGATAAGTCCACACCAGTAATCACATTGTTTTTGCACATTTTCTGTATTTCTTTAACATTCAAATGTCCCAAACGTTCCTGCCATGTTTTAAGGTCCAATTTTTGCACTACATTACACACTGGATTTTCAATTGTTTTAATTTTTAACTCATATAAATTGTTGTTTTGTAAAGATGCACACAGCACTATTTTATTGTCCTTATAAATCAAAGCATCAGTATGTTTTTTTACAATATTATATCCTTGTCTTGTCACTACTCCTTCGGAGAATAGGTTTCTTCTTAATTTAGGTACATAAAGAACATTCTTCAAGATACCTGTCTCCCACTGTCCATTGACACACTTGTCTATCAAAATATTTCCTTGGCCAATCACTTCTACAGCTTCTTGGTTTCCTAGTTTCAGTGGAGATCCTGTATACTCATACAATTCAACAAAGTTTTCACGTTTATAAGATATGTGAGCTGAGGCACCGCTGTCTAATATCCATCGTAAACATTCATCATTATTTTTCAAATCTGTATTTGCTACATTGAAAGCTAACATATTCCTTTCACTTTGTTGCTTATGTTTTTGTTTAGGGGCTTGACAATCTCTTGCATAATGACCACGTTTCCCACAGTTGTAACATATGAAGCGATGTGACTTTTCATTTGACTTTTCATTTAATTCTTTGTGTGTTTTTATTAATGGAATATTTCTCTTCTTTGTACTTTGTTTTGCCACTAATAAAGCAGTCTCATTCTCTTCTTCTACATTCAAGCTGGCCTCCTCATCTAACAAGCGAGCTGTTAGATTAACTATAGTTTGATTTTGAGTATCGAGTGACATCCAAGCCTGGCGTAGAGATCTGTACTTGGGAGGTAGTGTACTCAATATTTTAGTTATGATCGCAGTATCACTAATAACCACTCCACTTTTTTTAAGTTGTTTAGCCAAACTTTCTACTTTAGCTATATGCTGAGCAATGCTATCTGCCGGTGACATTTTGTATTTTTCATGATTAATGGCCAAAGGGTAAACGCGATTCTAACATGAGCTTTCGACAGTGTTTATCAGATAATGGCAGCTGCTGTATGTGATTGGCCTACTTTTCGTTTATGGGTAAGGAATTTTGAGTTTGAGTAGTTTTTATAGTATCTCAATTTACTCTAAATAAACAGAATTGTAGATTTTCTTGCAATTACTTCTACTTAGGTCATGAATGATGATCGTTAATATAGGAAATAAAGATATTGGTACTAGTAATGAATTTTATTTTGCGTTAAATGTTTGTTATAAAAAGTAATTTTAGTATAAAAAAGTACTTATGATAATATGTAACGATTACGAAAAAAATCACAATACATATTACTGCATACAAAAAAAAAGCAATTACTTAATTCAACAAATAACAATTTATGATTAATAAATCATTTAACAACTTACTTATATAATACTTTCTCAGATTTATGTGATCATTGACAGTTTAAGTAAAAACTATCTGTTCGGATTTTATTGCTATTTATTTTGAGTCTCTCCCGTGACTCTGATTGCTGTAAAGATTTAAAACGTCGGAACCAAAAATTAAAATAAGTCCGTGAAGGAATCCGAAATTATAGTTTTATTTATAATTTAATATTTTAAATGCGAAAGTATAAAGTTTGTCTGTCTGTTATATTTTCACGCCTAAATTGCTGAACCAATTGTGATGCAGCTTGGTATAGAGAGGGATTGGGACCTTGGAAAAGGACATCAAACTTGAAAGAGGTTGAAAATTTGTTAATATTTATAATAAGTTTGGCATTGGTTTATGTATGTTTAATAAGTTTTCAGCGTTTGTACTTTATTTATTGCTATGTAGCATAGAGGTGATAACTGTATTGAACTAATACAACTTCTTAACCAAAACGTAAAAAATTGAAATTGTTTTTGCCTGCAACAGGTCAAACATAACAGCAGTTTAAATCTGATCCTCAAATTAGCAATTGATCTTTTTGAGGATCGAACATCATTTTCAGCTGCATATGATATAAAAGCTAGAATTCACTACAATTTTGTCAAACATATAGAGCAGCCGGACGGTTCCATCTTCTTATCTTGTGAAACCAGCATAATGAATATAATTTTGAGGACATTTGAAAGCACACCAAGTTGCACAGTATCTATAAAATGTAATCAGTGCTTAAAACATGAACAAAAAAATATAATTGCCCCGATTGCTCGCATTAGCGACATCGTGAATGGCTAGATCGATATTGCCACCCTTCCTGATTTGTGCATGACATCGCGATGTAGATCTGCACACTGTAAAGGACAACTTTATACATCTATATCAAAACTAGGTATGTATGTACAATTCAACATCATGGTATCGAAAAAAAATAAAAATTAATTTAATTTTTATTCGACAGGAAACATGGTTATTTTTGAAATTTTTAATGCTGGTGGAGACTGCTCAATGCCATTAGAAGACTTGCCTAGGGATTTCATAAATCCACTAGAATTAGACAGTAAATATAGGATTCGTAGGAGCAGTTGCACATGAAAATTTAGGAAGTGGTGGCCATTTTGTAGCCATGTGCTTAAGAGGAACGGAGTGGTTTGAATATAATGATATTAACCTTTAATTAGGCGCGCGGGGTCGCCGCGACCCCAAGTGATTTTCAAGTTAAGTTATTTTTTTAGCTATTGAAGCTGGCAACCCGATTTTTTTGCTAGCTTCCTAACTCCTTAGTCTGCACTCGAATCAGTGTCGCCCGCGCCACGGAGTTGATCGCACGCACTGCACGGAGGGGCTTGGGGTCGTGGCGACCCCGCGCGACTAATAGTGTAGTTTAAATTTAGGTAAGTAAATATTTATATATCATGATTTTAAACATTTTTTCACCTTATAATGTCAATTTCGAAAATATTTAACTATTTACCACCGCTCTTTACATAATTATAGATATATGTAAAATACGAAATTGTGTATTTTTTTATGTTTTTGTGTGGTAAACACAACGCTTTTACGTTTTGCTTTTTCTCTATGCGTATAAACTACGATGACTTTTTTTAGTTTATCAAGTTTTTTTAACACTTATTTATCTTTTACAGAATTATTTCAACATGGCCCAAAATAGGCAGAGTCTTCGACTTGAACAAATAAGTGCGATTCTTGAAGATGAAGAAGAAGCTCTCGATGAGACTGACGATGACTTGGGCCTAGAAGGAAACGCAGATACATTTTGGGAGCCAGAGCATGAATCGAACTCAGAAATAAGTGATACTGAAGAACCATCCACATCGACCTCATCCCAACCACCATCCGATTCATCTACGTATTTTTTGGGTAGAGATAAGAGCACTAAATGGAACAAAACTATTCCCAGCCAAAGAGTAAGACAAAGATCTCATAATATTGTTACCCATTTGCCAGGCTAAAAAGGAGAAGCAAGAGATGCGAAAAGTAAGACTGATTGTTTTTTGTTATTTTTTGATAAAAGTATTATAGAATTGATAATGAAACATACAAATGAGTATATATCTTCAGTTCGGTATAAATTCCAAAGGACACGTGATGCCAAAGACGTAATTTATGAAGAAATGTTGGCTTTTTTGGATTGTTGGCAATGTCCGGAGTTCTACGTTCGTCGCATTTAAATTTCCTAGATTTGTAGGCAAATGATGGGACTGGGATAGAGTTTTTTTCAGACATAATGTCAGCATAACTTTTTTTATTTATCCTACGTTGTTTGCGTTTTGACGACGCTAGTTCTCGGCAATCTAGACTAAATGTAGACAAACTGGCCCCGATTCGTCAATTTTGTGACATTCCAAATGAAAATTTTAGAAAGCACTACACAGTGTCGGAATATGTCACTGTGGATGAACAGCTTCTTCTGCGTTCTGCTCACGATTCTAACATTTGGGATAACTGTGCCATAAGGCGAGATTTCGTACAAAACCGATACCCTAATAAGCATTTATTAGGAGATTGTGGTTATGCCCAAAATAAATTTATGATGGTTCTACTGCCTGATGGTTCCACTGCCTGATGGTAGCCCAAGCAGCAGGGGAGAAAATTATTACCAAGAGTCTCACATCAAAACTAGGAATGTAGTGGAAAGAGCTTTCAAAAAAGTTCTTTACATCCAGGCCACCATGTAAACGTTAAATGATATCATATTAAGTCTACACCGTAATTTTGAACAGAATATACAGAAGCGTTTTGAAAATATTACCGAAACACACTGAACTCGCCGCGCGAGTCACCGGCACTGGAATAAAATTAACGTAAACTCGCAGGGCGAGTCGGTGGCACTGAACGTGTTAAAGGAAACGAATTGCAGAGTATTTTAATTATAGTTTCGGTAATGAAGGTATATTACAAAACGAAAGTTATAATGATGGGCAAAGTTACCTAGTATTGTTTCGAGTTAAGAATGAAAACTTTGCCCGAGTTCGAAAGAGCCTTAGGCTTGTCGCTTACACTTGAGTAGAATTTTGGTATGTTTGTAAGTTTTTCGTGTGTTTACGTAAGTTTGTACTTTTGCAGTATCATCGTAGCTTTTGTTTTACTATATACATATAAAAATTGTGACTAAATAAATAAATTTCATTTCAATTTCAATGGAAGCTAGAAGATGAATGTTTTTAAATTTTGTTTCATTCAATTTATTATTTTAAATTTCAGAAAAACAAACATCTCGAATCCGAGAATGAAAGTCAAGACGTATAATAGGTTCTATAATGTACAAAAACTACTCCGAAAAAATGCTGAAAATAGCATACGAAGTAGTTGAATCAAAAAAAAGATATCACTTCCAGAGATGCTGAACGTCAAGTTGGTATTCCAAGACGGTCGATCATGAACAAAAAAAAACAAAGTTTGTTGGGGATCCTACCGTTTTAACTGCTGAAGAGAAATTTTTTTTAAGGGTTTTGCAAGTTTCTGCTGAATATGGATCTCCGCTTACTAAAGTGGACCTAAAGCTGTTGGTTCACGAATATATGAAAAAAAATTCTCAAGACCACAAATTTAAGAATCAAATTCCCGGTGATGCATGAGTCCAGAGCTTTTTGGCAAGGCATAGTGACGAATTGACTGTTAGAAGTACTCAAAATATTTCAAAGCCAAGAGCTGAAATAGGAGCCCAAGAAATAGTAGAATATTTTGATAATTTTTATAAGTTGGAACCATGTCTTTGGCGCATAACGTGCAAAGAATATCACGACAGAGACAAACGATCGGTAGCATACGAGAAATTATTAACTAAACTCAAGGAATTAGAGCCTGCTGCTACAAAAGATGTGATTAAAAAATTAATACGTCACGTAGTAACTTACGTAGTAACGTTCGACAAGAGAAAAAAAAAATGCGATGAATCTGTGAAGTCTGGAGCATCATCTAATGACATTTATAAACCATCACTGTGGTACTTTAAATTATTTGATTTTATTGGAGATCAAGATGTTCCTCGCAGCTCGCGATCTAACATTTCGGATAATGACGAGAATGATTCCAATGTAAGTATAAATTAGTGAATTATTTATTTTGTTATTTATAGATTAGGCACAAACCACCACAAACAATTACATTTTTTCATACAGTTCATGTTACAATGACATAGTTTCGGGTAGAAAACATTGGGGTTTAGGTAACGCTACCTTTTTATACCGATTAGTATTTCAGTATCGGACTTTCCGGTACCGTTATTTTTTTAGCTATCGATATATTTGGGTATTCGGAATATAAGTGTGACAAATAAACTGCCTCGGTGGTGTAGTGGCTAGCATGTACGGCTGCACACCCGGAGGTCCTGGGTTCGAGTCCCGGGTCGGGCCAAGTTTAGTTATTGAGTCTTTCTGTATAGTAAGCCTCAGTAGCAGCCCGAAGTTGGGAAGTTGGCGGTGTTTCACCCCCGTGCCTCGGAGAGCACGTAAAGCCGTCGGTTTTGCGCTTTAACTCTCACTGGTCGTGTCGAGCAGTCGTCCCACCGGAGTATGAGAGCGACAGGAATAGAGAGTGCACGTTGTGTCTGCGCGTACACGCGCTGCACTATAAAATCTCCTGCGCAGTTGGCTAGTCTCAATGATATTGACCGCCGTGGTCAGGAGAACATCATCATCATGACAAAAAAACTAGCAAAAAGCTAAGCTTCGTGAGTGCTCGCGTACTCTTTAGTTTTCTAACAGGTGGTGTTAGTAGTGCAATAATATTCTATCCAATAAACACAAAATTGTTAATGTTATTTTTTTGATGGTCATAAAATTATTTTTTTTGACAGATAGCACATCTAGATATGAAGTGAAGTTACTAAGTTAAAGCACAAATCTATAGGCGTGAATGTTTTTCCCCGATTGCGCCAGAAGGAGGGTTATGTTTTTCGAGAGTATGTATGTATGTACGATTGTTTGGCACGCTCGGCAGCCTGAACGGCTTGATGGATTTTAGCTTGAGAGATGTCGTTAGATTCGTATTTACCGTGAGAGTGACACTGTGTATATCAAAATAAAAAAAAAAAAACGAAAAGTAAAAAAAAAGCTGTAAATAAAAAAAAACCCGACTGCATAAAAGCTAGATAACTAAAAAGATGAAAACAAGTTAAAAAAGGAATATAGTACTATTCAGTTGGAGACATACAAATGTACATCTCGCGACAAGGATGAAACGTGTATGTCTCCGACTTGTAGCTCAAGGTGCTAAGACTGAGTCAAAATCTTGTAACTTATTCATTACCCATGATATGTTGTGTAAAATTCAAACATTCACCAATTCATACATTCGTGAAAGAAGAGCTGCGTGTGATGTTTTGCGGAATCATAGATATATGGGTGAGGTCGAAATAAGTGAATTGAAAGCGTACTTTAGTAACCTACTTTTGTTTCTAGCTGGATTTTATTGCTCTAACAGACAAAATTTGAGTGACTTGTGGCAAACAGATGATACGAGAGTGGACATTTTTAGACTTACTATGTCAATTCAAAGATTTTATTTTATACATAGCAGCTTACGCTTCGATGACAAGTCTACACGTGCTGAAAGACAACAACTTGATATTTTGGCTCCAATACGAGAAGTTTTTGAAACGTAAGTTGAGAAATGTATTTTATTACCTGTTTGTTACATATATAAATAATATCTTTGAGCTGGGCTTACATGGTCATATTACTTGGTACGCAGACGACACGTCCTCGTTTTATTTCGGAACTTCCATTCACGACTTAATATCTAAAGCTCAGGAGAATCTTAACACTTTATATAACTGGTTCTAATATAACTTATTAACCATTAACATATCAAAAATATGCTATGTCATTTTTAAAGCCAAAAATAAAATAATACCCACATTTTCTCCTCTTACAATCAATGATGAACCCATTTCCCATTCACATTGACAGTCAACTAAATTGGAATACCCATCCAAAGAAAATTAAACCTGATCTAATTGTATGTTCATGATAAGAAGCTGAATAGCTCTTTTTTACTAGATAAGGTAGTTAATTCCTATTAATACTAAGAAATATTTTCCAAAAATTAAAAATTTAGACACGTTGTGTTTTTTATAGATGATTTTGCATATGTTGTTAAATAATTAATAAAGATTTTATATATTTAATACAAAAGTTTTACTTTTGTTTTATTAGCTCAGTAAAGAATCCTTTATTCATAGACAGTAATTAAAATTAAGATGACTTGTTAAATTTCCTGAAAACGATCGATGAAATTTGGGTCATTATGACCCGGGGTCATTGTCGTTGAAATTATTTTTACGTCATTGGTGCTGGGTTAATACAATAACATAATATATCTGATTGAGAAATGGAAAAAGACTTTTTTGAAAAACCCCAGAGCTGGGCGAATGTTGGATCTATTAGATTGTTCTGGACCTATAGGTGAGTGCCTATTAGATAATATCTTTGCTTACGTACTGCTCGGCTGATAGAACTGGATAGCTACCAAAGTGTGAATGTATGATTGTTATTAGTATTTTTAGTTTTAACTTTTATTAATCAATTGCTTTATACCAATTTTGCCTTGTCACTTGTGCTCTAATTTATATTATATTTTTAAGTGGAAACTTCGCTGGTTTATGTATTATTTATATCTGATTAATTCTAAGTATTATTGTACTGTATGTTTCCCAAATATTTTAAAAATTAATATAATAAAATAAGTATCTCTAGAATTAAATATCTACAATGATCATTACTCATGTGCCTTTGCAATGCAGAGGTAATACTTTGCGAACCCTGTTAAGAAGTAGGTACCCATTTGTTGTACAAGGTGGGGACTAGATACTGATTGTAGTTGTCATCGCAACGCCAAAAGATACATAGTGCCACCTAAGAAGTAGGTACAATGTGGATGTAATTTAATTGGTATTTAATGAGGGAAAAGTTATCCCAATCTAGGTTCCTAATTTGCTTACTTACCTTCTCTACCTCTGGGACTTTTCAAAAATGTATTTAGTTAATACCTAGTCTGTACTGACTGATATTCTATTTAATAGCGATAGCTAAAAACCCTTAGTTACCATGATACTGAAACACTGTTACAACATATTCATTAAATATTCACGCACGCACACACACACACTCTCACACACAATACACAAACACATAGGGTATAGTCGCCAAATTCCGTCCCCGAACCTAATTTCGTCCCCATCGGTATCTCTTTTTCTAAACAACGCCATCTAGTTTTAATAGGTAAAATCTAAAGTTAGTTATGTCAGTCCACCATTGTAAAAGTTTGACGGTGAAACGTAGCTCCAGGCGCAAAATATTAAAAAAAAGAAAAAATTGTCCAAGGTGAGTTTTTAAATAAAATATTATAACTACTGTTTAAATATGAATGTATTTGAGATATTGTAATGAAATATATGACAAAATATGTTGATATTTTCTAGATTTACCCCGATTGCAATTTTATTTAGGTTATGCCATGTCATTGTGGTTTAATGGATGACATCTACAAACTTAAGAAATTCGTAATATCGTCCCCTCACACGAGCCTAATATCGCCCCCGGGACGATATTTAGGTCACTTCATTTGTCGTTAAGCTTACTTATTTTTTATGTTTTTAAATCTTGTTTTTAGATGCCGAAGAGAAAGTTATGGGATCCTCAAGCAATGAAAAAAGCCGTAGAAGCGGTCCGAACTAAAGAAATGGGGTATAAAAAGGCAGTTAAGTTATTTAATGTGCCAAGAGCTACTTTAAAAGATTATGTCAAAAAGTCTGATAAATCTGTTGATGATATAGTTTCTGGAAAAATGGGAAGAAAACCGATTTTGCCAGTTGAAATAGAAGAGGAGTTGGTAAACTATTGCCTACAAATGGAAAAGAATTACTATGGTGTCGCCGCTTCGGACTTAAAACGTATGACTTTTCAATTGGCTATTAGAAATAACATTCCACGTCCATTTTCACACACTAAAAAGAAAGCAGGTAAAAAATGGATGAAGTTATTTATGGCTCGCCATCCCAATTTGTCGTTTCGTCAACCACAATCGTTATCACGTGCTCGCGTGCAAGGTTTTACTGCTGAAAATGTTAAATCTTTTTTTGATATACTGAAATCTGAATTAGAAAAGATTAATTTCAACCCCAATAAAATATTTAATGTCGACGAAACAGGGATCAGCATAGTTCAGCATAAAGTAAAAAAATTTTAACGGCAAAAGGTAAGAAAGCAGTTCACAAATTATCTTCTGCTGAAAGGGGAGCTTTGATAACAATTGTGACTTGTATAGTCTATTTTTTCTTAGGTGTCTTAAGTAGTAAACAAATATGGCGTACAGGTAACCAGAGATAATTCCACAGAATAAAAATACTCTACGAGAATAATTCATAGTGATGCCAATGATGAATGAATGAATGAGAACGATTGAACTTAATGGTTTTTATGCAGTGAACTTAAAGTATTGGGTAGAAATAATACGACAAGTTATTTTAATAATTTTACTATTCAGATATTGACGATAATTCACTCGATTCTTCTGACACATGTATTATAAATCTAGGGGTCGGTGCATCTGTTGCAGCATCTATCAAGCCGTCAAGCTGCAACATTTTGTCTTCTTCTTTTTTTACATGTTCAATACAATTTATCCAAGACGCCGTACCAATTTTTGTTAACCCTTCTCTAACTAGCTCCTTGACTTCAGACATTTTAAAACTTTTATTATTTTTTCCAACATGTGATTTTAATTGTGCCCATATTAATTCTATTGGATTTAATTCACAATGATACGGCGGAAGGCGCAGAACAATTACATTTTTATGAGCGGCCATTTCATCGATAACTTTTTTATTATAATTGTCTTTATTAAATTTCAATAACAGTTCCGCTTTTAATTCTGAATCTCTAAAATTAATATTTTTGTTTTGTAGCCACGCTTGTATATCTGCTTTCCGCCAATTCATGTTGGGCACTCGGTCTGCAAGTCTGGAGTGGTACGGCGCATTGTCTAGTACTATTACCGACCCTTGTTCCACTTTGTCCAAAACGTTTCTAAACCTGTGATTATATAAACGTGATTTTATTTTTGGTCAAAATATAAATGTACTTGTCTAGATGATGAAAGCCCAGGCCCTGAGGCCCAAATATTGTATAATAGGGGATCGGACAAATTTTCAGAAAGTGTTTTAAATTAATCTTCCTGGATACTTATTCCCATAAAAAATAAAATTTTATTTATTTATAGCCTTTTAGGTAATCAAAATCATGTTTGAATATTGTTTTTTTAAAAATACCGCCAAACCGACACGTTATGTCATTTGACGCACGAGACGTCATTTGTCGAAATAACGGGTGTGTTCCGATGTGCACTGCGAGCACTGCACAGTGCTAACGAATTTTTCTACAGTGATAGCACTATGCAGTGCTCGCAGTGCATATCGGAACACACCCGTTATTTCCACAAATGACGTCACGCACTGTGATTGTTGTTTCAGTACAGACTTAAAATATTGTAAATAACAAAATTTTATTTCTTTATTAAAATATTTAAAGGAATTATATTAAATTATTATTCGATAAATAATCATAAAACACTATATTTATTTTGTCTAAGTATATTTTAGATTTTAATCTGATTTCTGTCCGATCCCCTATTGTCCAAATATTTCTTTAAAAGCTCTCTATATACGCCATACTGGTGCAGCTGACTGTATGTGAATAAATTAGAATGAGATATTTTTTTTAATAATTACCACTTTTCGAAGTTGTGAGCATCCATTTCCCCATGGTAATCTCCGTCACTTTTTTTAGCCTCAAAAATCCACTCTCCACCTTCAAGAAACCCGTCAACGCTTCCAATATGGCTGATTATTAATCTTTTTCCTTTTGGTGGATTTTTGAGGCCTGTTGACAAGCCATTTAAAAATGCTTGCCGACTGCTTGCTATGTTTTGGTCATTCCAGACGTAATTTGAAGAATGCCCTGAAAAATAGGTTTTATTAAAGGTTTATGTAGTTTGAACACAATACCTACAATATACAAATATTAAAAGTTACCTTCGTTTAGCCATGTCTCATCTGTATAATATATTTTCCTATTTTCTCTTCTATAGTCTTTAATTTTTAACAAATAGTTACGTCTCCACACCATCAAATCCGGCCTATCTAGTAAAATACTCTTTCTAGAGCGTTTCATATATTTAAAGGCCAATTTTTTCATAATTTTATAAGTTGTAGAGCGAGAGAATGATGGAAGATCATCGTCATCATTAATAGCACTCATAACTTTTTGTATTGTTGGTTGATCATTTTTAAAATAGAAGCTGTGGACTTTCCTTTTAATGGCTGAAAGTATGAAATCGTCCAAGTTATTTACGATTTCATATTTTGGTTAACATCGATTAGGCGTGGATACTTCTCCTTTGATTTTATAGTCATTCAAAATTCTTGAAATAGTTTTTACAGAAGTTCCCATAACTTCGGCTGTTGTTTTTAAAATGTCCCCCTTACAGGGAAATGTAGGTGACGTTCTCTCAACGTGTTTATATATGTTCATTGCGATAACCTTCTCTCTAGCAATGAGACCTGCACGGTTTGGCATTTTTTTCATGGGTGACGTGAGAAAAGATGGTGGATCTGGGATTCTTTTTCGCATTCTGGAATGCGAAGGCCCAGCGTTCGATTCGGGTTCACTCATTTTAATAAGTACCTGTCGAAAATTAATAATACAATGATATGTTTCACGTTAATTTTATAACAGTTGTACACATTATATTGATATTTAGCCCTCATTGAAAAATGACTCTCCATTTATAAAATGAAGTTTTAATAAAATTTTAAACCTGCTTTCATAAATCTGTAAAATAAAAACGATTGTTACCGTTTTATGCCATTTTTTGTAAGAAATAACATTAAAATATTAAACTTACCTCTAAGTGTGTTACATGCACTAAAATCACAATCGTATGCAATATCGGAATCAGTAAAGGGTTGCTAAAAGTCGTCAGTCCAAAGAATAACACCGTCCAAATCGTAAAACAAACACAAATCCAGTAGAAAGCCAGGTCGTTAGAAATCAAACACAAATGAACACCCGTAACGTACGACATGAAACGTAGCAACGAAACGAATGATTCTTTCAGCGATAGGTGGTGGCCGGGATAAACAACTGTCAAAATGTCGCTTGTCTATGTCTGCTTTTTAATCTCAGAGACTAAATTGACACATGCAAATGTCAAATAATAATTTTGTTATATTACGTTTTAAATAAGTACATACACATTATTTTAGGATAACTTATTATAACAAAATATACTTGATTTTATTAACATTAAATTACGATAGTGGCACATGATTATTAAATTGCAAAAAACTTACAGCCCACGTGATGTCAATTTAGTCTCTGAGATTAAAAAACAGACTATATAAGTCTTTTAACAATGATGTAAAGTTTCTTTTTTAATTTTTCGCCATAATATAAACGCTCGCCATAATATAAATTTTCTTTTTCTCCATAATATAAACTCATTTTTAAAACTTAAAACTAAAAAAGCAAAATAAGCGGTCGAGAGATCTCCGTCAGGAGCGAAGTCCCTTACTCCATTTTAATAAACGGTGCAATAAGATACGAAATAATAATAATTATAATAACAAATAAATAATAAGTATAAGTTGATTAAATAAATAAATAAAAATAAAATAGCTTTATTACTGAAATAAGTTGACATTTTACATTCCCTTTTCCCTTTTTCTAATATTAATTCTTACTTTTTGACATTAATTTAGCTTCACAATAAAATTTTTAATTTTGTTAAAATTATTAATAATTTTAAGTTAATTAAAAGCAATTAAAAAATTTCTATATTCTACAAAGACACTACCAATTTTAAAACATAATAAAATTTTAACAAAATGTCGTACTTTGTAATTTAAAGATAATTTTATTTTTAAGTTCAGTTTTCATTCAATTCATTCTAATTAATGTTACATCTCTATGATTCAAAGACAAAGTAGAGTGTCGAAACGTCAAAATGTTGTGTACATATTTTACCTGTTGACGTTGTTTTTGTTAACAATTCAATTTTAGCAAAATTTATGTGTTTAAATCAATAATTAATAGTTTTTATTAGTGTAATTCATAGCGTGTGTGTTTCTGAAATAGTTATAAACGATAAAACCAAATCCAAAATGTGTGATTGTCCGAAAACAAGTGATTTTCGTTCAAGGTAGTATTTGTTTACCATTTAGGACACCTAAGGAAAAATGGACTATATGTCAGCTTCTGGTCAATTCATTCCTCCATTAATGGTGTTTCCTAGAAAAAACATGAAGGCTGAACTACTTGACGGAGCACCTCCAGGCACCATAGGTGGATGTCATCCTTCGGGATGGATCCAGCCTGAGTTATTCACAAAATGGCTAAGACATTTTGTGTCCATAGTAAAACCATCAAAAGAAGACCCTGTTTTGCTGATATTGGATGGTTACTATAGCCACACAATAAATTTAGACGTGATTGACATTGGACGTGACAATGGCATATCCATAGTCTGCCTGCCTCCTCATTCAACTAATCATATGCAGCCTTTGGATGTTTCATTCATGTTTCCCTTAAAAACATTTTATGCCCAAGAAGTAGAAAATTGGTTAACAAATCATCCAGGGCGCATTGTTACTCAATACCAACTTGGAGAAATATTTGGAAAAGCTTATGCAAAAGCATGCAAAATTGATACAGCTGTAAATGGCTTCCGAAAGACAGGGATATTTCCACTCAATGAAAATATTTTCGTAGACTCACCAAATGCTCCTCTTTCAACAAATTCAAACAGCGCAACATCTATTGTGAATGACTCCTCCGTTTCTTTGGAACCCACAACGTCTAGACCAAGAACACTAACGGCATCACCTAGGTTAAGCACTCCTTCCTCCCCGTATATAGTTCCAGCTGACATACAACCTGTTCCAGTTGTTGAGCCTCCTTCTACTACAACTAGACGAGGCAAAGCCATGGTCAAAGAAAACAAATAAGCGACGTAAGAATCAATCTTCTGACGAGGACACGTCTGATGAGGACCCTCCAATTTTAGTTTCTACTGACGAAGAAGATAGTGACAACGATGACGCTGAATGCCCAGTATGTCAGAAAAGGTTTTCTCAAGATATACATGGAGAGAAATGGATAAGATGCACAAAATGTTTCCAATGGATGCATGAGGATTGTGTTGATAATCCAGGAGTAAATTTTATTTGTGCAATCTGTTTTGAGAATTAAAATTACTTAAACTATACCAATGATTAACAAAAGTCTGATTACATATTATAATAATGATTATTAATAATTACTTTTAAAGATAATACTTAAGTTTACGTACTGGTTATTGTGATCTCAATATCGTCCCCGGGACGAAATTACGCTTCGAAAAAAATTATATCAGAATTTCTAGTTTTTTGTTTAAGCTATTTTTGTAGAAAAAGTAACAGAGTTAAGAAGTTTTTGACTATTCAAAGTAATAAAAGTTATCCCAATCTAGGTTCCTAATTTGCTTACTTACCTTCTCTACCTCTGGGACTTTTCAAAAATGTGTTTAGTTAATACCTAGTTTGTACTGACTGATATTCTATTTAATAGCGATAGCTAAAAACCCTTAGTTACCATGATACTGAAATACTGTTACAACATATTCATTAAATATTCACGGACGCACACACACACACTCTCACACACACACACTCTCACACACAATACACAAACACATACACACATATGCACGCTAATTTTTATTTCTACAAAAATTTTAAAAACTATTATATTGTAGCAACTAATTTATATCTACGAGTATATTAACTTACCTATTTTTTGTTTGTTTTAATTTATCTATTTAAGTTTGTTGTATTACCTATGTTATAATCAGATTAAAGATTAAATAACGTTTTGCTATGAAAGGGCGGGGTCTCCTAACACACGCAAATTATTTGCTTAAAAGGGGACCTCAACCACAAAATTTATCAAAACTACAATCTCTTTATGCAAATAAAATATTATTATTATTATCGATCTATATCATGATTCCGCTGCTAAATTTGACAGTTGTTAATCGTATAAAAGAATAACCATCTAATGTTATTTTTCTTGGTATGGTAAAAGTAAGATAGATATTATAAGCAAATATTGTTAATAATAAGTTATATTTTCCTACATAAATATATTTCGTAACTTTATTGGAAGTTGATTAGACTATTTTAGTATTGTTAAGTTAATTTTTGTGTAAGTTAGGCATTATTTTTACTGACTTCTTTATATTATTACCATTATAACCAAATTGCATGTGGAGTTTACCTTTAAGTAATTGTTACACTGTTAAAAGAATATCAAAGATTGTATACTGATTATAGAAATCGTGTAAATAATTGTTGGTGAACCTAAATAAATAAATAAATAAAAACCAGAACCAGAGAGTGGTGTTTCGCGGCAGAGAATTTTCTGGTTTTGGAAGGAATGGTTGGGTGTATAAAACCTGAGCCCGGTCATCCACCAGTAGCTGCAGATAACGCGAAAACTAAAGCCAAGCTGGTACTAACAATCGACCCGGCTTTTTACGTTCATATAAAAAACGTTAAAACATCGAGAGAATTGTAAAATAAATTGAAGATGTTATTCGATGACTCCGGATTTACAAGAAAAATTAGTCTCCTGAGAAATTTAATATCTATTCGATTGGAAAATTGCACTTCGATGACGGCCTATGTAACACAAATTGTTGAAGCTGGACAGAAATTACAAGGTACAGGATTTGGCATTATCGACGAATGGATTGGATCTATCATGCTGGCAGGTCTAAGTGAAAAATATATGCCCATGATAATGGCCATCGAGCATTCAGGCATTATAATCACATTCGACGCCATTAAAGGGAAATTAATGGACATGGAACCGGAAGCTAGTGACCGTAATGACGTCAATAATGCATTCGCATGTTTCCGCAAGAATCAGATTCATCGTTCAAAGAATGGAAAGAGTGCATAGTCTATGGCTCATAAAGATGGCGGAAAAGCAGTAGTGTCAACGTCAACATCTGTCAAAGGAAAACCAAATGTCAAATGTTACAATTGTAAACAACATGGCCAGTATCGTAATCAATGCAATAATAACAAAGATAAATATAATAAGAATACAGAAAATAAATCGTCAAAAACAAGTAATGCGTTTAGTGCCGTGTTTTTAACACAATATTTGATAAGAGTGACTGGTATGTCGACTCTGGAGCAAGTTCGCATTTGACTTGCAATAAAGATTGGATGATTGACACGTGTTATTCTGGTTTCAGGAAAGAAATCATGATTGCTAATCAGAATAAAATCCCAGTACTGTGTTGTGGAAATGTAATCATAACCACGTCGACAGAAGAATGTAATTTTGACATAACTGTTGAAAAGGTGTTGTGTGTTCCCGAGTTATCTACCAACTTATTGTCAGTGAGCCAGTTAATAAGCCAGGGCAACAAGGTGCATTTCACTGACAAAGGATGTGAAATATATAACAAAGAGGATATCCTAGTAGCTACTGCATTGCTTGTGAATGGTGTTTACAAATTGAACATCTCTACTTGTTTGTTGGCAGCTGTAGCAGAATCACCAGAACTTTGGCATCGTAGACTGGGACACGTAAATAGTTTTAATATGAATAAAATGCAGGATGCTGTGGAGGGTGTCAAATTTATTGGGACGGCCGACATCAACAAATCCAATTGCATAATTTGCTGTCAAGGTAAGCAAAGCCGTTTGCCTGTTGTTCATGAATGTAATAGGAGCACTAAGCTGTTGGAAGTGGTGCGTAGTGACATCTGTGGCCCGATGGAGAATGTATCGCTAGGTGGATCTAGATATTTTTTATATATATATTCCATAAACACGACTTTCTCGTGAAACGGTTTTGAGACGGCTTTGTATGGGGCTTTCCCATAGTGCGACGGTCCAGGACACAGAAAAAATTATAGCGCCTAGGGGACAAAAACAAGTTTGTTGCGGAGCTACCACTGTGTTTAAATGTTTTAATGTAATATATATGATGTTAATAATAATATACTTGTCCTATTTATCTATTTCAATAATATATATATATATATATATATATATATATATATATATATATATATATACACAGTGCAACCTTAATATAACGTACCTCAATGTAACGACTTCCTCGATTTAACAAATTCTTCGTAATCCCCTTGAATTGTCCATAAGAGTCAATATAAAATATACCTTTACATTGCGAACATTCTTTGCGTACCTCTTTATAACGAATTTTCAACTATCAGGAAAAAGTATTCATACCTCTAATTAACGAATTTTGCCAACCCAAAACCTTTATATAAAGTTTCCACCAATAATATAACTCTTAAGTATAGTTTATACGAAGCCAACGCTGGCTGCCAATAAGACTGGCAGCCAGCGCTGGCGTGGCATTTGCCTTGTGTAAACAGTTTTTCAAGCCAAGCCAGCGCTGGCAGCCAACGCTGGCGTGAATAGAGCGCCGGCCTATTTTTCTAGCCAGTGACCTCCGCCCGCATACCCCTCGACCCCCGCGCCAGCGTTGCGGACACGTGTAGACGCTTCTCGCAGTCACTGGCGAACGTCTATACGGTGTGTATGTTTTAGTTTTTTGTTCGGAACTCTGCGACAAAATGTCGAGAAAATTCAATGAAGAGGATACTTTAAAATTCGTACAACTTTATAGAGAGCACGAATGCTTGTGGGATAAACGTTGTGATGCATACAAAAATAAAGAAATGCGCACTTCAGCACTAGAACAACTTCGTCTAGGAATGAATATAGATGGACTTACTATCAATGAAGTTACATCAAAAATCAAAAGTATTCGAAATACTTACTACTTGGAACTCGACAAAATCGAAAAATCTACGAGGTCTGGGGCTGGGGGGAGCGTTTATAAGCCAAAGGCAAAATGGTTTGATGAATATGATTCGTTTGTAAAGCCGATTACTATAAGGAGAAAAACCATAGTAAGTAAAATCACACTATTATTTATTTTCTAGGTCGATTGTTAATGTATGCTATTTAATTGCCAAGGAACTCTTCCTTCATTATTAAACATATTTTTCAAAATGTCCCTTTTCTCCCTTGCTGTGTCTGCTGAATGATTGCTACCTTGATTGCCAATACTCTGTAGGGCATGTATTTGACTCCTCCATGAACCGGGCAGAAAATTTCCCTGTTCATCTTCCCTATCAACACAAGTAACGGTGATGTAAGACATTGTTTTTTTTCGTAGACAATTATGAAGGGCGCAACAAGCACAAACGATTGCATCTACTGTTTCCAAGTTAGTCAGTATTGGCTTTTCTAATACCCGGAATCTACTAACTAAGATTCCAAATACATTTTCGATTATGCGTCTTGCCCGAGATAATCTGTAGTTAAAAACTTTTTCTTCTGTACTGAGGTTTACACCTGGATACGGCTTCATTAAATAAGTCTTTAGTGGAAATGCCGCATCTCCTACAATGACTCCACTGTCAGGTAATAAGTTATTTTCCAGGTCTCGGTAAATCGAACAATTCTTAAAAACTCCTCCATCAGATGCGCTACCACATGCGCCGACATCTATGTACGAAAAACAGTAGTCGTGATCGGCAATAGCTAACAATACGACGCTGCTTGTTTTTTTATAATTAAAGTATAAACTTCCACTTTTAGGAGGAGCTTTAATTGACACATGTTTTCCGTCTATAGAACCATAACATAAGGGAAAATTCCATCGTGTTTTAAACCCCCTTTCGATGTTTTTCCATTCTTCTGCATTTGGCACCTGTAAAAAAAGGATAGTAATTAAAATCTCTCCTATTTAATACAATTTTAAACACAAACATACTATAACATTACAATTACAGTAATTTATTTTGTTTAATTACAGAATAACATGAATACACCAAATAGCAATGAACCAGGATCATCGAATAGCAATGAATCAGGACCATCGTTGGTTCCACGCTCTGAAAATGGAGAAAATGAGTCGGCAGAAGAGATACCACAATTTACCCCACCCACAAAATCTAAGCGGAGCAAGTTAACACAAATATCTAACATGATAAGTGACTTAAGAGAAATTAACGACAGCACATGCGTTGAAGAAACAGAACTAGATCTATTTGGAAAAAGCGTCTCGGCACAATTGAAACAATTGACAGAGGAACAGGCAGTCATTGCTAAGGAAAAGATACAGAGTATATTGACACAATGCAGGCTTACAGATATACGAGCCAAGAATGCGTATTCTTGTCAAATGCAATTGCAAAATAATTGGAATTCTACACAAGTTCTTCCAAGCTTCACAGTACCCCAATACTCTCTGCCAACAACTACAATCTGTCCTCCTCCAGAGCCCAGTCCATCGACATGTTCTTCTTCGTGTTCCCAGTATACTACTAATATTGTATCCCCAGAAACTACATATAATTATGAAAGTTACGGCGAAAGCGTAGACAACAGTGATGTCATTCAACAAGCCTTCGATAAGGCTTAATATCACATGTTAGTTGTATTTTTAAAAATGTGTGCCTTATTATTTCAATTTTAAGTAAATAAATAAACTCTTACCTTAATAAACTGTTTTAATGCTTCATAGATTGCTCGACAAACTTCTGGTATGAATTTTGATATAGATGGTTTGGAAACACGGTAAAAATGACTCAGGCTTCGATAACTCATTCCAGTTGCTAAGAACGATAACGTTACTTCTAATTTTATTTTTGCTGGTAATGCATCTCTCATCAGGGTGTCTTGGCGCTGAATCGAGCTCTGTATAAGTGAAAGTAACTCATCAAAGTTTTCAGCAGTAACCCGCAACGCCAACCTGTACTCAGAAGGATCTTCTAATCTTAGTTGTTTCAGCAACAAGGCAGAAGCACCAGTTATAGGTCTATCGCTTAACCATTTTCTTATCCAAAGTCGTTTCGCTTTCTTTTTTTCTAACATATCAATCAACTCTTCTTTTAATAGTGCAGAGATGTTCCTTAAACATTTTTTTTTCAATAGACTTTGCCGCGAAATCATTATTTTTTACTTCAAACGTGTGCACACCCGAAGAAAAATCCGCGAATGAAATGGCCTCGTCTAAACAACAGGGGCCAGGCCAACACTGGCTTGTCGCAGGACTGGCGCCAGCATGACTGGCTTCGTATAAACTCTGCTTTAATCTTATAATGTGATTCATGTCTCGACATGTTTCGACACGCTTTTGTTTGTACAGTAATCATTGTTGTTTTGATGGAAAGTAATGTAAACACCTCTGCTCGTCACTATTGTTAAAGATTTAAGTTAAAATGGCTCAGAAACGTAAAAGGTGTTCCTTATCGGTCGCAGAAAAGCGAAACATCATTAATTATGTTGACCAAAATCCCATGACGAAAAAATTAGACATAGCTAATAAGTTCGGGATTCCCGCAAGTACCTTGGCTACAATTTTAAAATTTAAAGATAAGTTTTCAGAAGAAAGTTTGAATGTAAACAGTAAAAGATTAAAATCATGCGAGTACAAAGACATAGAGGAATGTGTGTTAAAGTGGTTAAAACAGTGCCGAGACAAAAAAATCCCAATCGGAGGCCCTATTCTTCAGGAAAAGGCTCAGCGGTTTGCAGTAGAATTGGGACATGAAGTGTTCCGTGCTAGCAACGGGCGGCTTCAAAATTTCAAAAAACGAAACGAGGTTGTTTTTCGAAAAATATGCGGTGAAAGTGGTAGTGTTAATGAACAAGTATGTGAAGATTGGAAAGACAAACTGGCAGAGTTGACCACCGGATACGATCCCGAAGACATCTTTAACGCCGATGAAACTGGACTATTCTATAAATGTTTACCTGACAAAACCTTATCATTCAAAAGCGATAAATGTAATGGTGGGAAAAACAGTAAACTTCGCTTAACAGTACTGCTGGGAACAAATTGTACTGGGACTTACAAACTAAAGCCACTCATCATCGGAAAATATCAAAAACCGCGATGTTTTAAGAATGTCAATAATCTGCCAACAGATTACACGTCCAACCATAAGGCTTGGATGACCAGTGATGCTTTTTGCAATTGGCTTAAAAGTCTGGATAAAGAGATGAAGAAAAAAAACAAGAAAATTCTAATGTTCATCGATAATTGTACTGCACACGGAGAAATTCCTAACCTGAAAAATATAAAAATAAAGTACTTACCTCCAAATACCACTTCAAAACTACAACCACTGGATCAGGGCATCATCCAAAGCTTCAAAATGCATTATAGGAAGGAAGTTGTCAGACGATTTCTTGCTGATGTTGAACGTCAAACACCAACTACAATTGACGTTTTACAAGCCATGTGGATGATCGCCAAAGCTTGAAATTTAGTCACTGAAAAGACCATTGCAAACTGCTTCAAGAAAAGTGGGTTTAAAGTAACATGGGAAGATGAGGATGACGATTTACCACTCGCAGAACTTGCTAGGACCTGGCAAAGAGTTGAAGAAGAATTACACCTTCAAGACACTGACTTCGAAGACTTTGTTACCTTTGATAATGATTTGGCCATCTGTGGAGAACTAACTGATGCTGACATCGTCACATCTGTGTTGCCAGTTACTAATGCAGAAGCGGATGAAGACGAGGAAGAAGAGGGTGAAATTGATGAGCATAACTTCACAATAAAATATGCTTATAATGCTCTGAATACAATAAACCTGTGTTTCTCAAAAAGGGAGGTTTGAGTGACGATGTAGTGAAATCCATCACGAAATTAGATTGCGCTTTGGATGTCATAACTCATACCGGTGGTAAACAGACAACTATCAATGACTTTTTTTCTAATCAATGAACAAAATTGAGATTAAGCTACTATATAACCACATTGTTAATTGTTTTTGATTGTTAATGTAAGAAAAAAAATTTATTATCTACCTAATTGTTTTTAAATACATAGCAAATACATATAGTAATTTGATAAAAATGTGTTATCATTTATTAGTAGAAGTTGTTCGCTATAACAAGATAAGTACGTAATATTGAGGTGAATAAAACTATTCTTTTACCTCTTTATAACGAATTTTAGACCAATCTAACCTCAACATAACAAACCTCAGTTCAACGAATTACTTGATATTACGAATATTTTCTTGTTCCCCTCCGATTTGTTATATCGAGGTTGCACTGTATAATGTAGCACGAAGGCAAACGGACGGGCGTCGTTAGCGATGACGCAATCGGTCGGCCAATCGGTTCAATGACCCACGCGCGCACCGACCGCCGAGTGGCGCGGGCGCGGCATCTCTCAGTTCGCTTCCGACCGTTAACTACGACCGACGCTTACCGCTCTGTATCAGTTATTGCTTATTTCTATTACGTGTTCTATCTAAACTTTATTATTTCTAATTTCTCTCCTTCTGTATTTCTTGTGTGTGCCGTATTAAACTTCTTTGTGTAACCCGGAATTTATTTTCTCTCTAACGACTACGCTACGTCCAAGGACTTTGATTCGCTTATTGCTAGGCACATGGACTATATTGCAGTGGCGATATAAATTCCCCATCGCTTATTCCTACAAGTATGAACAGTCACATCGTGGGAAAGAGGTAAAATGTTTTTGAGGATGGAATTGTCACGTCTGAAGATAAAGTTGAGAATCTTTGCGACGATGAGTCAGAATATTTAAAAGAATTGTGTGCTATATTCTGTGACACAGGAAAAAGTAACGAAATGTGGTACCGTTGCAGAGGTTGCGGTAAATGGACTCATAAAGAATGTTCTGGTTCTTACAGCCCGGTTGATTACATTTGCGTTTTTTGCTTGGATCCTTAAATTTAATCATTATACGGTTACGTTTATATTTATATGAACAAATGAGATTACAGACTGATGTATAAAATTTTTTGAGACTGAACTAATAATAATTAAGTGGGAGCTCCCATTACACATACGGGAATTTATTGGCTCTCATTTCCCGTAAAGTCGGGTAATGGAAGCGATTCTCATTTTTTGAAAAAAGTTAATCTGTGGCCAAATGCGTAATAATGTAACGTTGACGCTGTGATTAAATAATAGTCAAATAAGTACGGATTTAGTTTCTAATAAAACGTTCCTAAAGTATCCATAAATTTGCCTCTTATTGAACTTTTTCCTTAGTAGGCTCTAATTCCCCCCGTCTCCCCTACAAAATACGTCCGCGCTTTCTACGTGCGCCGAGGCCGCGGAGGTTCGAGCTAGATGGTTCGAATCATAAATACGGATTGCATATATAAAAATTTGTAAAATGTCTTTCAATCTGCATTTCATTCTATCGCATTTACTAATTAAGTAGTTTTAGTTGTATATCTGTCTATTTCTATCGTTTAAGTATAATTAAGTTCTCAAATTAAAAATTTCATTTATATATTATAATTACGTAAAAATATTTTGTCTAAATTTATTGTCTAAAATTGTGCCATAGTTTCTTTCCCCATTATATAGCGGGAAATCGAAAAAAAAGACCCCCCACCCTCCCTTTTTCTCTTGGTATATAGACTCCGGAGACCTTAAGCATATAAAATTATTTAAAAAACGCTTTCTTGAAAAATTTTTTGGATATTAATAAAGAGCTCGGCGAGAGCTATTGGTCTAGACGTAAAGTTATCGTTATATACATTATTTAACGCTAGTTTTCTATTCTTTTAATTATTATATTATATTTCCAAAAAATTTTATTGACGTGGAGCCGATTTATTGGTCATAATGCATAGAACGCCCCAGTCTAATAGATCGTCGACAAGTGCGATATCCGTTCTTTCTTCTGGTGCTGCTACGCCGCCTAAAAGAGATGAGTTGATTGAAGCTAGAACATATTTAGACATGATTAGAACAAATTTACATGCATCGGGAAATATAAAGAAAACCATTAAGGACGACATTGACAAATATTCACAAAAGCTTTTCGACATTGTATATGAATTAACTAAGGATAAGAAGGACGCACCACAGGTATAAGAGGCAGTAACACTTGAAGATATTGACAGGAAAATGGATGGGATGATTGAGGAAACACACAAGGGCATACATGACCTTAAGGAACAATTAATTAAGCAAACAAGGATGGAAGTAACACCATCTCCAAATACACCTAGTACAGCACCTATGACGTACGCACTAGTAACACAAGAAGGAGAAAGACCTAAGCCTAACTTCTGCCTATTAGTCGGCATGGAAGAAATTAACAAAGCATCTAGTGAGGAAGTTCTTACTAAAATTAAAAATTCTATTAAAGCTAAAGAAAATGAACTTCAAATCTCTAAATTGCGTAAGTTCAAGGATCAAAAGGTGCTGATAAGTTGTGACAAAAGTGAAGACATGTACAATATTAGAGCAAAATTAGAAAGACACAAATTCATAGTAGAAGCCAAAATGAATAAGGACCCATTTGTCATTATAAGGAACATTTCTATTAGCAATACGGACGAGGACATATTGGAATCACTGGACAAGCAGAATTCCGATCTTTTGAACAGTATACCTATTGAAGAACGCAGAATGAAAGTCAGACACCGGCGTAAAGCTTGGAACCCCTTGGAAACTCACGTCGTTTTGGAGGCATCTCCAGACGTATGGAAGGTGCTAACATTTGAGTTATCACCACTGGTGCAGTGCTCACGCTGTTTAGCCTTTGGGCATGGCAAAAAATGGTGCACAGAGCCAGTCGACCTGTGCAGCCATTGCGCGGGTCCGCATATGCGCACAGAATGCCCCAGCTTGCAGGCAGGTGAGGTGCCTACATGCAGAAACTGCCTGCAGGCCAAATGCCCTAAGACCGACCACAACAGTTTTGACATGCACTGCCCAGTGAGGAAGAAGTGGGACGTCCTTGCCCGTTCTAGCGTGGCCTACATATAGTTCATAGATATACTTAATTATAGCATTGTCGTAATTTGTTTGTACGTTTACTTACTGTCTCACTGACGTTGTGTTCTTCATTCATATAGCATTAATTATCTGTAAGTAATTCTTGGCGTATTTGACAATTATCTTAGTAATTATATTTAATAATACTTATTCATAGTATTTAGTAGACAATATATTAGCATTTAGCATATAGCATTTAGCATATAGCATTTAGCATTTCATTTGTGTATTCCTAAATAGTATAAGAAAAAATTAAAATTAAGATAAAACAGCAATAAGAACTGTGTAAGATAATAGACAAAACCAAATGGATATAATTAAGAAAATAAAACAAGCAAAATAAAATATACAATTTGTAAGAATTAAAATTGTAAGTAAAATATAATAAGTAAAAACTATGTTATAAATATTCGGTATAATAAAATTGTAATAAAACAAGGCACCATCCCAAATGTAAATCAAGTGATAGATAACTAAAATTGTAAACAATCCACCCATACCATTAAGGTATAATATCATTGTAAACAAAACCATTGTAAACAAGGTCTCTGATTATGTCAGAGGTATTAGAACCGCAAAAAAAATCATAAATACTAAAAAGATTTACTAAGTTTGAAGAATATTACAATAATATCAAAAAAACCATTAACAAGAAAATGTGCTCTGTAGCTCACAGGGAAAAATCCACTCCTGTGATGGAACTATCAACTTTCAACGGGAATTATGATCAGTGGGTATCATTTAAAGACTTGTTTACTGAAATAGTTCATGAAAATCCTTCGCTTTCAAATTCACAAAAGATACAATTTTTAAAGGGTAAGGTAAAGGGTGAAGCAGAGATGCTGATTCAACATTTACCTATCTATCAGCTCAGACAATTATCTAATTTGCTGGGAAATTTTAAATCATAGGTATGATAATAAGAAAATGATTTTCACGTCGCATATTAATATCCTTTTAAATATACCTGTCGCGCAACAGCAATCAATAAATCATATCAAGCGACTTCACGACACCGCCAAGGAGTGTCTCAACGCTATCAAGAACCTGGGAGTAGATATCAGCACCTGGCACCCGTTACTCATTCATCTGTTGTTACAAAAGTTGGATACGGAGACATATAATGATTATATGGAGCCCTTGAGCAACCCTAGGGAATTGCCAGCCCTTGAAGAATTTTATAATTTCTTGGAAACTAAATTTACCACCTTAGAATCTTCACGCAGAAGAAGCAACACAACTACTTATCAAAAACCTAAATTGCCAAGTACCAATCAACAGCAAAAAATTAATAACTCTTACTTAAAAAAATATAACAATAATCATAAAAACCAATCAAACTCAAATTCAAATAATTATGCAACAAACACAAAATTATTTACTTTACCAAACATCAAAGAAAATTAAATGTTCTGTTTGTAGTGAAGAAAATCACGGGATTTACCACTGTGAAAAATTCATAGATATGCCTCATAATATAAAACGCAAAGTGGTTTACAACTTAAAATTATGCCCCAATTGTCTTTACAATCATCGCGGTAAACCATGCATTTCAAACAAAAAATGTCGTATTTGCAATAATGATCATAACTCCCTGTTACACGAGGCGTTTACGTCACACGGCCCGCACGTGTCGGTGCGGTTGTCACCAAGTTCAACGCCCAGCCCGTCCGCCGCCGTCATATCGTACACTCAGCAAGTACAAAGCAGCAGCCACGCACTTCATGTGACATATCATAAATTCTTTTAGCCACTGCCCTCATTCAAATAAAAGGCATTGATGGTGAATATCATATCATGCGGGCCTTCTTAGACCAAGGGTCACAAACATCCCTTATAACAGAATGCCGCACAATTACTTAGACTTCCTCACCAGCGGTGCAAAGGAGTGATTACAGCTGTAGGCGGCAAGGAAAACAACTGTAAAGGGTTAATTACTATTAAATGCAAATCATTAAAAACGGATTTTGAGTTTAAAACCGATGTATTATCATTATCAAAAATTTAATAAAAAATTTACCAAGTTCATCATTCACGAAACCCGATTGGTCGTATTACTAAAATTGGTACTAAAATATTAAATTCATTATCAAGTACGGCAATGCACGTACAGTGTGACAGATTTGGATATGGATATCAGCAAAATGCCTATATTCTTTGAAGATAGTTTCGATATTGAACATGAACTTGAACTTTTTTCTCAAAAAGCAGACACAGTTACAAAAATATGTAAAATACAAGAAAATGATCCTCGTAAAATACATATAATTACTGATATAATTGTCAAAAATAAAATTTCAACTGATGTTCAGAAGTGTGAGAAAATTGGTTTAAATAAGATAAATAAATTTTACAGAAGTGATTCTGATATATTGCGTGATCTCATGGATGATGATATATAGATTTTATTATTATTTTAATTAATATATGAAAGAAATATTTTAAGATTTAATATATGAAAGAAGTATGACATAAAATTTATAAATGATTGTACACTTAATTAACATAAATAATTATGAGCAATGATTGTACGTGATATATCTATGTAAGGTCGTCTTTTCAATAGGTAGGTGAATACCTACCTACAAATAAGCAAAGCAAGTAGATTATTTACGTTTATACAGCAAAGATAGTAGACTAAGTTTTAAATAAATATAAAAAATGTTATAATTAAATAAATAAATATATTTATAAAAGTAATCAATTCTATTATTTGAATTCTTATCCAAAACCTACTTACAATTCAAACTTGTATATTTTCACCCGAAATTAAAAGTGTACTTTATTACCTATTATTATTTGTTTTTCGGATGGTTCGGTTTTTCGAGTTTATGTAAGTAATTATGGCACGCTCTAGCCTAAACGGTTTGATTGATTTTAGCAAGCGAGCTGTCGTTAGATTCGTCCTAATTGTGAGAGTGCCACTAAGTATATTAAAATTATAAAAAATAAATGGCCGATTTTTGATGCCATATTATGTCTTTAAAAATATTTTTTCCTTAAAATCTATCGAGTGGGGTATTAAAATAAAGGGGTTGATAAATGGTTTACAAAAATAAATATAACTTATATGTTTAAATGAAATTTTGTATAAGAAATGTTAAAAAACAACAACAACAATCTTGAATCCATAACACTATGTCCCTTCGTCAACTTCTTTTTATCTTTTATTTATGTTCGCTTTATATGCAGTCAGTTTTTTTATTGTAAATATTTTTTTATTTATTATTATGATTTATATTTTTCATCTTTTGACAGCCCTGAACAGTTTTCTCTGGTAACTCCTTATCCGTCTCATTTGACCCCACATTCAGTCTTAAAAGGGACAGCATAGTTTTTAGTAACTATTTTAATAACCGATTAAATAATTGTTATTTTAAAGATAGTATTGCAATTATGAGTTGGCGGACATACATATATTTCATTCAAATAATATTCACTTTTCCTAAAGTGACATTGTAAAATTCTTGTGCAAAGTTCAATTTTGTCCCTTTTCACCCCGTTTTACGGTATTAGATGGAATATGCAAATCAGGCAAAAACCTGCCTACTGCACAACAAACAGAAATTGGATCAATATTGAACGTTAACGTGAAAACTGTACAGTGTAACGTTGTATACAATTAATAATTTACAAGAAATACAGACATTTTAGGAGATCGAGGATATCTCAGAAACACCAAATTTATCATTAGAAGATCAAGAATACGTCAATTTTTATAAATCTATCAACAACCCCCACACATATTCTAGTCAGGAAACAATTCTTGGCATATTTGGTTCTACGAGAGGGAACAAAAAAGGTATCTCTGGATCGACTGTTAGTTTGAGGGTATTTAAAGAAAATATTAGACAAAAGATAATTACAATCGATATGGTTATTAATAATTTTGTAAAGAAGAATTTGATCTCTTTCTTCACTTCTTTTTTCCAAAGCACACAAGTTTAGGTTATAACACTCAATATCTCCAAATTTGAAATGTAATCTCTTAGTAAATTATTGATTTGTTATAGAAAGAATTTATAGTTCTTATAAATTTCTTTACATTTGTAATTTAAATTAAACCAGTTTTTATTATCAACATACATTCTTTAATTTTCAATAATACATACTTTTCTAAAATAATTTTTTCACTTAATGTCTAATTTATCTATTTACAATTAAAAATACTAAATTACCAACAAATTGTGAAGTATAGCTCTAACTCGGATTAGCTCATTTTTTCTACTAACACTATTGCACTGGCGGTATCCTCAACTTTTAAAAGAGGTGAAGGAGTTTTAAAGGAGGAGAGGAGAAGCGAGCTTCGGCGTGAATTACGTGCAACCGTCCGCGACCTAGGCCGGTGCAGCACTCTCCATTGTAAAGACGATAAAAAACACACAGAGAGCCAACATCTTTCCGAAGGCTTAGAGGTTCTAAATCGTCTGTGAATATGGGATCGTCAACAATACGAACTGCCCGGCGTTGGATAGTCAAATGGAAGAAGCCGGTATTGGGGGGCGCCAGCCCAGAGATGAGAACAGTACTCCATGAGAGGGCGGACCTGTGCTTTATAGAGCAAAAGGCGATGCCCTGACGTGAAATACTGTTTCGCTCTGTTAAGGACTTCCATTTTTTTGGAAGCCAATTTAGCTTTTTCTTCCAGATGACATCTAAATTGGACGTCGTTCGATATTTCGACACCTAGGATCCCGATACTCTTACAGATGGTAAAAGGAGTGTTCTGGAACTTTGGCGCTATAGTAAATGGGGTTATTTTTTGTTGAACGCACCAACTTGTGTCTTTAAGGGGTTAAACAGGACAGGAATCGGAGATCTGCTCCAGGGAGGTCTCAATTTCAGACACAAGTTGAACTCTGTTCTCCTCAACCTTAGCTCGAGAGATGCTTGCTCAGCCAGTATAATAGGCATCAACTGTACTGTCATCTGCATAGCAATGAGTGTTGCTAGTTAGCAACATATCATTCATATACAGAATAAACAGCGTAGGCGACAGCCCTGAGCCTTGGGGTACGCCAGCGTTAATCTGTACAGTGTCGGAGCATATACCGTCAATGACCGACTTTTATGCTACGTCCAGAAAGAAAGCTAGCGACCCATTGGCATAATCTTTCGGGAAGTCCATATGATGGTAGCTTCGATAAAAGCGCCTTATGCCAGACCCGATCGAAGGCCTTTGCAATATCAAGACTAAGTGCTAACGCCTCGCCCTTACTCTCAATAGCAGCTGCCCAGCGTTGAGTTAGATGCGCTAGACTAGAAGATCACCAGTACTACGACCATGTCGAAATCTGTACTGTCGGTCGTTAATGAGCTGGTTCTCTTCTAGGTGTGCTAAGAGCCTGGTATTGATCACGCGCTCTATCACCTTTGAGAGTATAGAGGTTATCGTTATGGGCCGGTAATTGGACGGGTCTGTGCGGTCACCCTTCTTGGGAATAGGGTGAACAATGGCAACCTTCCAAGAAGACGGGACTTGGCTAACGGAGTAGAGTGAACAGGCGGGTTAAGGCCGGAGTCAACTCTGGAGCACACGTTTTAAGTACAATGGCCGGAATACCGTCAGGCCCGCTGGACTTCTTGACGCCTAAGGAGATAAGTGCTCGACGCACTTAACGTTGCGTGAAGCGGACTTCGGGCATCATGCTATCACACCGCGAGATGGTGGCGGTGATAATTCCCCGTCGTCAAGAGTTGAATTCGATGCAAAAAAAGAGCACAGGAGATCTGCTTTCTCTTTTGCAGCATGTGCCAGCGTGCTATCCGGTTTGCACAGGGTTGGTTTAGATGATCGACAGAGAATCGGCTTAGAAGTCTCTCGCCAATGCTGCGAATATGGTTGTCTCTTGCCCTGGCCATTAGTGTCTTGCATGATCTAGAAGCAACATTAAAGGAGGGTGGGCAAAAATGTATGGAGCTTGGTCCAAAATCTTTTTTACTGCCCCCAGGGTTGACACTACCGCCGTTTGGCACATCACGTACGTTTATCTCTGCGAGTTGAACCTCATTGAATTCTAGCCTGTAGTTGCTGAGTTATACTACAGTTAATAAAATTATAAAAATGCATACTAAATAAAAAAATAAAATAATTCATATCATAGACTTGACTTTGACTTTAAATATTTTATACAACGGGGATATTCCTTTAGATTTAAATGACGGTGTGCGAGAAAATCGTTCTTAATTGGTGACTTTACTTAAGCCAAAAAATCAAGCCCGCTCAGGTTGTGCTACCGAGTCAGGTAGTGTTGTGTGAGCGAGATAGGTAGTACGAGTGAAACGGGTTGTGTCAGCGAGAGGCGTTTCAGCTTAAACGCGAGTTTGCCAAACGAGACCGTGAGTCATCCTCGCCTCGCGTTGCGTCTACGCAGTCTTTCTTCAACGTTTACCGTTTGTAGTTGAGTACTGTGCGCTTTTCTTATTGATTTGTTCGAACGACTTCTGCTTTTGTTTACTGGACTGACGATTTTGCACTGTGATTGACCCTTGCCTTGTTCACTGGATATTTCGATTTTGCTCTTTGTTTTTGGAACACTCACATGTTTCGTGCATCTGCTGGACAAGTGTGCATTAATTCCGTGTTGTTGCATTACGCGTCGTAGTGAAATAACCGTCTTACTTTATTTAGATATTTTTTGGCATCACGCCATTTTTTCTATGGAATATGATATTACGACTAACGAGAAAGTGACTCTCGATTTTATGAATTAGATCCGTGGCAGACGCTTAAAGACTGGCGGCTGCGATAATACTTGCACAGTGAAAAAAGTAGACTGTCGCCGTTTGTCACACCTTTCTGATTATACAAAAATAAAAATCGTAAACATCGATACTAACCCTTAAACTTTTTTATTTACAGATACAATTTAACGACCAGGAGTTTATTTGCCATCCTTGTTGGCGACGCGAAGCCTATCCACCGCGGAACCGTCGAATAACATCTTCTTCAGAAGGTAACCCTGAAGAGCTATCTGTCACACACACAACAATCTGCTCAAGACTCTGCAGAACAACCTGCGGAAGAACCTGCAGAACAACCTGCGGGAGAACAACACGCAAGACAACAATCTACGATACATCTATCGCATGTTTTAAGAGCACCAAATATATCCAATTCATGCATTGTCTTTGGTTGCCAAGATCAGTCGCGCTATCGAGTTCCTAAACACATGAAAATACGTCTGCTACATGAAAACTATTATGTACCGCCTGCAGCACGAATATGCCAAGAACATCTGCAATTGAACGATTTTGAAGTTTTATTGTCAGCAAATAACATCAGCCATGATTTCAACGAGGACCAAATCATGGACATGATGAATATTTTAAAATCTGCTCATCAGGTCATCGGAAGACTGGATTTTGAAAATATAGAAAATATGGATCCTAACGAACTATATTTTTTAAACTGGTCGTACAATAGACCAATTTAATGCAATTTTGGAGCAACTGCCGTCGTTGATACAAACATGCAAAAAACCTAAGACTGCATTGGCTGCCTATTTAATTAAGCTACTTACCGGTGAACCAGACACAAGCTTGGCAGACATGTTGCATATGAGACGAAGAACGCTGGAAAGAATACTTAAAGCAGCGAGAGAATGCTTAACCCGTGACTATGTGCCAATCCATTTAGGGTGGGATCATATCACAAGAGAGCAAGTTGTGGAAAAAAATCTTTTTATCGCCAATGCACTTTTTGAGGGCAATTCTGGAGATGCGACGAAAGCAATAATTGTTTGTGATGGTACTTATGTATATATTCAAAAAAGTGCTAACTTTTTATTCCAAAGAATGACATATAGTCACCATAAGTTTCAAAACCTATTGAAACCATTTTTGATAGTCTGTTGCAATGGTTATATTATTGATGTCACAGTGGCCTTACGCAGCCACAACATCAGACGCGACTATATTAAGTGGCATGCTGAACGCTGAAAATAGATCAGACCAGGTGACGTCCTAATACTAGACCGAGGTTTTAGAGATGCTTTACCTGATGTTGAAGCTTGCGGCTATGAAATGCATATGCCCCTATCTGTAGCAAGAGGCCAAACGCAACTTTCGACAATAGATGCCAATAAGTCAAGAATGGTCGACTATTTGTCGGTGAGTCGTGGAAGTGGTGAATGGCCGTTTCAAACGTGACTTCAAGTTATTCAGACAAGAATATTTTAACAAAGCATTACTACATATGCAAGATGACTTTCGGATTGCCGCAGCCATCACCAATGCCTTTCACGACCCAATAACCGATTGTTCCAATGCCCACGAAATTGTTGAGAGAATAAATAATAGACTAAATGTTGAGAACTTACTAGCAGAATATGTTATTGGCCAAAATCTTAATAGTAGAAGAGTGAATTTTCAAAGTATGTGTGCCAACTTACCAGAGCTTCAAGATTTTCCTCGTTTGTCCGAAAACGATTTAATTATGTTCTCACTGGGGACATATCAAATAAAACTAGCCAGAAGTTATTACGTAGAACACGATAGAAATGGTGTTTACACCATTGAAATATTCAGAAGTACCGACGATTTAAATAATGCTTTGATCAATTATAATATAATTGGTAATAACTTCTGGTTACTAAGAGGAAAAATACAATCAAGACACACAAGAAGTCGCGTATATTATACATATACACATACTTATTATATATATATATATATATATATATATATATATATATATATATATATATACATACATATACATATCGCGTATATTTTCAAAGTCTGGACAAATTATTTCCGAACGAAGAAACAGACTCAGCGGAAAAAATGTTGACATGTTATTATTTTTAAGTTACAATATGTAAACCCCTTTTTTCATTAAATAATTTTAACCATTTTATTGATCCTTGTCTTATTTTAATTAAACTTTGAGATATATATTTACCTTTTTTAAATACATAATATAGAAAAATTGTATATATTATATTTTCAACTCAGTAAATAGCTCAACTCACAAAGTACAAACTCATGTGTCGTTTGTAATACTACCTAATAGACATTAGGAAATTGTCAAACTCATGTGTTTGTGTAATGTTACACGACTAACTCAACTCGTGTGTCTGTAGAATGTCACAAATAACAGCTCAACTCATGTTTGAAGTAATGTCACAGTATATCTCAACTCGTACTAATGTCTCAGTGGTATGACATTGTCCCACCTCATTTGAGGTGGTACATTGTCCCACCTCACAATTCGAAATGAGTTACTCATACAAACTCATTCAAATCGCGTGTCCTACCCAACTCTACTTGCAAGTCAACACTGATGGTAGCAAAACGGAGGAAGGCTGCGTCGGAGCTGCCTTTGTTGCCATCTATCCAAACAATTTGAAAGCAAACGTAACAAGGAAATTCAAGCTGGACAAAACATGCTCAGTATTCCAGGCCGAGCTCCTAGCTATAGATAGAGTTTGTGACTGGATACTAGAGCACGGCCGCACTCCCAGCTCAATTATCTTCTCAGACAGCTTATCCAGTCTACAGGAACTAAACAACATGAATTCTAATAACATATTTGTCACATCAATACATCGCAAAATCACCAACCAAAACATTAAATTCTGCTGGGTTAGAGCTCACGTGGGTATCGCGGGGAATGAGCTCGCATATGCCGCAGCTAAGTCCGCCGCTACGTCTCACAGGGCTGTAACTTATGCCAAATTCCCAATAAGCTTCTTAAAGAAAACAATATCAGAGAGAAACAAAATCGAAGCCAACGCGGATTACCAAACCGACGAAAGCGGTGCTCAAACGCGGGCATGGTGCCCCGATCTTGATTCCATCGGAAAACTTCGTTCCTCTACAAAAATAAATTTCGAACTAACTCAAATTCTTACCGGCTATCATCTCGAATACCTGTACAGATTCAAAGTAACAAGTACCGACAAATGTCAGTGTTAGAATTTGCATAAATACAATATTCTTATTTAATAAGCATTCGCCAATATGAATAAAGTATAGTACAGAAGGCATAGAGGCGAGTCACTGACAAGACTGGTTAAATTTTAAAGCGTGCATTAATTAAAACTTATTACAAGCCGCCAAAGAAAATCAGTCAGTTCTTACCACCTATCAAGTGCCAAATTCCTCTACAAAATCAGGAGTATAATAGGAAGCAACGTCGCAATACTGAATCTGCGATCTTTCACTTAGATGTGTTTGATTGAGTATATCTTACTAAAGTACCTACGTGAAAATAAGTAGAAAATGTGACAGATTTCCTGATTACATAAAGATTTGTTAGTAGCAGCCAATATACGGAAGAGTTATTGCTTATTTCCAACTACACCACAGATAAATAATAATTTAGCTGTGACCAAATGATTGTGTTGTAACAAATTGTGTGGAAAGCTTCACATATTTTAGTTATAACGATCGGAACTGGATGAGAATTTTCGTATAAAATTATTATTGAATGCATTTTGTAAATGCATATGTAAAAAAAAATTTCTATGTCCCCTATCACAAGTCACAAGGCTTTTATTTATCATCGCCAAACGCTTTTATTTAAAAACACTATACATTTATAAATAAAAGTTTAGAAATCCCTATTTTACAATATTAAAAGCCATTAGAACAAATCAAGGTAAACGATTTATTGCTTGTTTTTATTTGATACGATCCAATTAAGATATGAACCCATTAGCCGTTTAGTCTTGAAAAAGCCAACATGGCCACCACTAGGTATTTATTTATGGTAAGAATTAAAAATATAACTTCTAAATAGTTTTAACTCGTCCATCATAACTGATACATTACATTAAGAAGAAGAGCAGTTGGTATACATGTTTTGAACTTTTCTTAACAGGAGCAAAAAAAAAACATTTTAAAAAAGCACGACCTCTCCTTTTCTCTATGCCCAAAGATTGCTTTCAAATTATTAGACCGCAAATTGGGCTAATTCTATGTTATGTAAACCTATACATATAATAAAATTGTAACTAAGCCGAATCTGTACATTAAATATTTTTTGGAAAATCTTATTGAAATAAACATTTTTATGATACAGAAGCCGAATCTAGTTTTTAGAATTTTTTTCTGTCTGTTACCGCATCACAGAAAAACCACTGGAGGGAGTTTGATGAAATTTGGTATGATGATAGCTGGTTATCCGGGTCAACATACAGGATACTTTTTACCGCAGGAAAATATCTCATTTTTGAGAAAAAATACAAAAACTGCAATGTAAGAGTATACTAATATGTAAAACCTAAGAATTTGGTTTTTGGTCATCTGAACGCGGGCGGAGCCGCGGGTAATGCTAGTCAATAATAAATTGATCACACTGACATTTAAATTAAATTTAAAATGTAAAGTTGACGATTCAAAAATACTTGTAAAAGTCTATTTGAATAAAGTATATTTCGATTTGTGCGTAATATATTAAATTGACAAATATTCTTCCAGATTTTAGCAATGGGTCGTCTAATGTCTGCTAATAGTGAAGGTCTATCGTCGTTTCAACTAGTAAGTATTAATTTTAATTGTTAAAACAGTTGTTGCACACAAGAAATATTACATTTTATAGTAATTTTCAACAATTTTTTCACGTCCCACTACTGGGCAACCTCCCCTCTCTGACCTCCCTCAATACGAGGATCAGGCGACCACGCTGGCCAAGTGCATGTTGCTGGACGGACGACACGTATTTCAAAAATTACCAATTAAACAAACATTTTTATTTGCAGCTTGCAAGACTATCATTCCCTACAGTGGAAACTGTAAGTAGGAATTTTTATATAGTAATTTATTTATTTTTTATTTATTAATACAAATAATCTCTGTTTTCATTTAAATATTAAATATTTATTTCTTTTATATAAAATCTGCTAAACAACCTGCAAAAAAATATTATTTATTACAAAGATATCAAACTACGGAATGATATATCATAGAAATAACTGAATTGTTTTATTAAATGTTTAGAAACCATACAATATGCCAAATAGTAAAGAAATTGATCCAAGGCACAGTTATGCCAAAGAAAAATTTGAACAACTTATGGACTACACCAGATACATGAATGGAAGAATTAAAGAACCTCACAACCCTGTAAGTACACTTTAAGTGATAAAAAGATCAACAATGAATGATGAAGGTAATGATTCAAAGAGATCCAAACCAAATTGCTGGTCATGAAGAGGTAAAATTGTACGAGAATTTTAGGCGTCTGTTTAAATGTAGTTAAACCACTTAAATATTAGACAGATTTTCCAAGCTTATACCATATTAAAATATCTAAAAATTATCTCCAGCCTTTTTTAAGTAAACATTATTTTGTAATTACTCTTTTAATATTTTTGTAGACAGAACGTCGAGAAATTTTAGAAACCGCTCAGAAAAAATTATTTTCTTTCATCGATGTCCATATCAAAGATTTAAAACGACTACTTTTTGAAACCGATATGGCCTTGATGTCTATGGTTTTATTAAAACTGAATAAAAAGATGGATACATCTGAAGCGAAAATAAAATCTACTCAAGCTAAAATACCTTTCGGCCTATACACAAGTCCTGGTAAGTAAAACGAGAATTTCGGAGAGCACTCTTGAGATGTTGTTTCAAGATTATAAAATTTTGAATACCGTATATGTATTGTTCAATCATTTCTCTATTTTTTAGAATTTAAGTGTCTGGGGACATCGTACTATATCGCTTCACCACATAATCAAGAAGATGTCCAAATGATACTTTCAAGCGAGAGAAAGCCCCATTGTTACACTTTTAGAGGTAACGTCAAATCAATCGATAAAAACAATTCATTTATAATAATTACTAGACGTTGATGAACGTCTAACTCAAAAGTGATTTGTATAAAAAGTCTCATCAATTTATGTTCAAAAAGTTTCAACTTGCCCAAAATAATGGTAAAAGCTGAAAAATGTCACACTTTTTCTGCTTTGATGTCATAGAAAAAGACATCTCTATAATTATTTCATACACACAGCCAAACAACCAAGCCACTATGATGCCAATAAAAGTTCCTAATATAGACAAACATGTTATTTCAGGAGCTTTTGCATTTACGGGATTCTATCATCGACATTCTGAAATGACTTATGTGGGACCTCACGCTGAACAGTTCCAAGCGAAGGATCCCAGTCAAGGACTCTACTGTCATTCAGATGATAACTGGAGTGATGCACAATGCATCTATAAGTACGCACCGTGTTACCATATTAATGATATTCACGTTATACTTTTAATGTTACAGACACAAATGTCCACAATCAAAATTTGATTGAAAATTGTTTTAAATTGATTAGAATTTTAAATCAACCGTCCAAAAGTCTTTTCCGATTTAGCAATACCACATGGGAAATCTTTATCAATAGACGAAAAAGTTGTTAAATATGTAGAAAAGTAGTGATTACAACAGTTTGATTTCTATATTATTCTCAATTTTACCGGAAACCGGAATTACCGGAATAATAATTAAGAGAATCTATTTTCAGAATAAATCCTAGAGAAGAATTTCCAGAATCCGTTGAATATGAACCAAAAGTATCATATTACTGTGGGCCGTACCGCTACTTTATCCCAGCTACAACCGACATCAGATGCATCTTCTCCATTTTCTCAATGAACTTCATACTACGATTTGGATACGACGGAGTCACATACAAAAGCTCAGATTTGACATTTGTGAGTAGTGTATAATAATGTCATTTTAATAAAAATATTTACTTAAGTAATCCAAAGTATTAACTAAAAAGGAATTGAGAATATAGCCATTATATTAATAAAAATTAGAATCAAAATCAATTTCAAAAACACAATGTTTGAGGGAATCGATCAAGTTTTCGAAAGACATGTAAAGTCTGCATTTGGCTAACGTAATAATATGTTGGGACATTAACACAGCGCCATCTAGTTCCATCTACGAGTAGTTCCATGGTAAGCTAAGAGGCTTGTGTTATGGATACCAGATAGTTGATACACTACACATATAACTTTAAATACATATTATAAATATAAACACCCACGACTGGAGTACAAGCATTCGTGTTCATCACACAAATAATTGCCCCCAGCGGGACTCGTACCCGCGACCGCGACGCACAGCAAGTAGGTGCTTGTTACAATATCAATATTTTTAAGATAATCATCAATCTTGGTTTTATTTATACAGATGTATCAAAACGGCCAAGTGTTCTACACGGATGAGCCATGGGCAGGGATGTCTTGTTGGAACTGGGCGTGTAAATGGCGACATAATCAAAACCAACGTTCTAACGAGTTCTTTGTTAATTAAATAAAATTTACAATTAAATTTTAAGTTTTCTTATACATGAAGCAAGTATCTATATCTATATTTTGTTTCCTGTAAATAGTAAATTAAAAAAATAATTATTAATCCAATAACATTTAAAATTTAATATTTATTGTTAAATATTAAATTTTAAATGTTTTTACATAATATATATATTAAACTATGGACCTGTGTCCGAATGAAAATAAATAAAAATAATCCCTCCACGACCGCGGACACGCCGGCGTAACAGTTAACAATAGATTTATTAGAAAATTAATTAATTACTTAGATATTTACCTGGAGGTGTTAAGAATTTTATTCATTTTTAAGTAACATAGCACGGTCATTAGAAGGTCAAACTTGCAGTTCCTAGCATTAGGAAATTGAGGAGCAAATGTAATTTTAGAATAATCCGAATTTAATTCTGTTCATATTATAAATATACTAGCGACTCATCCCCGCTCCGCTCGGATTCGTCCTTAGATACTTTTTAACGGTTATTATAGAATATTTCTGAAAGCAAAAATATTTCCCGCAATAAAAAAGTATCTTATATGTTGAACCGGATAACCAGCTATCATCATACCAAATTTCATCAAAATCTGTCCTGTAGTTTTCTCGTGATGCCTTCTCATACAGACAGACAGACAGACAAAAATCCTAAAAACTATAGATCCTGTCTCTATATTATATCGATAATTTAATTTATTTTTAAATAAATATTTAATGTACAGATTCGACTCGGTTAGAATTTTATTATATGTATAGAATAAACGTTTTTAAATATATTTTTTTCTCAATACCGAGTTAACCGTTAAGTTACAGCTTATGATGATGAAAGTAAACACACAGGTAGACTACGGGACTAATATTATATTTAATGGGGACGTAGTAGTAGTATATGTATGACGACAAGTTTGGCTCAGTTTGTAGTGACGCTACTTGCTGTGCCAGCGGTCGCTAGTTCGAGTCCCGCTGGGGTCATTCGTGTGACGAGCACGAATATTTGTACTCCGGTGATGGATGTTCATATTTATAATATGTATATATTTAAAATTAGTGTGAGGCAGTGGTAACGCTCTCGCTTACGAAACCGAGTGAAACGGGTTCAAATCCCGGGTCTCTCGCACCTTTGATATTGTCATGTGCGAATCATTCCCAACATGATAACCACTTGTCTTACGGTGAATAGAAACATCGAGAAGAAATAAATCTGAGAGAATCTAGTAAGTTTTTGAAAAACATGCTCAATCCGCCCGTACTTGGCCAGCGTGGACTATCCCGCTCGTACTGAAAGGAGGCCCACCGCCAGCAGTGAGACGTAAGTGACTTATAAATTATGTTAAAATTGCAGTTCTGAATTTAAGAATAAATGGCGCTAGTTAATAATATTGATAGAAAATATAGAAAATACTTTACCTCTATTAACACTTTTTTCTTCATCATTGATCATTCAAAATTGTCTTCAAGTACTCACTAAACAAGATCCCTCCTTGGTATTTAAACTGTCACTTATTACATACATTTATCGGTTAAGCCATTTTAACACTTTAAAAAAAACTGAAATCATTCAAGAAATATCGCGAAGCATTATTTAAATATATATTAATATATATAAAAAAAACAATAATTAAAACATCATTAAAACTTATTAACAATAATAATTGATTTAATCATCAACATTAATCTACGAGTACTTTATATACAAAATTATCTACAAACAGACTGACATATTTAAAAAAAAAACAATTTTCTTTTACTTTAACCCAATACATAACAGGAGAAAATTTAAGAGTCAATTCTTTAATCATTTAAATAAAATACATGACATTATTTATTATTACTAGCGAAATACTTATTCGTCCCTTGGTGAGTTTTAATTTTTTTGAGCGGAACCCTAATTCTTTTTCTAAAATAAAAGTAGCTTAAGTTATTCCTTATAACATCAGCTATCTGCCAGTTAAAGTCCCGTCGAAATCGGTCCAGCCGTTTCGAAGATTAGTCGGAACAAATAGACACACAAAAATTTTACAAATTATTTTTTCCTTATAAGTACCGTACATAATTTCATACGCATTTAGTATAAAGCTATTATTGAACATTACAAACAGACAATTCAATTTTGTTTATCTGTATAGAAGACTAGAATTAGACCAGGAGACGGTCGTCATTAGGAATTTAATATCTACAATTATAAAAAAGATATTTATGTGATTAACATATTTGTTAAAAATAATCCGAAATCCATTGAATAATATAAACTAAAGTAAAAATCACAATCCGACACAAACGAAAATTCACTGTCGGCTTCAGGACTATTTTTGGGTTAAAGTTTCCATATTTTATACTAACAACTACAATATATACTATGTATTGCTTATTATTGATATATTTAGTTGCACTTTCGAGTGTAAAGCGAGACAAATATATTATTACAATATTATTTTCGAGTTTTTGTCTCTTTCACTCTAGTTATATAGACAAACTGAAAGAAACAGTTCAACGTACATACAAGATGGCACTTACATACATACTGGACTTCGTTTAATATAAAAGTTTAACGCATCTGTACCCGTTTTAATGTAATTAATTTTATTATATATTTATATTTTACCTATGTCATTCTTTAATTTTAAGGAAAAGGCGTAGATTTCAACTGTAATACGTTTTGATAAAAATAAATACATACGTATACACGTAAGATTTCGACATATCTACTCCATATTGAGAACATATAATTATTTGCACATAAAAGAAAACAATCATAAATATAACAATTTAACTTAAAAAAGTACTAGATACACATTCAGCGACAAAAAATGTCCTCACCGAATGAGCGCTCGTTTGAACATTTGAGCGCGCTTTTATTGTTTTTTGTGTAAACAACTTTAAGCCTTACATTTAAGGTTCAATTTACATTGTTGTATATTTATTTCAACTAGAACAATTACCTAAACACAATCGGTGACAGTTTTAAGAGAACTTTCGCATGGTATTTATTGTGTATCTAGTACTTTTTTGATCGATGTATGAAAATAAATTTTATCCTTGAGAATATAACATATTCACTAAAAAGACATTTAAAAATTTACGAAGTAATTTTAGTATGAAAAAAGTATAAAGCAAGTAAACACGAAAATATTATTATTCATATTATATAATACTAGCGGACCCGACAGACGTTGTCCTGTCTACACGTCTTTAATTTGAAAATTTCAAACTTTTTGAACAAAATTGTGAATCTAAACCATTCCCAGATCCCCTTGAACACACACAAAAAATTTCATCAAAATCGGTCCAGTCGTTTGAGAGAAGTTCAGTGACATACACACTCACAGAAGAATTATATATATAAAGATAATATTATACATACAAACAAATCTTATTATACTTTCTGATTTACGCGAACATTAGACATTTTAAATAAAACTATCTTTTCGGTTTTTTTTTTTTTCGCCGTTTTAAATAAAATAAGGTATAATACTTTCTTAGTATTACTTATTTAATTATTTATTTTAATAAAGTTTAAAAAAAAAATAACAGCTGAAATTAAATAAATAATATTGCCATATTCAATTATAGAATTAATCAAAAGTTTTTTAAAAATGTTACGAATTAAAATTAACAAATATTTGCAAGGTGCCATTTTTGTATTTTTGAAATCATTTTGTAATTTTGTGGGTAGGCACTGTCCGTAACGAGTATAATATTATTATTTTAATATAAAAACCTTTGAGACGTCTAAAACCTCAGTACCTCCCGTGGCCACGATTGATGTAAATTGTAAAGCATTCGAAACGTCGGGAACCAAACATCTAAATAAATCCGCAGAAACATCCGAAAAGAAAGTTTTATTTAAAACGTATAAATCTTCATCTATATTCTATACCATCCTATCACGTTATTATTATGATTTAATAAAACAGGCAAAGCCATTTATATCAACAAGTCTAATATTCGATTTCACCAACATCCCATAAGCTACCACCTACGTATGGGATCCTTAGGTTAAAAGTTCCCCTAAACTAGCCCCTAAATCAAAGTTCGTTTTACAATCGTCAGAGCCCGTATTTCTAGTACCTATATTTAAGTGGCATTTCAACATTTAGGTGACCCCTAACTGTCGGTGAAACAGAAACTGTCCCCTAAAACAGCCCCCTAACCATGCTTAGGGGATCCCTTAAACTTAAGTGACGCTGGTGGAATCGGCCATAAGAAATTTTACATTATATTGCAAAATTTAAACATCTAACGAAGCGTATTGCACACATTTCTAATATACACTAATATATAATTTCCGATTTAATACCACACGAGACGTGTATTCGCATAACGATACCTTAATTTACAAGTCGGACAACTCCGTCTCGGTCAACTTTTGAATGGCTGCCACAAAAGTAAATAATTGAATAATCTATACATATAATAAAATTGTAATTGTAATTGTTGTATTGTATATGTATATATATATATATATATATATATATATATATATATATATATATATATATATATATATATATATATATATATATATATATATATATATATATATACAGTGAAAACCAAATGTTTATATTTAAGACACTGTTATATTAGTTTCGAATTATTACAATACAAAATAAAATGAATAAAATATATCGTTTAGGATTATAGTGACCTAAGTAGATTTTTTTTTGTTTTTTTTTATGACTAATATCCGTTTTAATAATAAATTTTAAGTTTTTTTTTTTTTTGCTTTTTTTGGTGTTGACTACAAAAAAATTAGGGCACTTTAATTCTAAAAGTGTCAATTGATTTAATCTATAAAATGTTTTTACTTTTATATATCGATACTCTAATTCGCAAGTCGATTCAATACTACCTCTGATTCAATGCAATTTTTAGAGAGCACTAAAAATGTTAATATTTTAAAAAATATTAAAAATTCAGAAAACAAGAAGTTTAAAGTTATTTAAAAAAAAAATTTTTTTTAATGGAATAATTATTTTACAAATCTATAATAGACTTGACGTTTAGTATATAGATTTCTCAGAGATGAGACATTTTTCCAGCAGTAAAATATATCATATATGTTGACCCGGATAACCAGATATGATCATACCAAATTTCATCAAAATCTGTCCATTGGTTTTCTCGGGATGCGTTCCCAGACAAACAAACAAACAGACAAACATTCTAAAAACTATAGATTCCGCCTCTGTATCGATAATAATGACTATATTTCAATAAGATTTTCCAAAAAATATCTAATGTACAGATTCGACTTAGTTACAATTTTATTATATGTATAGATTATTATTTTAAATGCCTAGTAAAATTTTCAACAACTACAATATAAAGCTGTTCTACAACCAAATTAACGTCTTAGAAAATTACATTCAAATATATTTTTATTATTTATAACGCAATAAATTATTAATAAATACAATTTTTAAATCGATTTTATTTAAAACTTTATATTTTTATTATCCAATACAATTTTTAACCCCCGACGCAAAAGTAACGTAAGTAAAGTTTGAGTATGACTGTGTGTGTGTGTGTGTGTGTGTCTGTGGCATCGTCGCTCTCAAACGGATGGACCGATTTCGATGCGGTTTTTTTCATTTGAAGGCCAGTTTCCTTGCGGTGGTTCTTAGCTATGTTTGGTTAATATCGGTCCAGCAGTGTAAGAGTATCTGCTCTTTTCCAAAATGATGTAAGTCATTTTGGCGTATGATTACTCGATTAAGTACTTCACGCGTGCCAGTGTAAGCGTTAAATGACATAATGTGCGTATAGGGATTTTTAAATTTTTTATTTATAATTATCTCTCTAACTCACTTAGGTTGACTGGAAGAGATGTCTTCTAGAGATAAGTCCACCTTTGCTAACTAATTTTATTGTTTGTTAATCTCTGTATTTTTTTTTTTTTTTTTTTTTATGGGACTAAGGGGGCAAACGGGCAGGAGGCTCACCTGATGGAAAGTGATCACCGCCGCCCATGGACATCTGCAACACCGCAGGGCTTGCAGATGCGTTGCCGGCCTTTAAGAAAGGAATACGCTCTCTTCTTGAAGGTGGCCAGGTCGTAGCGGTTCGGAAAGACCGCCGGCGATAGCTGGTTCCACAGAGTGGTTGTGCGGGGCAGAAAGTGCCTTAAAAATCGTACTGTTGTGGAACGCTGGACATCGAGGTGGTGTGGATGGAATTTACTATTTTGGCGCGATGTCCGATGGTGAAATTCAGCAGCCGGGATTAGTCCGAACAATTCCTCGGAACACTCCCCGTGATAGATGCGGTAGAAGATGCAGAGTGATCCAACATCTCTACGCAGAGCTAAAGGATCAAGCCGATCGGAGAGAGCTTGATCGTCGATAACTCGAATCGCCCTACGTTGAATGCGGTCAAATGGAAGTAGCTGGTACTGGGGAGCTCCCGCCCAAAGATGAGAACAGTACTCCATGTGGGGCCGAATTTGCGCCTTATAAAGAATAAGACGCTGACGCGACGTGAAGTACTGTCTCGCCTTGCTGAGCACACCAAGCTTCTTTGAGGCCAGTTTGGCCTTACCTTCCAATTGACCACGGAACTGGACGTTGCTCGAGATGTCGACGCCAAGTATTCCGATACTGGCTGTGGGAGATAGAGGAGTGTCCTCAAATTGAGGAGCTACGATAAATGGCGACTTTTTAGCGGTTAACGCGCAAACTTGTGTCTTTTTGGGGTTGAATTGGACTAAGTTTAGTCGACCCCAATCCGAGACTTTGGTTAACAGAGATTCGACTTCAGACACAAGTTTGTTCCGGCTCTCGTCGACGTATTCCCGAGAAATATTAGCGCGGCCAGTGTACAGCGCATCCACAGTGCTATCGTCTGCATAGCAATGAATGTTGCTGATTTGCAACATGTCATTGATATGCAGAAGGAACAGAGTAGGAGACAGTACACAGCCTTGTGGAACACCAGCATTGACATATTTAGGATCAGAGCAAGCACCGTCGACAACGACCTTAATGCTCCGATCTGCCAAAAAGCTGGTGATCCAGTTGCAAAATTTCTCGGGGAGCCCATAGGAAGGTAGCTTCGAAAGAAGCGCTTTGTGCCATACCCGATCAAAGGCCTTCGCTATGTCCAGACTGGCTGCAAGCGCCTCCCCCTTGGTCTCAACTGCTTCTGCCCATCTATGTGTCAGGTAAATTAAAAGATCACCGGCTGAGCGACCTCGACGGAAACCGTACTGGCGGTCGCTAATCAGCCGGTGCTCTTCTAGGTACCGCAGGAGCTGGCAGTTGATAATGGACTCCATTATCTTAGAGAACAAGGAGGTAATGGCTATAGGCCTGTAATTGGACGGATCCGAGCGGTTGCCCTTCTTTGGGATCGGGTGCACTAAAGCGGCCTTCCAGGATTTCGGGACTACGCCTGATGAATAGGAGTACCGGAAAAGACGCGTTAAGACCGGTGCCAACTCCGGAGCACATGTCTTCAACACGATCGGAGGGATGCCATCGGGCCCACTCGACTTATGAATGTCCAAGGAAAGAAGTGCTTTGCGAACTGCACTTTGCCGGAACTGAACTTCCGGCATCGTAGTATTACACCGTGGGATGATCGGTGGTGAGTTTCCTTGGTCATTTAGAGTCGAATTGGACGCGAAGAGAGTGCCCAGTAGTTCGGCTTTCTCCTTCGCGGTATGAGCCAGCGAGTCATTCTCCGTGTGCAGAGGTGGAAAAGAAGGCTTACAGAAATTCCCTAAAACAGCTTTGGAGAGAGACCAAAACGCACGTGTTCCCGAAGGGAGACGCCCCAATCTCTCGCCAATTCTGCCGATGTGCTTCGACTTCGCATTAGCAATACTATTTTTGAAGGACCTGGAGGCAAAGTTATACTCCTTTTTAAAGGCGCTGGTATTTACATCACTAGACGCCGACGCGACAGCCCAGGCTTGGTAGCATTCCAGCTTTCGGCGAGATGCCGTCTTGCAGGAGTGACCAAACCAAGGCTGGGATTTGCCTCCGATGGGCACTGCAGAGAACGGAATAAATAGTTCCATACCCTGAAGTACCACATCGGTGACAGAATCAGCAACGACGTCTGGATCATCTGGCGAGAAGCAAATTTGCCCCCATGGGTAGGACGCAAAGAATGACCGCATCCCGTCCCAATCCGCTGACCTGTAATGCCATACACGGCGACAGCCCGCAAAGCGAGGCCGTGTTGAGCGCGTGACTGGCACTGTACTCCGGACAAGACAGTGGTCCGACGAGCCAAGAGGAGGATCGACGGAGACCAGGTAGCCGTCCGGATGAGAGGTTAACAGAAGGTCCAACAGGGAAGGTGTATGATCTTCCACATCAGGGATTCGCGTTGGCGAGGTAACCAGTTGTGTCAGATCATATGCCAATGCGAAATCGTGAACAGATCTCCCCGCATGATCGGTGGTACGTGATCTAAGCCATTCAGTATGATGGGCGTTAAAGTCGCCGAGAATCACGATCTCTGCGGATGGGATCTGCTGGAGCACGGAATCTGTAGCCATTTGCATGTGCTCAACGAGTCGGTCAGTTTCGGCATTGCCGCTATGAGACCTATACAGGCACGCGTAGATTCGCGGATGGTCGTCGCAGTCTACACGTAGCCAGAGGATGGATAGGTCCCGCCCTTCAAGGCTGCTGAGGCGACGAGAGCAGATGTCCTCTCTGACGTACACGCACACTCCAGCCCGCGGTACAAAGGAATGCTCCAGATTATACCCCGGGCAAGAGAGGAAAGAGGTGTCAGCCGGGGACGATATCTGCGTCTCGGTAAGGAAGAGCAAGGCCGGCTTCGCCGTCTCAAGGTGGAAGTGGACGGCGTTCAAGTTGGAATTTAGTCCCCTTATGTTGCAGAAGTCCACAGCAAGTGTGAAAGGGGTAGCCTTATGTTGCCTGCTCCGATTGCCCCGAACAGAAGACGAGAGCGCAAAATTGCCCCCCCCAGAATTCGGAGGGCAGCCTGGGCACCCACGCTCAGGTAGTGAACGAGCTGAACATGGATGCCCAGAGAGGGATTCTCCACCGCGATGTGCGCTGGTGGTACCCTCCTGGGGTAGACTGACCAAATTTCGCACTATCATAAATTTAGTGGTGTGGGGGAGGGGTGGGGAGTGGGCCTCCCGGGACTCTCACTTACCGAATTTATTTATTTTACATATAAGTGCAATAAAGAATAGTAATAATTCTTGTTAATGGCTTCAAGACGTGCCAGTTTAATTTTTATGCAATTTGTTTATAAATCTCACTAATAAGAGGATAATATAAAATCAATAGCATCATAACTCGGTATTGCTATCAAACACAGGAGTAAATATTTTTAATTAAGTTATGTTTTTACTGGCAATACTAAATCCAAGTAAATTACAATCAAACATTATTTCCAACATAAAAATTAAATTATATGTGTATTGAAAATTAACTGCTTTTAATAATTTATTCTCATCGATGAAAAAAGTACTAGATACACAATCAGCGACAAAAAGTCACCGAATGAGCGCTCGTTTCAACACTTGAGCGCGCTTTTATTTATTTATTTTTAAAAACAACTTAAAGCATTGCGTTTAAAGTTCAATTTAAACTGTTGTATATTTATTTCAATTAGAACAATTACCTAAGCACAATTGGTGACAGTTTTAAGAGAACTTTTGCATGGGGTTGTGTATCTAGTAGTTTTTTGATCGCTGCATTTTAATATTAAAACGTCATAAATGTGTTTTTTCATATAACTAATAGATGGCGTTACCAATATGTACATACATTTACATCATTTTTAGGGTTAGGCCAGTATTGCGGTAAGAGTTTCATATATATATATATATATATATATATATATATATATATATATATATATATATATATGTGTGTACTGCCTAATTTTGAATATTATTATTTAGATATCAAACGAAGTAATAGAAAGGATATAGATATCTCCACCATCCGCCATTATTCTCTTCTTCTTCACATTTATCGTTGTCTCCCTCTAACGTTGCCTCCTATGAATGAGAAAGATATACATATATTACAAGAGACATTGTATAACTAGCGACTCACTAGCTTCGCTCGGATTCGTCCGTAGTGAAAATCAAAAACAAATCTATCCCACAGGAATCGTACATTTATCCGGGATAAAAGCCCATGTGCTGTTTCAGACTATAATCTACCTCCGTGCCAAATTTCATCCAGATCCGTTCAGCCGTTCTGGCGCGAAAAAGTAACAAACATCCATACTAACAAACTTTTACATTTACATAATATTAATAACGCATTAATTGAGATGGAACATTTAAAACTGTTTAAACTTTTCCTTATTTGGGCATCAGAGTCTATGCCCTAAGACCTGTAATTCCTTAAATATTTTTAGTCCGACCTGGGACTCGAATTCCAGACTTTATGACCATCAGCCATACGCAATGCTAATTAGGCTAAAAAGGAAAATAATAATAATACTACCTTTTTATCATTTGTAGGGTTTTCTCTGCCATTATCATCTTTTTTAATCTCTGCACTGTTATTATCATTATTTTTTTCTTTAGCTTCATCATTTTGTTGTTCGTTCAAACTTTTGCTTGAATCTTTATTATCTGTACTACATATTTGTATAAGAAACTCTTCGGTTTGGGAACTTTGGTCTCGCGTTGTGATGCCATTCTCAATTTCTGGTCCTTCTTTTGAAGACTAAAAAAATATTAATAAAAACTAAACTTAACAAGGAAAACAAAAACGAATTCATCCCACGGAAATGAGCGCTCATTCGGTGGAGGACATTTTTTGACGCTGATTGTGTATCCTAGTATTTTTTGATCGATGGTATTAGTATAGGTTTATTGATGGTCATACACACATATATATATATATATATATATATATATATATATATATATATATATATATATAGTATATTTAACATCCAAAAAAAACAAACTGAAATACAAAAGATATATTTAAAAAAGGAATGCATACCTCCATATCTTGTTCCTGTATTTGAAATGCTAATTCATTGTTTACTTGGTCGGGCCCGAATGGGATAAAGTCTGGTACTTCCTGGAAGATAGAAAATTATTATAAACTAGTGACTCATCCTCACTTCGCTCTGGATCGTCTCTAGTGAAAAACAAAAACAAATCTATCCCACGGGAACCGTACATTTTTCCGGGAAAAAAGTAACCTATGTGCTATTCCAGACTATAATCTATCTCTGTGCAAAATTTGATCCAGATCCGTTCAGCCGTTCTGGCGTGAAAGAATAACAAACATCCATCCAAAACTTTCGCATTTATAATATTAATAATGGGATAAAAAATACGACTTATTAATGTATACCATTTATATTTAACCTTTCTTTAACACAATGATGCCTCAAACAAAAGAACTATATACTCGTAAATAGATAGAACCCGCCAAAAAATATTGAAATAAAAAATGATTTTGCTAATTTTGCTATATATCGACTCCATATTCACTTTCAATAAAAAAAAAGGGATTTTTTATCGATATTAGTAGTTAACAGCGACTCACTTTCGCATCGCTCGAGTTCGTTCCTAGGTACGTTTTAACGGTTAGTATGAAATACAAATCTTTGAATTTCTCGTCTTTTCTTTACTATAATATGCATGTATTATACATATGAACCTTCCCCTTGAATTACTCTATCTATTGCTGAAAACTGCATTAAAATCAGTTGAGTAGTTTAAAAGATCTGAGCGAACAGACAGCGGGTGAGACTTTGTTTTATACTACGAGTATGTATAGATTTGCAACAAAGAAAATGTGAAGAATAAATATAATACAATATCTTTTGAACATTAGTTCTCTTCCAAGGGGCTGTTTTGCTGTCTCTTTCAAGGGAAAGAGACAGCATAATAGTAACTTTTTTTTTATCATACTAAAATCTGTTAGCTATTTTTATTTATTAATATTTACTAGCGACTCTCGCTTCGCTTGAATTCGTCCCTACTCTCTAGGTACGATACAGATAGACTATATTATATATATATATATGAATAATGAGTTGTTGTGGGTTGTATTATAATGTGTTTTCCCGATAGAATGAGATAATCTCTCGCAGTAATCAGTCCTCCAACTATCTCCACACAAAAAATCACGCCAATCCGTCACTCTGTATCGTCACAACAAACAAATAAACAAACATTTTCGCATTTATCATCGAAGTATAGATTTACATATCACAGAAATGAATATTATATTAATATTTGAATACCTGTGGCGACCTCCCCGATAACCATGTCCTGTACTCCCCTGCAGCTTTCCTCATCCTGTCCAGGTAAGCTGGTGCGGCGCGGCTGGACGCCCACGCCGCCACGCCGCCGGGCATCCCGCCCACTGCCGGCTCGTCGTAATACGTTAATACGAACTCCATACCCGGCTGGAATATTACAAAGATCATAAAATATATAAATATCCTGGGCCATTAACACACAGCACCATCTAGTTACATCAGGGCTTGAAATACTGTTCAAAAAATGGTATCGTTAAAGTTGCTAGAGGCAGATATCGTTAAAAAATAAATAACTTTAAAGTATTTATTGTTATTTCTGACCATTTTACCGTTAAAAATAAATTTTAACGTTATATGTAAGTTTTGTAACCATCACTTTCATTGCATCGAAAACGTTGCCAAACCTCATCGATGTTATGAGTGTGCGTACCAACTTATTGACTCGCGCTTAATTTTTAAATAACTATTAATATATATTGTGAAATAATAAATAAATGATATTTATTTATTTACAATATATTTATTTATTTTAAGTTAGGACACTGACACACAGCACCATCTAGTTCCATAGCAAGCTACGAGGCGTGTGTTATGGATACCAGATAGTTGATACACTACACATATATAACTTTAAATACATACATATTATAAATATAAACACCCATAACTGGAGTACAGACATTCATGCTTATCACACAAATGAATGCACCCAGCGGGACTCGAACCCGCGACCGCTGGCACAGCAAGTAAAGTCACTACAAACTGAGCCAAACGTGTCGTCAAAGATTACTAATCATGTGTAGGTAGCACTTATTCATCCATACCATAGTGTTGGGTTTTAGAGGTTTTTGAGTCAATAATATGGACTTTGATATTTATAACTAGCGAGTGTTCCTAGCTTCGCTCGGATTCGTCCGTGGTTACGTTTTAACGTTCAGTATAGATTTCTCAGAGATGAGATATTTTCCCGCGGTAAAAAGTATCCTATATGTTGACCCGGATACCCAGCTATCATAATACCAAATTTCATCAAAATCCCTCCAGTGGGTTTTCCGTAATGCGCTCACAGACAGACAGACAAAAATTCTAAAAACTATACATTCGGCCTCTGTATCGATTATAAAGACTATTTCAATAAGATTTTCCAAAAAAAATTTTAATGTACAGATACAAAACTTTATTATATATATATATATATATATATATATATATATATATATATATATATATATATATATATATATATATATATATATTAGTATTTATTTATTCATACCTTTTCATTCCCATCGATTGTTTTAACAACCATATGACTCCAGTATTCGGATACGCGTATCGCGTGCTTCGTCTCCGGCACGTCTGGATGCTCGCACGATTTCGATACAATTATATACACTTTGTTATTAACATTATCTTCTTTATTCAAGCTCTTATAACTCTCTAATGATTTTCTTTTTGCTTTCGCGTGAACATTTATTTCGTATTTAATAGGTTTTTCTTCTATTTTTGATATATTCGTAACTATATCGTATTCTTTATGTCGCCTTAGATATACGTAGTCGCGATTTGCAAATAACCTCTGAAATGAAATTAAATTAACAGATTAATGCCCGATTTCAACAACATCCCATAAGCTACTACCTACGTATGGGATCCCTAGCTTAAAAGTCCCCTAAACTAGCCCCTAAATTAAATTTCGTTTTACGATCGTCTTTAAACCCATATTTCGAGCACCTAAATTTAGGAGGCCTTTTAACATTTAGATGACCCCTAACTGTCGGTGAAACAGAAACTGTCCCCTAACAGCCCCCTAACCATGCTTAGGGGATCCCTTAAACTTAGGTGACGTTGGTGAAATCGGGCATAACTGTCCACAAAATAGACACAATAGTTAAACAACCGAAATGTTCATATATGACTCATGGGACAGGGAAACGGTTAAACTTTATTGGATTAGACTTATACAAGCACTTTCGAATACTTAAGAGTTTTTGGCCAAAACTACAATTTTCTTTTTTATTTGGCTTAAAAACAAAAAAAAACTAAGACCTTAAATTAATACAAAAAAAACAAAAGTAGAAACTTTATATCCGACCGGGATTCGAACCCAGACAACTGTGATTGTCAATCTTGCGCATTGGCCGTTTGACCACGAAGCTTATGCCCGAGCGTGCCAAATTAGCGACCATATCTTGCGTGAAATAATGCGAAAAAAACCGCATGAAAACTCGAAAACACGCGTTTCCCCAAACATAATACTAATCTAGATCGATTTTTCGCCCCGAAAACTCCCACATACCAAATTTCAGCGAAATCGTTAGAACCGTTTCCGACATCGCCAGTATAAATAAATAAATATACAAGAATTACTCGTTTAAATATATATCATATGTGTACCAGCGACTCACCCTCGCTTCCCTCGAGTTCGTCCCTAACTTGTTTATCAATACAAACTTTTTATATGCAGATTTTTTAACCCATTTTTTTTACTTTTACTTACAATTTTTCAAACAATTTCTTACATACAGACCTTCTCCTAAAAGTTACAAACAGAACAACAAAACAATTAGCTACATAGGTGGAGCCGTTCTGAAGTAATACGCTTACATACATTTCGGCAATTGATTTTTATTATATAGATTATAGATATTATAAATGCGAAAGAAACTGTCTGTATTTGAAAAATTCTTTTTGCATTATTTAGCCCGTTTATTGAGGAAGGCTATATGCTATATATCATCATGCTACTACCCAACGGAGAGGAGCAGTAATCATAAATGTCAACAAATCGAACAGACTTCCATACATTATTGTAAAACTGATGTTTACAATCAAACAAATTGAACGCGGGTGAAACAACGGGGCACAGCTAGTATTAGATAAAAAGGCTATTATTGTACGGCTTTCTGTGTCTGTCTGTCTTTTACCTTTTCACGCCTAATCCGCTGAACCGATTTAGTTGAAATTTGGTATGGAGATAGTTTGAGACTCCGGAAAGGACATAGTATAGATTAACCCTTTTATTCGAGGTGCCTTTTGTGCATATAATATTATAATTTATAAACAGTCAGCGCTTACCTTTTGACAAAATATATGTACTAATAATGACCTATTTTTTAATCACGGTAGACTATCTACCTTTCTACTACATCTCCCATTCAAATTATAAACAAATAAACACACAAACATACAAACTTTCGCATTTACAACAACAGTATAACTAACCGGCCACAAAACTTCCCAATGCAACACCGCCTGTCCGGGGACTCCCTTCGCGTTCCTTTGAACTACCGCCAAAGCCGCCACCGCGGAGTCCCACACGCGTCGGTAAGCGCCATCTATTTGCACGGCTGCGAAATCACTTGCGGATATTTCTGGATAATGTCCGTACACTGGAAATAATGACATTTTTTAACTCCATCAGAGTGATCTAAGCCGTCGTCTCCTATACGGCAAGACCTCCAACCAATATAAGATTTTTAAAATTAACTGTATCTAAAAACACCAAAAAGGGCTGTAAAGGTGATCATAACAAGCTGTTTAAAATTTGTAATATACTTCCTGTTAGCCTTAAACACAAATACTTACTTCTAGTAAACAGCCATGGCAGTCTGGAGCGCTCTTTGTTGGTGACACATGCGCGAGGTACCAGGTCAGTATCAGCGGGTAAATATATTGTTCCAAGGGTACATAATTGTTATGGCGATCGAACGCTGGATAAACGTCTACCGTACCTTATGAACAATTGGCCCGCTGATATTAGACTTGAACCAAGTAAAAGTAAATTATCCATAACGGTTGGGATGTACCCGAGCGGAAGACTACCAATGTTACTAATTGATAAGATTGTAGGTCAATTTAGTTAGATTACACGTACGGCCATGTAATATCTCGGGCGCAAAAGTAAACACTGATAAGTAAAATTTTCACGAAAGCTAATCTCGCAGAAGTTTTTTTTTCAACTTTCTTAGATTCACGCGAATATTTGACATGTTAAATAAAATATATCCATCTATCTTTTCGGATTCTTTCGCGGATTTATTTTGATTTTTAGTATATTATACTGTAATCAATCGTTTTTTTTAATTCCTTATTCAATTCAAATATTAAACCCTCCATTACTATATTTTCTAAGGTTTTGAAATTGCAATAATTAATAAATGTACTTATTTATAAGTTTTTTTTTTCGTGTTTTACAATGATTTTTTTATTACGACGTTCTTTGCAGCAAACATGACGTATGGATCGAGATCCCGCTGCAAGATTGCTACGTTCATAGCGTATTTAATCGAAATCATTTTTTTATATACAATAATAAAAGGGACAATATGTTTTGACCGGGGTGCCTATTCAAATGTGCCCGCTAGTATGTTTAATTAACTAAATAATAGTTGACTTTTTGGAATAAAAACGATGCATTTGTTATTACAATGAATTATACTCCACTTCATAGAACTATACGTAGAGATCTTGAAAAATGATAGCTGCCGTTGCGCATTTGGCCGCAACCTCTTCGCAGCCAGGTATAAGCGGGTCCTATTTTGGTATGTTTATGCGTTCATAGCATGCATGCATCATATATATATATATATATATATATCAAATTAAAGCTAATTTTTTTCTGTACCTGATAAACTACGTCTGCCTATGTAAAAGTGGTCGCAAAAGTGGTTGCGAGTCATTAAAAGTGTTTTTGTTACATTTATACGTTCATGGCGTATATTCATCATTTATATATCAAATTAAAGCTAATTTTTTCTGTGCATGATAAAATACCTCTCACCTATGTCAAAGTGGCCGCAATGGAAAGAAAAGAATATAATATTATATGTCATTTCTCAGACAATAACAACGGTCACCATGGCAAAGATAGATTAAAGTGAAAGAGAGTTAGCGTTAGAGTTACTTCAGTAGGAATTAAGGATGGAAAAAACGCGAAAAATGCGTACAAAAATAATATATAAAAATACTATTAATTCATTATCTATACATCCTCTTACACAAAAAAAACACAAATATCGCATCTAAATTCAGTAAAAACTATTAAATTACCTTTATAAGCATACAGTCCCCCCGGTTTGTACTCTTTGCGCCATATTACGACGTCTTCGGCCTCCATATAGGGTACCCAGCCGTCTGCACCTTCGCATTCCATTTGACGTTCTTTACACCTAAAATATAATAAATAATTCAGAACACCTCAAAACTAGCCACATTTTCGTAATAATAACCATTTACATTATAGAATTTTCCTTTTATTATATAACTTGTATTAAGTAAATACTTTTTTTAAATAATTCTATTATAAATGCGATTGTGAGGATGTATGGATGTACGGATGTTTGTTACTCTTTCACACGAAAACTACGGAATGGATTTTTATGAAACTTTACAAAAATATAGCTCATACATCAGAATAACGCATAGGCTACTTTTTATCCCGGAAAAATTAACGGTTCCTGTGGGATAGATTTGTTTTTGTTTTTCCAGAGGCAAACCCGAGCGAAGCGAGGGCGAGCCGCTAGTGATTTACTAATATAGGTGAGGTTTTTATACTCTTATTGTTCATAAAACTATAAATAATCTTAAAAATAAATTGATGTGTTTAGCGTTTATTAATATTTTAATGGCAATATTAATTTGTCAAAACTTTCTAGCACTTTTATTTTTTCTACTAACGACCTATCTGTCTCTGTAAATGATCTTAAATAAAAATTTTGCAAATATTACGTTCTTTTTACACTTTAAATGTATAAACAACAAAATTTATAAATAATAATTTGTAAATTAATAACAAGCTTTAAACTAGATTTACTGTAAATTATTTTTTTATTATTATTTTAAAAACTACAGTTAGGCCACTTTTGCACTGAAGCTGATGGCATGTAATAATTTGATAACCATTGTGATGTAATGGACATCTGAGTCTATACTCTTTTCAAGGTCGAGGGGTTAAATCTTAGTGTGGGATTTTTATTTTGACAAACATACAATAATGAACTTTATTGAGTTAAATGAAGAATCACCGAGCCTGTGTTTGACCTTACAGGAAACATCGCAGTCAGTTTGTTTTTAGGTCATATATGCCACACATATATGATCCTTTTTTGTCATCTTAATTTATAATATAATCCCTTCATTAAAAAAATGTAAGAATCTTCCAAAAAGATAAATGTATGTATTATTTACTAGCGACTCACCCTCGCTTCCCTCGGTAGGTAAAGTTTGTGAGTTTGTAGGAAGTAATCTCTGTAACTACTGAACCGATTTAGATGAAATTTGATAAATAGATAGTTTAAGACTCTGGAAAGGGCACATGATAGTTTTTACCCCATTAAATCATCCCTTAAGGAGGTGAAAATGAGGATGAAAGTTTGTATGGGGAATAAACCCAGGGACGAACCCGAGCGAAGCAAGGGTGATTCGCTAGTATGAAATAAAAATAAGATTTGACTAAAATACACTGTCAATCATCTGTCATAGTAATTTATGTAACATATAATAATTAATGTAAAATGGATGTCAGTTTGTAACATATGCACTCTATTACTATACTAAAATAGCATTCATTCCATAATGCTTTGTTAATCTTGTATAAGTCGATGTATGTAATATGTATAGCCAGTAGCTGTTAATATTATAGTATGATCAGTTTTTTTTATTAGGATGAAAACAAAAGTAAGCAGTTTAAGTATACCATATGTATGTATATAAAAATTTAATTATGTATGTATGTCTGTACATATCTAAGTGTCATTGTACAATAAACTAAAACCCTATGGGTAACCCTTGTAATAATTAAATAACAATTTCATACAACTTACATACAATATCTAACACCATCTTGCTTTCTATCAATTACAACTCGACATCCACAGCCACTACAATACAGTGTCATCTTAGTGAGGTTCTGTACATTTTCCAATTCCAACAGCAATGCCTATGAAAGAAATTATATTGTTATATTTTTTTAAAGAAAAGAAAGCCTTTTTTTTAATTTTTGAACAGTGCAATCAATATGTATCCAGCCTTTTTTAAGGTCCCACTGCTGGGCACAGACCTCCTTCAATAGGGTGATCAGCCCACACATGGCCAGTGTGGTGGACTATAGCCTAATGCCCCCTCGGCCTTCATGATGCCCTCTTAGATTGAAGGGAGGCCTATTGCCAGCAGTGGGATGTTAAGAAAAAGGATTGAATACAACAATAATGACAGGTAAAAACTAAGAGGTCATGTCAAAGTTATTCTTAATATTTTCAGATTTAGATATCTACACTTGCCTAAAAATACACTATTCATAAACTTATAATAGAACAAAAATCTAGTCTATTCTATTTTAGGTAGGTTAAGTTGAGTTCAATTTAAAATGGCCTCAACCTTGAAGCTATTACTTCAGTAAGTGTTGTGCAAAGATAAGATAAAAATTAAAAAATAAAATGTTTGTGTAAGCCATATGTTTTAAATTATTAAATATACAACTTTGAATACTTGAAATTTAATGTTTTGTATATTATGTGTGTTTAGGAACCCTAAATTTAAGTAATATTTATCTCTCTGTTATTGTCTGCCGAGTTATTATTGAGATCGAGATTTATATCTTACAGATCCCTAATAAAATTATAAACTGGTTTTTTATTAAAACTATCTTTCAGATATTTGTTCACTCATGACTATGATTTACTCTATACCTACTAAAAAAACACAAAGTTTCTTTTATCTAGTTAGATTAGTGTAGTAATTTACCAAAAACCAAAGTATTTTTAAATACCTATTATGAAATAGATAATAGACTCAATAAATAGTCAAGATTCAAGATATAATATACTTACAAAAAATATATATCTATATATATAATAACATTATAACTAAGTCGAATCTGTACAATAAATATTATTTGGAAAGTAAAATTGAAATAGACATTATTATCGATACAGAGTCCGAATCTATAGTTTTTAGAATTTTTGTTTGTCTGTCTGTCTGTTACTGCATCACGAGAAAACCACAGGACAGATTTTGATGAAATTCGGTATGGTGATAGCGGGTTATCCGGGTCAAAATATAGGATACATTTTACCGTGGGAAAATATCTAATATCTGAGAAAAAATATAAAAAACTGCATTGTAAGAGTGTACTAATATATAAAACCGATGAATTTGGTTTTTGGTCATCTGAACGCGGGCAGAGCCGCGGGCGATGCTAGTTGAAAATAAAATTAATTTAAAACTTCTTGTCTGTGTCAAAACTACAATAGATATTTTTGAATTGAGATAAAAATTTAATCATATGAAAAATTATCACCTGCAGTTCATCATCTGAAATCCCTTGATCGCAGCTAAAAGAATCATTATTATGGCTCTTATACGCCGCAGTCGCAGTTAAGAATAAAGTTCGCCGTGGACGAAGTATTGCATATTTAAATACTTGTATCACTTCTCTAAAGCCACGATCTCGAATACACCGTTTTACAACCGAACTAACTATACATTTACGCGTCCATGCACTCCAAAATCTTATAATACCTAAGTCTCTTATAATAAACTTAAATTTTAACGTCGCCATGATGACAGTTTAGTACCGGTAACCGGCCATTGATGTTAAATACTTCATATAAAAATAGTATTACATTTTGAAGAAGATTATTACATGAATAACTAATAAATTCACATAAAGTTAAAGGACATGAGCCGACTGATTGCGAAATATAACCTAAGGGTCTTCATTCTTGTGACACTAGTTTTTGTGTTGCCATTTTTATTAATATTATTGTTTTTTTTTTCATTAGCAGTCGCCACTACACATTACTCACTGTTATATTTCCTATTCTATCCAAAATACAAACGAATCCATCCATCCACAGTACTTTCTTGACCTTGTAAATATTATAATAGTAAACATCTATCTATGTGGCAATCTGTTTCTGTGTAATTTCGTGATAGTTTGAAACCAAACCATTGAACCGATTTCAATGAAAATATATTTATGGCTCAGCCAAGTAAAAACAAAAATATATCTCAGGAAATAAAATGCTATACTCTTTTGATTAGCTTGACATGAACTCTAAGATTAGTTCAACTTTTGAATGCGTTATTTGTGTATTTTCTTTTGTTATTTTAATGTAAAGAAGCAATCAATCGACTATCCTTTACTAGTAGGTTATAATCGCCCATAACATTTAATTTTTACACTATCACGACTTTGAACAAGAATCACTTGACCTTAATAAAACCAAAAAATTGGTGAAGTGCTAGTTGAAATCTTATAAGGGAGGGTTACGTTTATTGTTATTAGTCGGATTCAAAAAGTAGGTATTCGGGTTTTCGTTATATCTTTCCTACCAAATATGCCCGAAACATGTATTCTGTACAATTATTAGATTTATAGGTAATGTAGGGGAATTTATTTATTTACGGTACTACTTCGTTAATGAACTCGACTTTCTTATAAATTTTAAGCGTGTACATTGAACACAATTTTCTTTACTAACTATTGCTACTACTACGTAAAATGAAAAAGATAAGGTGAAGATTGGTAAAATAAGTTTATCGTACAAAGATAATAGGTATGTCTTATAATTTTAACAGACACATAAATTATGATTGACTTGTATAAACATGCACTTCTAAAGATAAGTTTATATTACGAGTATTTCATAGTGTACGCAGTTGGCCACTTTAATTTTTTAGTCAACTCTGTTTAGTGTATTTAATCTTAGTTACAATTGGAAGAAAATAACAAATAAATGACTTACAAAAAAAGTATATATGTACTTATGTACACGTATGCACGTAAGAAATTATATTTGTTTTTTTACGGCATGTAAATAAAAGCTTGTTTATTTTTTTCGTATTCTTCTCAGCTAACCTAATATCTATATCAAGGGGGTTCATAAAAAACAGTTCGCCCTCTTTGGGAGCCCGCCATATTGGATTTACAATGAAGTCACTTTTCTTATTGTGTTTAGCTCATTAAGCCCTTTCATTTGATGCCCATATCATAAGGGTCACTATTTAAATGATAAATCACTATTGTGTAAGGTCCGCCATATTGGACTGAAAATGGCGGGATTTAGGTAATTGTGCAGTCACGAAATCCAAACGTGTGTACCAAACACTCGGACACTGGGAAGTGGATCAAATTTAACTTGCGAGACTTGATTACAGATATACACCGGGACAGGTGAAATTAAATAAAAGCTTGTAATAATTTTTATTTTTATCGATATAAAATATGTGTTGTGTCTATAGAAATACCAGAATAAATATCTTCAATATAAAAGTCACTTCACACTATAGCTACTAAAGCGTTTAACGACTAACTTCATACTGTAGTCTTAATCTGTCGCATAGTAAAAAAATCACTCTCATCGTACTTTCTTTATTTTTCATAACGCACCAAAATTCTTATATAATAAAATATAATATGGAATTCGTTCTCGCTTTTTTCAACTGTCTAATAATAGTATATTTTAATAAAATATTAAATCATAGCTCAATTCATGCTTAGCACAAAGGTATATATATATATCTGGTGATGGTATGTGTGTGGTATAAATACACGGTTATCATTTAATAATCCTTTTTTGTAAAAACTAATTAGAAGATAATGATGTATTTTCTAAAACATGCGTAGTGTTAAAATAAAAATGCTATTTTTACAAAATGTATTATTACAGCGTACTTGTACAATGTATATATATATTTTTTTCTTTAACAATTTTTAAAACTGGCAACACAAACCATTTTTCTTTCATTTCCTCGATCGACGACGAGTGGTGGCGTTCGTTCGATCGCTTGGTCACGTTCACGTCATCTTTTTATATTCTAATGTCTGATTTTTGCATCCCACATGCTTAGGGGTAACCGAATTAAGAAGAAATCCAAGAATCCCCGCACGAGAAGAAAAGTACGAGTTAGAGTTGTAAAGTTAAATGTGAACTAGAAAGTGTGTGAACGAAGTCGCGAGGTGTCGTCCGTCCGGTTCGATCTGGATTTGAGCAGTTTGAACCAAGTGTCGGGCTCCTTTCCCTCGAATTCCTTTATCTAGTGGTGTGTTATAGATTATAAACGTTTTATTTATTGTTACATTGAAACTTTTGTTTGATCAACCAGTAATAAGTTACCCCGATCCAAAATGTCCGAGGAATCGTCAGCAGATCGTAACGTAGAGATATGGAAGATCAAAAAGTTGATCAAAAGCTTGGAAATGGCGAGAGGGTGAGTTAATTTTTCATTTATTCATGTGTTGATGACAGCGCAAACTTTTTGGCCACATGATTGGCGATATTGCCAACGAGGCTGCGTCATTACGTTGGTCATATGCGCGAGATGCATGCGCGGATTATAACCTCAGAAGATTATGATTAGAAATGCGCATTGTCTAGAAACCATTGTTCTGATTTTATATTCAATTATTTGTTGCTATGGTTGCACTTATAGCCACGTATATGACCAAGCGATTCTCGACTCTATTTCGCTAATTGCCGATTCCAAATGGAAACTTTTTGTATCCAGTCATAATGTGAAACATATGTTTCAAATAAAAAATAAATGTTCTGTCATTCTGTTAATATACAATTTTACTAATACATTTTATAACTAGAAAATTTTAATATATTATTTAAATCTTATCTTTTGTTAGTATCTTGAGTAATAAGAATGTTAAGTAGAAACCTTGTAAACTGTGTTTCATTAAACATAGATATCAATAACTCGATTAATTGAATTGAAATCAAATCAATTTTCTATCAAACCCTAGTAATGCAAATTATAAACAATTAGGAGGATGATTTTTAATTTTTACTATATGTATAGGTGTGTCAAATGTCATTGTTAGTGACATTTGTCAAGAGTACATAATATTCTGTACATGCAATGATTGGTTGAAATCTTATTCAACAGGTATTAATGTGTTATGTGTTAGCCATCCATAGCAATATATCAACTTCTTATATATATTAAAGACTAGTGACTGACCCTCGATTCAGGTTTGCCCCTAGTGAAAAAGAAAAACAAATCTATCCCACAGAAATCATACATTTTTCCAAGATAAAAAGTAACCTATATGTTATTCCAGACTACATCTCTGTGCCAAATTTCATTAAGATCTGTTCAGTCGTTCTGGCATGGAAGAGTAACAAACATCAATCCATCCTCACCAACTTTTCCATTTAGTATATTAATATGGATTAATAATATGTAATAGATTCTTTGTTAAAAACCCTAGCAACACTAAATAAAGGAACAAACTATGTAATTTGATTGATTAGTATGTAGTGTGGACGTAATTAGCATCTTTTCCACACTGAGGAAGTTAAATATTAAGTATTTTATTAAAACTAATTATGTAATTTGAAATCAAGGTTGCTAATTATAACTTGAAAGATCCAAACAAACAAGTTACTGAAAGAATATTTAACACATAATTATTGACTTTTAAAGGTCAATTATTAAGTATTTTATCTATATCCATACTAGTATTATAAATGTGAATGTGTGTTTGTTTTTTTGTCCTTCTTTCACATTGAGACAGAGTGACGGATTGGCTTGAATTTTTGTATGGAGATAGTTGGAGGGCTGGAGAGTGACATATGCTACTTTTTACTGCGGGAGATTATTTCATTCCTAAGGGAAAACTATCTTATTTCACCAATCTTGATGGAAGCATTATGTTCCATATCCTTTAATCTTATTCGATAAATCCTTACTAATAATATTAATGTGTAAGTTTGTGAAGACGGAATGGTTGAAATTTGGTACAGGGATAGATTATAGTCTGGAATAGTACATAGCACACATACGTTTTATCCCAGAAAAATGCATGGTTCCCATGGAATACATTTGTTATTGTCTAGGGATGAACCTGAAACGAAGCGAGGGTGAGTCACTTGTTGGCTATAAAGGAATACTATTATTATAGCAATCATGATCACGGAATAGTCTTGCCCGTGATCATGTAACTGTAAAGCATTTGAAACGTAAAACCTAAAACCAATATAATAAATACGCGAGTACATCCGAAAAGGCAGTTGATTCGCGAAAATCTAAGAAAGTATTATAATGTTGTAATTGGGAGTATATGACCTTTTTAGGTAAATATCATATTTTTTTTATTTTTTTTTTTTACAGGAACGGTACATCAATGATATCTCTAATAATACCGCCGAAAGATCAAATATCCCGAGTCTCCAAAATGTTAGCAGATGAATTTGGCACAGCATCCAACATCAAATCTCGTGTGAACCGTCTCTCTGTACTCGGCGCCATCACGTCTGTACAACATCGACTCAAGTTGTATACAAAAGGTATGTTATTTAACTATAGCAAACAACTAAAGATCTAGTTTTACTAGCTTAGCCCGCGGCTTCGACCGCTCAGTTTATTTACGTTAGGTAAACGTGGTGTTAGGTAATCTAGAACCTTTATCAATTAATTGACTTTATTTTTTTTTTAAATAGAACTGGTGGTTCCAGACGTTAGCACGTTCAAACATAAAAACTGCTCCTGTTGAGAATATCTCAGATACAAACTCAGCAGTTTTTTTTTAAAGACTTTTTGTTTACAACACTTTTTTTAATTTTAATAAATAAATAGTAAAAACCACATTTTAGAGACTAAACTTAGCAAACTTAGCGGGGATGTTCGGAAGTGGAGGACTCGGAAAGTTAAATATGAAAATTATATTACCATAGTTGTTCATGATCGTCCAGTCGTACCCAGACAGAGAGACAGACTAAAATTCTAAAAACTATAAATTCGGCCTCTCTTTCGATAATAATGAATATTTCAATTAAAATTTCCAAAAAAATATTTAATGTACAGATTCGACTCTAGAGTTTTATTATATGTATAGATTAATAGTGTAGAATATTTTCTTACTTGAAAATAAAAAAATATTATTAATAATAAAAGTTGTATTTTTTTAACAAATTAATAAAATGAATACCCGTCGATCACAAAGCAGTTTCCCGATTGTCATATAAAAGTACGTACATATGTATGTATGTATGTATGAAAGTTTAGAGCACCTGGTGCGCGTCTGTCTTCTCGCGGCACGCACGATTTCTCTGTCTAGATGCCTTCATTAGCCGACTCTATGAATACGTAGACTGTAATATAAGTGTAACTAGCGACCCGCCCTGACTTTATCCAGAGTATAAGAGAAACATACATACATTCATTTCATTTATGTACATACTAAAAAAGAAATTCATTTGAAATAAATCGAATGTTTCACAGCAATTACGGTCATGGGAGAGACTAATCGGGAACCAAAAATCAAAATACATTCGGAATATATCTAAAAAGATAGTTTTATTTCAAACTAGTTTCGTCCCTAGGTACGTTTTAACGGTTTATATACTGCGTTTTCCCGTGGGAATTAGATAATCTCCCGCAATAAAATGTAGCCTATGTCACTCTCTCTATTTCTCACAAAAAATCACGCCAATCCGTCACTCTATTTCGACGTTAAAGAAGGACAAACAAACTTTCACATTTATAATATTAGTATGGATGTCAGATATTCGCGTAAATGTAAGTAAGTATTAAAGTAATTCATATTCTACTCAAACACAATGTTATGTAAACGTAATACAAGCTCTGATATAACTCGACCAATTTCTTTATCGTTGCCAAGTCATTGATGTAATTATGAATGGCTTACATCAAAGGTTAAAGGGACTTATTGTTAGTACTAGCGACTCACCCTCACTTCGGTCGGGTTCGTCCTTAGCTTGCTGCCCCATACAGACTTTCATCCCCACTTTCACCTCCTTAAGTGATGATTTCCGGGATAAAAAGTATCCTATGATGCCTTCCCAGGGTCTCGAACTATCTTCTTACCTTTCATCTGAATCAGTTGAGTAGATCCAGAGATTACTCCCTACAACGTCACAAACTCACGAACTATACCTCTTTATAATATTAGTATAGTTATAAAGTCAGACGAGTGTTTTAGTTTTAAAGTGTGAATTAGTATTTGATAACTATGGTTTCGATATATCCATATTATATAAAACAAAAAAAAAACATTCTAAAAATATTTTTCTAGCAATGTTACTTTCTTTCTGGCAAGTGTTCTTTCTCTTTCCCTCACAACTATTCCCTATTAACTGTTCTTTTCTTTTATCAGCAACAATTTTGGACAATGATTTTTGACATTTGGCTCAGTTTGTAGTGACCCTACTTGCTGTGCTAGCGGTGGCAGGTTCGAGTCCCGTTGGGAGCATAAATTTGGGTGATGAGCACGAATGTTAATATTCTAGTCATGGGTGTTTATATTTATAATATGTATGTATTTAAAGATATGTGTAGTGTATGAACTATCTGGTCACCATAGCCTCGTAGCTTACCGTGGAACTAGATGGTGCTGTGTGTTAATGTACCAACATATTTATTATTATTATTTAAACTTAATATTTGATTGAGTTGAGATACGTACATACATCACTTATTTGCTTCCGTTGTTCGCAGTGCCACCAAACGGCCTGGTGATTTACTGCGGTACGATCGTCACAGAGGAAGGGAAAGAAAAGAAAGTTAACATCGATTTTGAACCGTTCAAACCGATAAACACATCGTTATATCTGTGCGATAACAAGTTCCACACGGAAGCTCTCACCGCTCTCCTGGCAGATGATAACAAGTTCGGTTTCATAGTGATGGACGGTAACGGCGCGCTGTTTGGTACGCTGCAGGGAAATACTCGTGAGGTGAGGGTTTTTTTTTTAATTTTTTTTTAGGGTTCCGTACGTCCAAAAGGTAATGGAACCTTTATAGGATCTCTTCGTTGGACATCTGTCTGTCTGTCAAGACTCTTTTTCTTTTTTCTAAGGAAGGTATGGGAGTTATCGATTTGAAATTAATGTCAAATACTCAGATCCTTGCAATAAATTGAACCTGTGAAAAAATCGATATTTTAAGTCAACGCAATCGTAAAATATGACCGTTTATGTTACATATTTTGACATTCGCAAGGGAATCTAAACTTAGGGTGCTTCTCGTTGACATAGAATCATGAAATTTGGCAACAAAATATGTTTTATAGCATCATTTAAGGGAAACATCGGAATACCGTAAATTTATAGTTACCTACATTGCAAAAAAAAAAATTATTTGTTGCGATTATAAACTTATTTTAATGTTTTATGCTACAGAACCCTCGGTGTGCGCACTGCACGTCTTTGTCTTTGTCAGATTGTTTTTTTTTAAAAACCTGAGCAATTCTAGAAACATAGTTTAGATTCCGCGTAAATAAAATTAAAACTCATGAAAATGGGAAAAAAATCCGCGTACAAAATAAAAATTTATTCTACTTATAATATCTAATATTCACATACATATAAATAATAAAGTATTTATTATATTCTATTATATTTAAATGTAAATATTTTACAGGTGCTCCACAAATTCACGGTGGACCTGCCCAAGAAGCACGGTCGAGGTGGTCAGTCGGCGTTGCGTTTCGCACGTCTCCGTATGGAGAAGCGGCACAACTACGTGCGCAAGGTGGCCGAGGTGGCCACGCAGCTGTTCATCAGCGCGGACAGGCCCAACGTGGCCGGCCTCATCCTGGCCGGTTCTGCCGACTTCAAAACCGAGCTGTCCCAGTCGGACATGTTCGATCCGGTGAGTTGTTTTTTTTTTTGTATTCAAACTTCTTTAGAATCGTTGCGATTTGAAACTCAATGAAACGGAAATGCGACACTAGAAAGAGATAAATACATATATAGGATTAAGCTGGCGAGAGAAAGAGATAGAATACATTGCCATGTTCGATTTTTGAGTTATAATCTATCAAGTATAATAGATATTAAGTATATACGAGTAAATAAGATATGTTTGATACAAGAATTGACGGAGTAAGGTTAGAAAGAATCGCGTTAATTGATATTTGTTTTGTGGGTCTGTCGGAGTGTTGTGTAAGCGGTAGATAAGATATTGTGGTTGTTTGGAATGAATGTAGCGAACTGTTATATAAATTATTATGTGTACTTCAGTGGCGAAGGGTGATATTTTAAGGTAATTGTAAGGGCAAGCCCATCAAAAACAAAAACAGACAAAAAAACTTAGAAATGTGATTGTTTGTAATGAAATTGGTCGATTTGTGTTTGGTTTTTTTGCATAATAAGACTTTTTTAATGTATGTAAAATATTAAAAAATAAAACTTCATAAAATATCACAAAAATATACTTGTAAATAAACAGTGAATCGCTATATATTAACTGATATAATATGATAGATTTTGATGAAATTTGGTATGATGATAGCTGGTTATCCGGGTCAATACATAGGATAGGTTTTGCTGCTCGAAAATATCTCATCTCTGAGAAATCTATACTAAACACCAAAACTTATACAAATATTTTGGAACAAACCTAAGTTTTGTAATAATTTAGTTATTATATGAATTGTTTAATTTTTAATTATTTATCTAAAAGGTAAGACGGTGGGAATCGTCTTATATGAACCCTTCGCCACTAGTCCACTTCACTACTGAGTTGTCTTACTTGGATATGTTTGGTCTGGTGGGTCTTTTTTTTTTAATTTTTTTTTTTTGCTTAATCTCACGCATATTTCGTGATTGAGCTATTGGTGGAATATATAATTGGTTTGATCGGGTGGGTTTAAAAAAAAAAATTAAGTTAGGGGTCATTCGAGTATTACGTATAAGAATTATAAGTAATTATTAACACCCCCCCCCCAGCCCCCCCCTCCCCCTCCCCCCTATAAGCAAAAGTGTGTCCCTGTAAGGTGCGTGTTAACAGGCTTTTCCTGGGCAAACTCGCTAGTTCATAGACCTTATCTATGCCTTCGGGCTAAGATGAAGGTCAAAAGTAAGCCCATTTCTAATTAAAAAAATGTAAGCAATGCTCTTACTACCCCCCCTCCTACGCTTACCTAAGCATTACATCTCAAATTTTAATTAATTATTTTAAATAAATAAATATTGCTAACGTAATCACCGTCCTCCAGCACATATGTAGATGGTGCTGTGTGTTAATGTCCCAACATATTTATTTTTATTATTTACCGAATGAGTTTTTAACACAGAATTATTGATTTTATATGTTGTTGTATAAAATACACATTTTACTTCAATAAAACTGAAAAAAATGTATTTTATAAATTTAATATGTATATTGTATATGTGTTTTTAAAGTAGAAGAAAAAATTCTACTGTAAAATACAAGAAGTGTGATATAAGACAGTGTTACAGAAAGGAGAATAGTAGGGGTACATATTAAATGCAGTTTGCGAGTCTTTTTTTTCTTTTGTGTGTGTGTGTATATTTGCGTGCGTGTGTGTAAGCGTACATGCGTGCGTGTGCCTCTGTGTATGTTTGTGTGTTTGTGTGAATTTCATATAGTGTCATATATCACAAAAAGTTAATAATACTACGAAGTTGTAACTAATAAAATAAATCTCTTTTCAGAGAAACATAATTGAGTTTATTTGATAAATATAAAAGTAAATAATTTTAGTCTTATATTTATATTCATATTATGTATGTTTGTTCCAGCGTCTTCAATCCAAAATCATAAAGTTGGTGGACGTCTCGTACGGCGGTGAGAACGGGTTCAACCAAGCGATCGAGCTGGCGGCCGAGTCGCTGCAGAATGTTAAGTTCATACAAGAGAAGAAGCTCATCGGCAGATACTTTGATGAAATCTCACAGGTATGCATTTTCTTTGTAATTTTAATTGTCATTCTCATTCCTGTTTTTTTTTAAATTGCACAGAATATAAAAAAAAATGTACAATTGATCGAAATCGAGCGACAAGTTTTTATATTATATAAATTGTGTAATGTAGTAAGTTGATGGGTTTGATTTAATTTAAAGTTTTATTAAAATATTTTTTCTTTTGCTATTAATTTATTTTTTAGTTTTTATTTTATTCGTATTACTTTCAGCAAACACTTTAATTTAATATCCATATTATGGAGCCCATAAAAAATATAGTTCTCCATCTTTGTGAATCCGCCATATTATAATGACGTCACTTTTCTTGTTATTTCGCTCATTAAGCCCTTCCATTTAATGCTCATATCATAAGGGTCCTGGGTCACTATAGAAATGTTAAATCCCCATTTTGTAACGTCCGCCATGTTGGATACAAAATGGCGGCATTTAGGTAATCGTGCAGTCATGAGAACCAAACGTGTGTGTCAAATTTCAGCTCAATTGGACACTTGCAAGATTTGATTACAGACACCGTGAAAGGTGAAACTAAAAAATAAAAGCATGTAATAAAACGGTTTAGGGGATTAAACTAAACAAGGTAACAGACAGACAGAGTTACCTTCGCATTTATAATATCAGTATGGATTATTATAAAAAACTACAAAAGTTATAGTGTCTGTTAGTTCTTCACATTCTCACGACTTAATCGATTTGAGTGAAACTCGAAGTAAATATAGTTAGTATTATGAACTAAAATTATAAGTCACTTTTAATCGATGCTCGGGGCAAGTATAATGTTATAGAAGCCGCGGGAAAGAATTAATTTTTGACCGACTTAAAAAGAAAGAAGTACTCCATATGACTATTATTGGTGTATCTGTGTGTTACTCTATATCTTTGTGTGATTATGGACGATATTTATGTTTTTGATCTTCAAGAACATACATTTAAAAAAATATATTCCATCTTTAAGGGAGGAACTGACTTTATTAAGTAAAACTATCTCTTCGGATTATTTCGCGGATTTGTTTTGATTTTTGGTTCCCGACGTTTTGAATGCTTTACAGCAACCATGGTCACGGGAGAGACTGAGGTGTTACATGTCTTGAAGGTATAGTTGTTACAGACAGCCTACCCACAATTAACAAAATGAAAATTGCACCAATTACATCACAATATTTTTTAACTTTAAACATTTTTATAATTTTAATTATAATTGAATATGGAAAATTATTTATTTAATTTTTGCTATTATTTTTTATAATGTCAAACATTCGCGTAAATCTAAGAAAGTATTAGGAGGAACTGACTTTTAGTACGAAGTTGTTGTTCTGCCCTTTTTAACGTCCCACTGCTGGGCACGGCCCTTCAATACGAGTGGGATTAAGCGCTGGCAAAGTACGGGTTAGCGGACTAAGCATGTCTTTTCAACGACTTGATAGTTTTTCTCAGACGTGCAGGTTTCCTCACGATGTTTTCCTTCACCGTAAGACAAGTGGTAATCATGTTGGGAATGATTCGCACATGGAAATGTCAGAAGCGCGAGTCTCGGGATTTGAACCGGCTTCCTTTCCCATTGTGCTACCACTGCCCAGTATGAAGTTATTGTATACAATAAAATAAATCTTTATGTAACAGACACAATGTTAATATAAAAAAAAACAAATAACCAATAAAGAATATAATATAGAATACTATAGTATTATATTTATGACGACAAGTTTGGCTCAGTTTGTAGTGACGCTACTAGCTGTGCCAGCGGTCGCGGGTTCGAGTCCCGCTGGGGCCATTCATTTGTGTGACGAGCACGAATATTTGTACTCCGGTCATGGATGTTTATATTTATAATATGTATGTATTTAAAGTTAGTGTGAGGCAGTGGTAGCCCAGTGGTAACGCGCTCGCTTGAGAAACCGAGTGAAGCGGGTTCAAATCCCGGGTCTCGCACCTTTGATATTTTCATGTGCGAATCATTTCTAACATGATTACCACTTGCCTTACGGTGAAGGAAAACATCGTGAGGAATCCTGCATGTCTGAGAGAACCTAGCAAGTTTTCGAAAGACATGTGAAGTCCGCCAACCCGCACTTGGCCAGCGTGGTGGACTATGGCCTGATCCCCCTCGTATTGAAGGGAGGCCCACCCCCAGCAGTGGGACGTTAAAAAGGGCTAAATGCATGTGTAGTGTATCAACTATCTGGTATCCATAACACAAGCCTCGTACCTTACCATGGAACTGATGAAAAACGGTTGCGTGCTCGACATAGACTAAAGAAGTTTATTAGATTCAGCATAGACAGATACAGAACATAAATTAAATGTTGCCAGTAGTTTACAATATACTTAAGTTAATACAATAATTAATAGATATATTTTGATACAATTTCAACACACCCCCTTAACAAAATATCGTACACTTTATCTAAATGAACATTACAAACATCAGCTAATATATATATATATATATATATATATATATATATATATATATATATATATATATAATTAACTTAATATATATATATATATATATATATATATATATATATATATATATATATATATATATATATATATATATATATATATATATTATAGTTCTGTGATGCCCAATGGCTCAAAAACTTACAAAAAATTGTATGTTAATATGAAAATACCAAAACATATTTAGCTTTATTTGTCGATGACTTCTTTATTTTTTCTAATTGTAAAAATGAAACAGAATGTATTAAAACTTTATTAAGAAGATTATTTATGTATGTATAATGTATATACAACAGTTCTAGTTGTCTTTGCCTAATCTATACACATAACAGGAACTAGATGGTGCATTGTGTTAATGTTCCAAAATATTTATTTATTTTTATGTTTGACGTATATAATTCCAGGACACTGGCAAGTACTGCTTCGGTGTGGACGACACTCTTCGCGCTCTCGAGCTTGGTGCGGTTGAAACACTCATTTGTTGGGAAAATCTTGATATTCAAAGGTAAATTTGATTCTTATTATATAAAAATTATTTTCACTAGTGTTTGACCGCGGCTTTGTCTATACGTCTTTCTTTGTCTATATGTCTTTATCAAAATAAAACCCCGAGTAAATTCTAAAAAAAAAAACACAATAAAACCGCAAGAAAAACCGAAAAAAAATCTAAAAAAAACGGAAAAAAAACCGAAAAAAATATTGCTTAAAATGTCAAATATTCGAGTAAATCTAAAAAAAGTAGTATGTAAAACTAAATATATTAAAAATGTTTTTTTTATTTATTCTAGATACGTCCTTAAATCTCACGCGACCAACCAAGAAACTATTTTGCATCTCACTCCCGAGCAAGAAAAGGACAAGTCACATTTCACAGATAAAGAAGTAAGTTTTATTTGCATTATATTTCTTTTATATATTATAATAATACTAGCGAAAAACAAAAAGTAATCTATCCCACGGGAACGCTGGATCCGTAAATTTTCCCAGGATAAAAAGTAACCTATGAAAAAAAATCTAAAAGATAATCTATCTCTTAAAGATATAATTTCATCCATGAAGGTGAAATAATGACTGTTTTAGTTAAAAATTAATTATTTTTACCCGACTGCGGCGAATTCCAAAGGAGAATTATGTGTTTGACCTATATGTGTGTTTGTATGTTCGATCTTATATTCCCTCGTAATTACTAAACGGCTAAACCTATTTGGATGATGCATACGTCGTTGGACTGGTCTTGAAAACGCAGGTGTCATAGGATAATATTATGGATATTATTAAAAATAAAAATGGTCGATTTCAGATGCCAATTTGTGTCTTATAATTTTTTTTTAATAATTAAATATGTTTCTGTGTGCCACAGAGTGGGGTGGAGCTCGAATTGGTGGAATGTCAACCGCTTTTAGAATGGCTCGCTAACAACTATAAGTCTTTCGGAGCTACATTGGAGATCATTACGGATAAGAGTCAAGAGGGCAGCCAGTTTGTACGCGGTTTTGGTGGGATTGGCGGTGAGTTTGATTTTTTTTATCCGTTTTTACCCTTCACCCATAAAAAGCTAGGATTTATTCAGACTTACCCCTTTTTTAACGGGTGTCACCCGTTAATTATTTTTGGGTAATTCATTTGAAATAGTCATAGTGAAACCTTCTTTTGTATTTATAAAAGTGAATATTTTATTTGTTTAAGTATTTATATGTACATATATATAATATGTACAGCTATGTAATTGATAACTAATGTTTTATAAATGAAAGATAGCATAAAAAAACTGTTTTTTTTTGTTATTTCTTTTCAATACAAACAGAAAATGTACTGCTTAAAAAGATTTTTTTTTTACTTTTATGGTATCTTTCAGTGAGTTATGTAAGCTAGAGGTGTGCTGGGAGTTAGGACACACTTGCCCCGTATTTGCTAGGATATACGCTATTAGTGTATTGAAAGGACCTTGCAATGTATATATTGTGTATATAGTTTATATATATTCGGATACAGATTAAAAATATCCTTATTAATATGATTTGACATATGTCATTATGACGTTTGATTTTTTTTTAATCTGGATGATGCAGACTGCGTAAATGTATAGTGAGTTTCTTTTGGTAATTATGTGTTTTAGTAATTAAATACATATGTCTATATTTACGATATAATTTATTGATTTTATAATCTATGGTTTGTTAGGCAGATGTAAATAATTAATTAGGTGTTGCCTGTATTTTTGTCAATACGTTCCATTTTACGCTTTTTATTAATATATATTTCAGCAACGATATATGGTAACTCGCGGTGATATTACTTTATATATTTTATTTAATATTAAACTTTCGAATCTATTGGCAAGTGTGTTTCTAAAAAAAAAGAAATCCAAAAGCTTCCCAGCGCACTTTAAATTGAAAATAAACTATACTAATTTTCTCTTTCTCCTTTTCTTGCTGCTCGGATGCCGTTGGATACGAAACATCGATTAACATAATCAAACATTCATAACATATCGATATCAATCATTTAATCGATTAAATTAACTAATTTCGAATAAATCATAATCGTAAAATCACGATTAATCGATACAATAATCGATTTTGTCGAATATTGATTGTAAATCGATTAGGTATATTACGTTACAAGGTGGACTTTCAATCGCTTCAACTAGACGAACCGCTGGACGACGTCGACCTCGACGACTACTAAATCGATTACGCAACTCGATAACCGTAGAATCGATAACTATAGATACTAAGATATATGCTTGCATGGATAATTTTAGACTGAACAGTTTAGGACGGTGTACGGGCGGGTGGAACGCGGCGTTTTATACGCTCATTTATTTGGTTTAACCTTGTTTTTAACGGATTGTTTTGTTGTTATTTTTTTCTATATTATTTTCAATAGGAAAAATCGGGATATTCCTTTTTGATTTTGTTTATTGTATTTTTTGATAATGCCATTAATCGCTAACATATTTGTTGTGGCAAACGTACTTAACCCATCGTTCTGATTTAAATATTTTTTTCTTATGATGTGTATTATATATTTGAATTGTGTGAATAAGAAAGGGAAAATAAAGTTTTATAGGATTCTTTTTCGATGTGTAACATCTATAGGCGCGTCTTGGCAGTAAGACCGACTCATGTTATTACAGCAAACGGTGTGGTGACGAATATAGACTGTCATACCATCATGCCTGTTCTACGCCATCGCTATTGACTCCCTAGTGTGTTTGCGCGCATATAGTTTAATCTTTAATTATTATTATAATTAAAATAATAAGAGAAATAAATTGATTTTATTAACGTAACGAAATTATGAATTCTAATATTAACATAGATGTTTCACATCTGCCGGGCGTCCCGTGACTGACAACTATTTTCTAAGATATACTTCTTTTGGCACGTTTGGAACAAGATATGAGAGTAAGATTTTTACGATGCGCGCGCACACCGACAGCCAAAACGCGACATGATGAAGTTAGCTGCATTCCTTTCACAAACAGAGAGTTATGACATACGTGATGAAATCTTTAGCTATTTTTGTTCTGTTACGCCAAAGAAGTGTAACTTACGTCCGTACATAAGTACACATATACACGTTTGTTTACACGAATCATAGCCACAATGATTGAGGAGCTTTGAAACCAAAATTGAATTGAATAATTGAGGAATTTAAAAAGCATTGTTACCACCCGCCCGTTACATGTCATCGCCTAACATCTTTTATCTTTATCTATATCTTTCTTCCTTCATTTTTTTTTCTATCTGTACTATTGCTTCTCTCTAAATCATTTGACACCTAGCACTACCTTTTTAAGGGTTCGTAGGGGGTTCAATTAGTGTTATATTTTTTTTCAGATTAAGTTGATGAGGGTTTTACGTCGTGATATTTAGTTTGAAGCGTATGTTATAAATGATTCGTTTTTAAAAATTAAAAAAAAAGTAGATGTTACAGTGTTAGGAGCTTAAAGTAGTTATGTATTGGAGTTTTTTTTGTACAAACACCGCAAAAAATGCTGAGACCGATTTTATTAGATTTTTTCTATTGTGTAGATAAGAGTTTGTGCTGAGTTGTATAGGTGATGCGCTCGCTTGGAAAGGCAAGTGCAGCAGGTTCGAAATTGGGTCTAGCACATTTGATATTTTCATGTGCCACCACTTGTCATAGGGTGAATGAAAACATCTTGAGGAGACCTGCATGTCTGAGAGAACCTAGCAAGTTTCCAAAAGACATTGATTAAGACCTGGTCATGATGTTGTAGGGAGGTCCATGCCCAACTGTGGGACGCTAAAAGGGCTGATTTATTATTTATTTATATATAGATTAAAAATATCTGAATTATATTAATTAATTAATTTATTTTTTACTGATAAGTTAGGTATAGTTATTTTAAAAAAGAAACTTTTTGTATATAAACAATTATTATATGACGTACTTACGTTGTTCAGTAATTTTTTAAATGAAAAAAAAAATGTTTTTTTTTTAATTCATGACAGAAGTAGAAGAGTTTTAAAATAAGTTGTTTTAGGGTTCGTTAAACCTTTGGTTAAATAGAATTTATATTAGATATAGATTTAGAGGGTTAGGGAATTAAAAAAAATTATGTGTGCTTATAGGGAACCCCCTACCCCCACTAACCCCCCACCATTTGTTAATTTTTTCCTTCTCAATAACAAATAACACCATATACCAACATTGCCTTAAGCAATATAGAAACGCCTTACATTAGACTTTATGGAAAGAAAGATTGGGTTTGGAACAGATTAAAAAAAATATACCTCTTTATTTTCTCAACAATATTATTATGTATAAATACACATTTTTTTCTCGTTTTTTTTTGTCTAAATAATTCTAATTTAAAAATTAAAATATTGCACACTGTACTATATTTGCTCGTATAAGTTTTGAGATTATTAATTTTAAAATATAAATTTTTATATCGAAATCCTTATTTTTTTTCGTTGGTTTCCTTCAAGTTTAATATTTATACTATAATTTTGTACTAAATTTTTCAAACGGCTTACATGAAGTGATTTCTACACGTTATTATTATTATTAATTTAATTGAATATTACCAATCTTTTTTAAATATAATAAAGCTAAAAATAAACATTTAAAACCTAAGATCTCTGATATCTGTGAAAGATATAATATACCTATGTATTTTTTCTTTTTAAAAACCCAATCTTTCTCTACCATCGTACAGCTGTTATTAGCTTTTAACATATAAATTGACGTATCCATCTGGAAATGTAGGTCTGCATGTCAAACTGTTAAAATTAGGTATTTTGTACGTTCATTAAACCTCTCTAAGGCCGGTTTAGATTAAGACGCTATACACTGTACACTCTGTGTATACACCCGAGGGTCTCTATGAATGCGAGTGTAAGTCTAATTGTGATTGCAACACGATAATTTGTGTGGTGTCAGCGGCTGTGGGAACACGTTGTGTCCGAGTGTCTGATGTAATTGAAAGGTTTCGAACTGGCTCGAAATTTTCAATGCACCGCACCGTGTAGAAGATAGTACTTAAAAATGAGTTTCACGCGGAGTAAGGAGTGTGGACAGTTCGGGTACAATTTTCGTATATTTATCATCAATCAAAAAAGTACTAGATAGACAATCATATGTAAAAGTTATCTGATAACTGTCACCGATTGTGTTTAGGTAATTGTTCTAGTTGAAATAAATATACCACAATGTAAATTGAACCTTAAATACAAACCTTAAAGTTGTTTTCACAAAAAAAATTACGACCAAGCCTTTCTACTTGACGCCGCCGCCGCCACGGCGGCACACCATTTTAAAAAAAGTAATTAAAAACTGTTTTTACGATGATTTCTTGACAAAACATCAGAAATTTAGAATATAGTAATAACAATAATATATAATGATAATATTGATACTTACCGAAGATATAAATCAATTCCTTTTTAGCGTCCAAGATGTGTGATTTTTGCAATTTTTAAACGAGCACCGAGGCATGCTTGCCGTCGGAGCGTTCGAATGCTACTAAATTAAAAGCGCGCTCAAATGTTCAAACGAGCGCTCATTCGGTGAGGGCATTTTTTTGACGCTTATTGTGTATCTAGTACTTTTTTGATCGATAACTTTTATGTACAGACACTAATACTCAGACGCTAAAATCATCATAAAAATACGAACAGTATAGAAAACGTTTTAACATTTATGTCGCAATTTGTGTCGTAATCTAAACCTACCTTAGATTCAGACCAATTTATTATAAGCTCTGTTACGTATGAGCGTATATACTATAGTGAGATCAATATGTCGTCATGCACGCTAGCCGTAGGCACCTTTTGATGGTCATAGATTTAAAAAGAATAAACTTGTACACTATTATTAAGATTTTTTTTAAAAAATACCGGGAATTAATAGGTTCCCAAAATGCAAAAAGTGTCTTTATTTAATAGTCTTTGTTACAGTTATACAATTAAATAAAATAAAATTTAAAAAATATCATTATGGTGTAGTGCAGACAACACTTAAAATTAAAAAAAAAAAAAACGTTAAGTTCGTTTCACAATAAATTTAAAAAATAAATAGCACTAAGTGAAAAAAATACTTTCTGACACTTAAGTTCTAGATTTTGAGTTTTTGAGGTTTTTAAAATAAAAAAAAATCAGGTTTGAAAATACACTGAAAGCGCTTCCTTTACACCATAAGTATTAAGCTTATTAAGCTTAACGCACAAATAGGGCTGTCTACGCAAAAAGGGCCTAACCCACAAATAAATTGATTTTAAATAACAGAAAATTATAAAAAGAAAATTTGATTGTAAGGTTTAGTTTTTTTTTTTTTTTACCAAGTTTAAAACTTATTTTACATTTTATTTAACATATATTTCATAATATATTATTCATTATTATTTTTCACTTCCTGTGTAATGTATTCTATCTCATTCTCTCGCCGGCTTGATCCTATATATTTATGTGTTTGTCTCTTTCTAGTGTCGTATTTTCGTTTCTTCGATTCTGAAGAAGTTTCACTTCAAAAAATATCTCAATTTTTTTTATAAATCTTAGGTTAGGCCATTTTTGCACTGACCGCTTGAAATTGTTTAGTAGTATAGAAAGAATATTGATGTCGTGAAAAAATATAATATAAAATAAAATTATACATCCCATATTAGATAGGAATGAAAATTATTAAATAGGCAGCTTAGTTATTAGTAAATGATAAAGTATTTTATACGTAGAAATAGGATTTGCTGGAAAATACAGCTTTTTTTTAGGTCTTTGCTCATTTTTTTTTAGGTTTTTTAAAATATTTTTATCAATTAAATTGCACTAAACATACAGTTCATATTACTTTATCGAGAAAATTTTATAGTAATACCGAAAAAAATGGCGGCCATTTTTTTTTTTTGAACTTGTCGCTCGTAATGAGACTAGTATGTATGAATTGAAGTCATTTAAATAAATAAAAAATATTAGCAATAGAATATCCTAAAGTGGCACATATTAGAGATATTTGACGTGCGCCATATCGAAACTACGCAATCGTTAAGAGATGAACCTATTACGTGTCAATATACGTTAGTTGTATTCATATAATAGTTTCTTTAGTTTATAATGAACGTGACACTCATGGGCATTATAATGCTAATATTTTTTTATTTGTTTAAGTACTTTCTATCATTTTATAACAATATCATTGTGAGCTGCTACTTTGAAAAAAAAAATCAAAATGGCGGCATATTTTTAATGACAACTCGAATAAAAATATACATATTCAATTTTTTTTTTGGTAAATGTTCAAATACATATATAGATAGCAATTTTGATTATTTATTAATATTTTATAAGCGAAATCATTGAGCAGCCTCAAAACATTAAAGTAATTATATTAAGCAATAACCGATGCCTTATCGATCTAAGATGTATGTATGTATTTTTGTAAAACAACACAAATGTAAGTTACATTTATGAATATTTAAAATGAAACAATTCAGTTCGTTGGAAATGAAGCGTTAAAATATAACAAAAAGCTTCGCTGTTTAATGGTAAAAATTTTTTCTAATGAATGTACATACATTCAGATATATAGCATAGTTACTTAACACGTCAGCTTTGACTATCACGCTGTCACGTGAAAGGAAGTGAAAGAAATATCCGTATCAAATCTATCACGTCGAACACGCTGTATAAGGGGGATGGTCTATTAATAAAAAAAAAAAGTGAATGCATTCGTTTTTTTTTTGTTACTAAAAAAATCAATACAGAAATACAAAGGAGTGTTTGGCGTAGAAGCAATATTTCTGTAGGGTATAGCTTATTAAGATAATAGTCGTGGGTTAGATTCCTGAACGGGGTAAACTTTAGTATTGTTCGTGACGATAAAGAAATACTTTTTATTTAATTTTACGATCACTAAAATGTTTATATGATGCGAATGAGATATACATTAGTTAGTGCTATTGCAAATGCCGAAATCGAAAGTATATATATATATATATATATATATATATATATATATATATATATATATATATATATATATATATATATAACGCAAATATCTCGTTTATGCTAACTTGTCCTGATTTACACCGTAATATAGTGTTCGTCTTAAATTCACAGAAGAATTAAAGGTGAAGAATAAGAGTTTATTTCTTTTACCCCATAAGGAGTAAAAAGTAGAGTTATCCCAGAGTGACTTAAAATACCACATGTACACTATTTTACACTTGTAGTTCTCTTTTGCTCCTTAATTATGATAAGAGATATGTTTCTGGTATTGCATACTGGTAGTAGTATGGTAGGCAGTAGTAGCCCAATGGTAACGCGCTCGCTTGGGAAACCGAGTGAAGTGGGTTCAATTCCCGGGTCTCGCACCTCTGATATTTTCAAGTGCGAATCATTTCCATGATTACCACTTGTCTTTAACGGTGAAACAACAAAACGTGAGGAAACCTGCATGTCTGAGAGAACCTAGCAAGGTTTCAAAAGACATGTGAAGTCCGCCAACCCGCACTTGGCCAGCATGGTGGACTATGGCCTGATCCCCTCGTACTGAAGGGAGGCCCGTGTCCAGCAGTGGGACGTTAAAAAGGGGCTGGATACAAATTGCATAATATGCGTAAACGCATATAATGTTAGATGTTAATAGGTTGCGAGTTTCTTCTCTGGTGCATTTAAATTAAGGACATATCGCGGAAAACTCTCTCTTTCTCTCTCTCTCTTCCAGGCTATATCCCACAGGTTAGTGGAGTCAGCCTGTCTTATTTTTCTTCTCGCTCTATCTTTATCGTCTTCGGAAATCCTGCATCTTCTTCATGCCCTTAGACACTGCATCTTTCCATCTAGTTTATATCACGGTAAACAAAACCTAATATTCATATATATCATGGAAAAATAACTCTTACTTCGTAGTCTTAAATGAAATGGCTTTTATATTGAATAACGACTAAAGATGGTCTGACACCACCTAACAATTATTGATTGACGCTTGATACAAAAGGTTATAATCCCCTAAAAATATGATGAAAATAATAGTTAAACACCGTCATGAGAAACTAGTTGTATTGCCTGACATACTCTGTACGAGTTTATGACAGAAAACCATATTAAAATTGGTCCATTCGCTTAGGTCTTGGAGATATAATGCCATAAAAAGCATACATACAGTTGTGAAATATATAAGCACTGTTGGTTTTTCGTCGACTCTGGTTGACTGTCACAAGGTTGTCGTTGCCTATAGACTAAGATCCAGAGTATTCCGTCTTTCACCCATCTGCTTAGTGGAAGAAGGGTCTGATTATTATTAAACGTTTTATAAAGAAAATATCATAATGTATTACGGTAATGGGTATTTTAAATAATAATTATAATAATGTGTCTATCTAAAATCAAATAGCTTTAAAGTTTTTTTTTATGTATTAATCTTCTTCTATACCACTTTAAATCGTATGTACGCGCGCAACGGTACTCATTTGCGTTGCCTTACTGTAATTTCAAAGTTATAAATTTTTGCCATACTTTATACTTTAAATTAATACCACATTTATTTGGTTTGGGTAAAAATAGTAATGGTTTTTTTTCCTTAAAGATAGCTTTGCCTAGATTTCTTATAACCCATCTGTATCATCTGTATTAATATAACACTTTCCATGCCTTAAGCAGATGGTTGAAGGGCGACCTAACTTCGGATTCTCTACTATCTTTGCATACACATATCAGTATTGCACATAAAAGTTATTCAAAATATCGATATTTTATTTTGAAAACAAAAACTGTACCTGAATTTTGCATAAAAAACTGTGCGATTTGGTGCCTTAACTATTTACAACATATTTGTTTTTTATTTACTCATAAAATAGGTTTTAATATTACAAATATACTGCCAATTTTACGTAAATAAATTTAAAAAAAAAATATTTTTGAATAAAAATGTCCGATTGTCTATGACGAGTGTTAATGCTTGAATAAATGTAACTTACGTTTGTATTATTAATGGCTTAAGATGGACTGCGCATATATATTATGAATTTCAATATTTACATAAATTTAAAAATATGCAAATATTTACAAACAGACATAGTTGCTATCAAACATTTAATTAAATATTTTCCTTCAAATCCTATATCTTTCTAGGGTAACATTGAATATTTACATTTTTTCATACAAAATGTGTTGCGCAGTCCAATTTTTGTCACTCGCCTAGATTTCCAGATGGATTAACCTTTTCGACAACAATATATCGATAACCATGATAGAAAGAGAAGCATACATAGCGTGAAATGTTGCTAGAAGAGAAAATATATTAAAAAATATATACATATATTCAATTAATTTTTCAGCATGGTACCACTAAAACTAGAATCTTAGTCTATTGTTTATATGAGTGCAATTATACTTTGAATTTTTTAATTAGGTGTGATATATATTAAATAATTTTAATTTAGATATAAGTTTGAACGAAATATACTATTGATTTTAAAATATGTAATTAAGGATTGTCATAATATGGATTGAAAGTGTATGCTTTTCTGGTTTATATATAAAAACGTTTGCAATGGTCTCCTTGTTTTCATTGGTCGTTTTTTTTTTTCAGTTAGTCTATGCGTTAACTAAAAAGGCTTGAAAGTCAAAGTTCAAAATTAGAAGCGTCAAATATATGAATATTTAATTATTTTATTATGACAAATAATAGACCAGTAGTGCGATAAATATAAAAAAAAATTATAGCTTCTCATATATTTTTTATTCATATTTTTGTTTGTTCACTTACTATTTATTATCTATGGCAAAGCTGTTTATGATAAACTAGCGGATCACTCTCACTTCGCTCGGGTTTGTCTCTGGTGAAAACCAAAATTAAATCTATCCCACGAGCGCCGTAATTTTTCCAAGATAAAAAGTAACCTATCTGCTATTCCAGACTATAATCTATTTCTGTGCCAAATTTCATCCAGATCCGTTCAGCAGTTCTGACGTGATTGAGTAACAAATATCCAAATATCCACACTTTCACATTTATAATAATAGAATAGATTTATGATTGAAAGTCTTTTTATTTAAATTACAAAAAAAGTTCCCGTGGGATAGATTTGTTTTTGTTTTTCTAGAAACGAACCCGAACGAAGCGAGGGTGAGTCGTTAGTAGCAATATAATTAAGTTAACATTTAAGTTATTTTTTGTGGCACTATATACATATTTTTCTTATATAATAATTCTAATCGGACTTGACGGTTTTTTCGTCATTAACATTTTATCATTAACATTCCTTTGAAAGCTGCATTTATTCCCATTTTGCGTTTTTACATCTAAACATTAAACTTAAATCGAAACGGTCACAAAAATTTCTTCCAAGCGCACCTGGATTCGAGGTAATAACTGTTTCTACGCTTGTGCATGGTCCTTTAGATTGTGTATTTTTTTTTCTTGTTTTGTTTTCTGAGATAGTCCCGTCCCATAAGTTATTAGAAAGTATATTATTATATTTTTTTTCTATAGATTTTTTTTAACTTTTTAAATCATTAATGTCTGATTAAATGTCACGTCATAGGTTTGATGTTCGCATGGCGTTAATGTTTGTTTTCATCATCAGCGAAATAAACTCCTGCGCTATTCGGTCATGACGTTTTACCTTGTCGGAACTAGACTATTTCGTGGTAAACATTCTCAACCACTGTGAATAATATCGTGAATGACAAAATTATACCGTGAATGATTTTTCAATCATGCGAGTGGAGTCGAGGGCATAAAATAGTTTGTCAAAATATAGTGAAATTTAATTTTTTTTTTTTGGAAATACAATTTTTTTTGCGGAGAATCTACATTAGTGTGTCTATTTTTGTAGTGTATTACTACTTTTTTTTCTTAATTTTTAAGCTATGTGCATGAATCATTTGTTTCACATTTTAAAATATCTCCTATAATTTGTTTGATCGTCTGTTTATCTTTTTTTTTAATTAACTTAATTTTATAAGCCAATTATTATAAGCTTTTTAGCGATAAGACTTTGAGTGTAAATTACTTACTAATTTTTAAAGGGGTTTTGGGAATCCATTAAATTCTTTTTTGAATTTGTATTATTTCATTAATTTTGAATTGCACAGATTTTTACCTGGCAGCAGTTAAGATAATAAAAAAAGTCAATATAATTTTAAATAAAATGGCAGAAATAATTATTCTAGCGCTTACCTCTGTTCTCATTAATGTTCAAAATAAGTTGAAAAAATGAAGTTTTTTTGTTTGCTTACAATGTTGGGGCGGAAACGAGATTTTATCTTAAATTTTAACAAAATACAAGATAAAATCGGTACACGCTTTATAATAATGTGTTTAATAACCGCAATAATCATTTAAAACCTTAACATTAAATACTTAAAACTGATCAAGAGATCGAGTGATTAAAAAAAAACAGAAATCACAGTCAAAGTCAAGACATTTAATTTTTTTTTATGTGTTATTTAATATTCTGTGCTTTTAAAGATAAATGAAAAAAAAAAAACAATGTTTACTAGTGAATCTTTTTATTATTTCATTTGGAGACTTATTTTTTTTATTTCGAAACAAATATGTAGTAGTTTATTTTTTATAGTTAAAAAACGAATAATTTTCGTCGTACTTTAAATTTTTTTAAATTCCAACGCACCAAAAAGCGGCATATTATTTTTTGTTATTTATTTTACATATAATTTTTTTTTAATTTGAATTCCATTTTTTTTTATTTAAATTAATTACATTTTTTTATTTATTTTACGTACAGATTTTTTTTAAATTATATTCCATATATATATTTTTTTATTTAAACTAATTTATAATCTATGGTTACAGGTTTGCTACGTTACAAGGTGGACTTCCAGTCAATGCAGTTGGACGATGAAGAGATCGACAATTTGTATGATATAGATGATTATTAGACTGACCTTTTTACTCGAGGAGTTTGCAATACAATATATTAATTAAAACTGTCTAAAATAATTTATTTTATCTATCCATCGATCAAAAAGTACTAGCGACAAGAACACAAACAGCGACAAAAAATGTCCTCACCGAATGAGCGCTCATTTGAACATTTGAGCGCGCCTTTATTTTTATGTAAACAACTTTAAGCTTTGCATTTAAGGTTCAATTTACATTGTTGTATATTTATTTCAACTAGAACAATTACCTAAACACAATTGGTGACAGTTTTAAGAGAACTTTTGTATGGGATTGTGTATCTAGCTAGTACTTTATTGATCGATCACCGCCGTGGTTATTAACATGCTCTCGTGACGGTCCCAAAGCAAGCACTCAATGTATGTAGGTAAAAATTAAAGGTCTGATTTTTAAGTCTTTAAAGTTATCGATTCGTAATTAAAATTAAAAAAAAATACAAAATTGTTTTTTTTTTTCTTTTTTAATCTGACAGATTATAATTTATTTGATGGATGACTTTTTAATCATTTGAAAATTGGTTGTTTTTGTTTAACAAAAAAAAAATGTGTTTTGGATATTTGTATTTTTGTTTTGGGATCGTCGATTTTTCATTTTTTTTCCATTCCTCAGCAATGTAAGTGGTGGCAGAGTGCCTTATGACTGTCTGTAGAAGAGTCTGTAGAATTAAATATCCATGTATTTTACAAACGTACAAATTTATTATTTTATGTGCGTTTGACAGCTGTTGTTTTTTTTGACAGGTTCGCATTTTCATCTCTGTTTTAACTTCTGTTTAAATATGGTTATTGTAGTCTAGGATCTGGCGGTGGAAAAGTTTTTTTTTTTTAATTTTTAAATTTATTAGCAAAGGAATGAATTTCTAAATCTCTTATTATACATATGTAATGAGGGATGGCCCTTATGGTATTATTGTGAAGGGCAAGCTTTTTCGCAGTTGGATTCTGGACTACTGGAAGTATTGTTTACATTTTAAAATTACAGAAATAAAAAAATTACGTTTAAATTTTGTTTTAATATTCGCCACTTATTTTATGATATATATTTAGTTTAAACTAGCTACTTACCCTCGCTTCGCTCGTATGTGTCCTTGGATACTTTTTAATTTTTTTGAACGAAATCCTAATTCTTTTTTTTTAAAGTTACTCCTTATAACATCACCTATCTGCCAGTGAAAGTCCCGTCAAAATCAGTCCAGCGGTTTCGGAGATTAGCCGGAACGTTTGTTTAGACAGACGAAAAAATAAAAAAGTGTGTTTCTTTTCGTATAAGTACCGTAAATAATAATCAAAATAAGATGTAAAAATAAATATTTTTAATAAAAAAAAATTACAGTATGTTTGGGACATAAAACACTAAGTTTTCACCAAATTCCGTGACGAGATTTTTTTTGTAAAAGATAAAAATAAAAAACCGAAAACTTGGTTATTTGGATTTCTCACATAAATTTTGAGGTTATATGAATGAAGTCAAAATAGGTAGGTGAAAAAAGTAAAAATACAAAAGTTGTAGATATTTTTATTACCTACAACTATGCCATTTAACATTTTTCCATAGGACTTGTAGTTTTGCTGGAAATCGAGATTAACCGTTTTTTACCCTTAAAAACTCACCCCCTCCCAATTCCCGACCTCAGACCGCCCGTAAATTATTTTTCTTTTCATTTTTGTTATATTCTCTTCCTTTTCCAATGGGTTTCATCCTACTATTATTTTTTTTGGTTTCAAAAATTATCGACCCTGTTCTATCTATCTCCACACCAAAAATCACGCCAATCCGTCACTCGTGTTTCGACGTTAAAGAAGGACAAACAAACAAACACACATTCATAATATTAGTATGGATGTATAATTTTCATTTATAGGTAAAATAATTGAATTGAGTTATTACTACATATTTTTTTCTAATCGGTTTTAATTTCTAAATCCCATCGCAATCTTTTTGTACCACTCTTATATATTATATGTATATATACTACTAGCTTGCTTCCCAATACAAAGTTTCATCCCCATTTTAACCCCCTTAAAGGACGATTTCCGGGATAAAAAGTATCCTATGTCCTTTCCAGGGTCTTAAACTATCTTCTAACCAAATTTCATCTAAATCGGTTCAGTAGATCCAGAGATTACCTCCTACAACGTCACAAACTACCTCTTTATAATATTAGTGTAGACTAGCGACTCTACTCGCTTCGCGCGTTCCCTAGGTACGTTTTAAATGCGAGTGAGGGTGAGTCACTAGTTTTTTTTAATGTTTGATGTGATATTTTTAAATTGACATAACTTTTTTATTTATGAACCGATTGAAATAAAACAAATACTTAATGTTAAGTGAAGCTTACCACAATAATTAGTGAAAATTGCACCGAAATCGGTTCAGCCGTTTCTGAGATTAACGCGCACAAACGCACAGACAAACAGACGAGAATTCTAAAAATCATTGTTTTAGGTTCAATTGCGTTCATAAGGACCCCCAATAATAGGTTTTTTCAAATATTTTCTATGTATAGACAGCCATCAGTTACAATTTTATTATATGTATACATAGATATAAAAATAAATGTCATTGCAGAAATAACATAATTTTATACACATACATAACTTAATTCAACAATTTAAGATAGTAGATAAGTAGCGTTTTATGTTAAACATAAAATCGATTTTGGTAAAAATCGATGTTACATGGGTGATAAAAATATTTTCATCAAAATATCTACATCTACACAATGAATTATAAAGAAATACACGTGTTTTAAATTTGTTTTACAGCAATTCCGTTTTTATGGGGGAATTTAAGGATATAACCAAAGTTAAACATCCGATGTTATCAACTCGATACTTCGATAACAGCTGTAACTTTTGGAACTCAAAATGTTTACATAAAACTTTTATGTACCTTCAAATATGTTCGTAAAAAAGATATCGCTTCAACGGTGTTTTGCTTGATGTCATTTTTTTCTTTAAATGTTAACGGATTTTAGTTATTTTGTTATCAAAATTGCTTCGCTCGGGTTCACCTTTAGGAAAACAAAAACAAACCTATCCCACGGGAACCGTATATTTTTCCGGGATAAAAAGTAGCCTATGTGTTATTCCAGGCTATAATCTATCTCTGTGCCAAATGGTCTACCAGGATAAGATAGGGTCCGCGGCCTCAGAAAGATATTTTGAAAATAACATTGGCAAGATACAAACTTACCATTAACACAATTTCACCCTCTCATTTTGCTGCGTTCTGGAGATAATTGATCAAATAGACTCTAAAGCGGTAATTTTTTAACTGTTTTTTTTTTAGAAAATTATTGCAGCTACACTAATGAAACAAAAACTATTCATTAGAGGAAATATTAGTCTACATTATATATTTTATAGATTTTTTCTATCGTATTTATTATAATTAAAAAAAAAACTTTTTTTATTAGTGGTACAATCACAGAAAAAAATGTAATGCAGCTTACCATGTCTAGTATTACCTACTACCAAAACAAATCATGAATATAAAATGGTTGCAACACATCCAAAAAAAATTTAAACCTGTAATGACAGTCACGGGTATTAATTTACATTTAACTTTTTATTTAACTGTTCATTGTTAGAATAATTAGAATTACCACAGATTGCTCATTTATGTATTATATATAAGTTGTAACTAAGTTTAAACTAAGAAAAAATTAAGATAGGTACATTTAGGAGATGATCAGTGGCACACCGACTGCAGTACCACCTACGGGGTCCAATTCTGTTTTCAAACCATCCAGGAGCCTATTGAAATATATGTACACACAAAATTTCATCCAAATCGGACCAGTTCTTTAGGTGAAGTAGGTTAACAAACACACGTACAGATGAATTATTTATATTAAGATATCTGTCTAATTTTTTTTATGGATATCACAATTTTGTTATTAATTGTTTGTTTAAAATAACTGACTATCGACTCGCCATCGCTTCGCTCGGGTTCATCCCTCGGTTTTCCCGTGGGAAAGAGATAATCTCCCGCGGTAAAAAGTAGCCTATGTCATTCTCCAGCCCTCCAACTATCTCCACACAGAAAATACGCCAATTTGCCTCTGTTTCAATGTGAAAGAAGGACAAACAAACACACTTTCACATTTATAATATTAGCATGGGTATGTAGTAAATTCTCAATTTTAAAAAACAGATACAGTATTTTTATTCAAAAACGAAGAGTGTTATCAGTAAGAACCAGGTGTTGTTCGAATCATACTCCAACAACAACTTTTGTACAAAAATACTTCACCACACCGAGAACGGACTGCGATTTGTACTGTAGTGTGGATATACTGTAGTGTGGATATATGCGGCCCTTATAGTACAAGCGGTTATAACGTTACTCTCTTTACCTATCAGTTTATTTCCTTGGACGACAAGTCGACACTCGCAGTGAGAGATCAGGTGCAGTGCTCTGCCTCAGCAGTCAGCCTATAACTGCTTCGGTGGTCTAGTCCCGGGTAAGTTCCTGGTCGAGCCAAGCTTAGTTATTGAGTCTTTCTGTTAATACTTTCTTAGATTTACGCGAATATTTGACATTTTAAATAAAACTATCTTTGTGGATTATTTCGCGGATTTATTTTGATTTTTGGTTCCCGACGTTTCGAATGCTTTACAGCGATCATGGTCACGGGAGAGACTGAGGTGTTAGATGTGTCTTAAGAAAGTCCCAATAACAGTCAGGAATTAAAAAGTTAGCGGTGTTTCACCCGCGTGCCTTGGAGAGCACGTAAACTCCCGACGGGATTACAGGTCTTGTGCCTGATCTCTCATCGTTTTTAACGAAGTATCGTCGTATTGAAATTTGAGACGGATTAAGATGAAATGTAAATATATATATATATATATATATATATATATATATATATATATATATATATATATATATATATATATATATATATATATATATATATATATATATAATAAATTTTAAACTGCCTCGGTGGTGTAGTGGCTAACATGTACGGCTGCACACCCGGAGGTCCTGGGTTCGAGTCCCGGGTCGGGCCAAGTTTAGTTATTGAGTCTTTCTGTATAAGTAAGCCTCAGTAACAGCCCGGAGTTGGGAAGTTGGCGGTATTTCACCCCCGTGCCTCGGAGAGCACGTAAAGCCGTCGGTCCTGCGCCTTAACTCTCACTGGTCGTGTCGAGCAGTCGTCCCACCGGAATATGAGAGTGACAGGAATAGAGAGTGCACTTGTGTCTGCGCGTACACTTGTGCACTATAATATCTCCTGCGCAGTTGGCTAGTCTCAATGAGATTGGCCGCCGTGGCCGGAATCGGTCGGGAGAACATCATCATCATATAAAGAGTCGCTAGTTAACCATAAATTAAATAAAAAACGTCAAATCTATTTCCAAATCCTATAAAAATAAAAATTTCAAACAAACTTTAATAATTTGTTCAAAAATATTAACTATTCAAAAGATAAAATAAAATTTCACAATTCGTAACTTGCCAAGTGGGTGGGGAACACCCTATCACATAAAAAAGAATCGTTGGACTATAGCGAGGGCGCTAGATATAAAGGAAGCCTGTCAAAATCAACCCGGTTGTGCAATGACACCTGGTTCAGTTGTGAAATTTTACTTATTTTATTCATACCCTTACGACCGGAAAAATTTCTTATGGGTTCCAACACTGCGAATAAATTTTAACATTATTACCTCTTGCTGGTTCGAAAAAAATTTACGGAAGCCCACATATCTGAGAGAAATTAACTGGTTTTTGAAAAAACATGCTCAATTCGCACCGTACTTGGCCAGCGTGGTGGCCTATGGCCTGATCCCCCTCCTATATCAATACGGGCCCTTCAGGTCCCGTGTCCAGCAATGGCTATAAAAGGGCTAAATTTTTATAATTTTTTTATTTATTTTTTATACGAACTTTTGAGACAGCTTTGTTAATTAAAAAAACAATTATCAAATTTACTATCATCTATACATATAATAAAATTCTGAGTCGAATCTGTACATTAAATATTTTTTGGAAAATCTTATTGAAATAGACATTATTATCGATACAGAGGCCGAATCTATAGTTTTTACAGTTTTTATTTGTCTGTCTGTCTAGGAACATATTAGGTATGAGAAAATCACTGGACAGATTTTGATGAAATTCGTTATGTTGATAGCTGGTTTATTCGAGAAAATATCTCATCTCTGAGAAATCTATACTAAACGTTAATACGTAACTAGGGTCGCGAGTCGTAGATATGGAGTGACATACAAAAACACAATCGAATTATTTCTTATAGCAGCTATAAGGTATCACTGTGACCATTTTTTTTAACGTTGGGAAATGCATTTACGCACGAGGTGTGGGACTCACCGGCAAAGCCAGTACTACCCACTAAAACCCAACAAAACCTTCCCCCGTCTTAATGGGGCGTCGCAGGATCGCTTACGCATTCAACTACGACGCCCCGACGGCAGGTCTGCCGAAGCAGACCACAACACCCACGGGGTTGCTCCAAGGTCCACTCTGCTATCAGAGAAGTACCAGGAGCAACCCGCATGGTACACCGCCCCCCGAAGAGGGCCACCTCCCACCGCCCACCGAAGCGGGCGACCTCCCTGTGCGTTTCTTGGCTTCGCGCCCGGCTGGTTTGCCGGGCACTACTGAGCCCCCCCACCACGACAAGGTGAACGCACGTTGGGAGGGACGGTATCACTGCGACCATGTCTGGTATATTAGTATCGTACTTAAATTCTTATTAAGAAGTCCAATTAAGAACCTATTCCTTTTGAAGTCGGTTAATTAAATAGCTCAATATATTTAGAAAAACGCACAAAGATATTCATCGGCAATTTCAAAAATCATTAAAAATGTCGATAACTGTCTCTTAGTCAGCTAACGTTGTGTTTACATGGCTTGATGGCTATCGGGCAATAAAATGTATTTTTAGGTAAATGTTCATAAATATTTTTTTTTTACTTTCATGTTTTATCTCTGAACACTATTGAAGCTTAAAACACGCCGATATGCGATATTCAGATTACCTTTTCAAATCTATACATATAATAAAATTGTAACTAAGCCGAATCTGTACATTAAATATTTTTTGGAAAATCTTTTTGAAATAGACATTATTATTGATACAGAGGCCAAATCTATAGTTTGTAAAATTTTTGTTTGTCTGTCTGTATGTCTGTCTGTCTTTTACCGCATCACAGAAAAACCACTGAAGGGATTTTGATGAAATTCGGTAGGGTGATAGCTGGTTATCCGGCTCACATTATAGGATACTTTTTACCGCGGGAAAATATCTCATTTCTGAGAAAAAATACAAAAACTGTATTTTAAGAGTATACTAATATGTAAAACCTAAGAATTTGGTTTTTGGTCATCTGAACGCGGGCGGAGCCGCGGGCAGTGCTAGTAAAGTATAATACTGTTTTAACAGTGTGGTTGGTAACCCTACTAATAGCATGAAGCCAAAAAGTTTGTTTGTAGTTTTAGCGCGAGCAAAGCCGTGGATTCTGCTAGTATAATCCGGGACGAACCCGCATATAAGAATAGACGCTAAAGGGCGATCCTATACAATATAAAAATTCAACACTTATCAGTTTATGGTGGAACTTTGTAGGTAATTTTGACTAAATAACCCACATCTCCAATTGACCGTTCAAAATTTCCATAGTATCGGAAGCAAAAACTCGAAAAGGTCGCACAAAAAATCTAATCACGAAATCTTTAGATTTGAAAGTTGTTTCGGTGTTTTTTACTTTCAGGGTCGAGTCTTTGTTTGAGAACTGTCACTGTTCAAAAACCGTGGCTGGAATCTAATGTAGTGATATACAAGCTTGTTACTGTGGCTTTCCTTGTGTATCTATCTAATATTTTTGTATCATCCTCAATTAATTAAAATAACATCAGACTTATATTTTCACATTATATATGTATATACAGTCGCTTGGGAAACCGAGTAAAGCGGGTTCGAATCCCGTGTCTCGCACTTCTGATATTTTCATGTGCGAGTCATTTCCAACATTATTATCACTTGTCTTACGGTATGAAAACATCGTGAGGAAACCTGGATGTCTGAGAGAACCTAGAAAGTTCTCGAAAGACATCCGCACTTGGCAAGCGTGGTCGACTATGGACTGATCTCCCTCGTATTCCAGGGTGCCCAGCAGTGGGACGTTAAAAGGTCTGAATGCACATATACATACATATGTAAAAATTTGTGTATGTATGTTTGTTACTCCTTTAGGCTTAAACGGCTGGACGAATTTGGATGTTTAGTACACAGATAGACTGTGACCTGGAAGACACATAGGCTACTTAAGTAGTTACATTGGACATTTAAGGACGCACTCGAGCAAAACGACGGTAAGTCACTAGTGTAGATAAAAGTTTAACCAACCCAATCCAAATTTCAAACCACCTCCGTAACAAAATTTTTTTGTTTATTTGCATAAGCGTGTCGAAAACAACTAAATGAATTTCAACAAAACATTTTATACATTATTAATCTATTAGGTTTTCGTACAATATCATATCAAGAGTTATATGTTTGTCCATAGACTTAGTTTAATTTTTATATTCGTTTAACTAGCGACTCACCCTCGGTTGATTCCCCGTACAAACTTTCATCCCCATTCTCACCCCCTTAAGGGATCATTTCCGAGATAAAAAAAAATCCTATGACCTTCCTAGGGTCTCAAACTATCTTCTTGCCGAATTTCATCTATATCGGTTCAGTAGATCCAGAGATTACCCCCTACAACGTCGCAAACTCACAATTCACAAACTTTCCTCTTTATAATATTAGTATAGATTAATTAGTAGATATTGGGTAATGCATTTGCACATACCACCTGTATACATACAGGTGGAAATGGGGGATTCAGCGGCTAGAAAAATCAGTACTACCCACTGAAACCCAAAACCTTCCACCGTCTTAATGGGGCGTCGCAGGATCACTTACGCACTCAACTACGACGCCCCGACGGCAGGTCTGCCGAAGAAGACCACAACAGGTAACCAAGGGATTGCTCCAACAGTCCACTGCTGTCAGAGAAGTACCAGGGGCAGTCCGTATGATCCACCGAAGTGGGTTACCTTCCAGTGTATCTCTTGGCTTCGTGCCCGGCTGCGTTACCAGTCACCAATGAGGATGGGAATTGTAGTGTAGCTCTACCACATCTATACAGATAAATAAAAGTGTCTGTTTGTAATTACAAAATAACAGCTTTTTACTAAATGCATATTAAATTATATACGGTACTTCTAAGAAAAACACAATTTATTAAATTTTTGTCTGTCAATCTATCTGTCTGTCTGTTTGTTCTGGTCAATCTCCGAAACGGCTGGACTGATTTTGACGGGGCTTTCACTGGCAGATAGCTGATGTTATAAGGAGTAACTTAGGCTACTTTTATTTTGAAAAAAGAAAATAAAACGTACCTAGAAACGAACCCGACCGAAGCGAGGGTAAGATTCTAGTTAGTTTTTATTCTAGTTAGTTTATTCTTAGAAATATTTAAAAGTTTTTTTTAAGTTAATAATGAGCTTAGACACTCAGTTGTTAATTTTATTTGACGACACGTTTGGCTGAGTTTGTAGTGACCCTACTTGCTGTGCCATCGGTCGCGGGTTCGAGTCCCGCTGGGGGCATTCATTTGTGTGATGAGCACGAATGTTTGTACTCCAGTCGTGGGTGGTTATATTTATAATATGTATGTATTTAAAGTTATATATGTGTAGTGTATTAACTATCTGGTATCCATAACACAAGCCTCGTAGCTTACCATGGAACTAGATGGCGCTGTGTGTTAATGTCCCAACATATTTATATTAAATAAACATAGATTATTCATTTCATATACGCTATATAGTTAAATATGCTAAGCCGAAATTATCAAAAACAATAATTATTAAAAAAAATCAAATCTATACAGATAAATAAAATTAAAGTGTCTGTTTTTGATGTCAAAATAATAGTTTTTTACTAAATGCATATATACGGTACTTATAAGAAAAACGCAATTTTTAAAATTTTTGTCTGTCTGCCCGTCCGTTTGTTTGTTTCGGCTAATCTTTGAAACGGCTGGACAGATTTTGACGGGACTTTCATTGGCAATATATAAAGCAGGCAGATTTAAATTGTAACTAGGGGCGAACCCTAACGAAGCTCACCCATCCGGAGGTCCTGGGTTCCAGTCCCGGGTCGAACCAAGTTTCTTTATTGAGTCCTTTTGATTAGTAAGCCTCAGTAACAGCCCGGAGTTGGGAAGTTGGCGGTGTTTCACCCCCGTGCCTCGGAGAGCACGTAAAGCCGTCGGTCCTGCGCCTTAACTCTCACTGGTCGTGTCTCGCGTCGTCCCACCGGAGTATGAGAGTGACAGGGATAGAGAGTGCACGTTGTGTCTGCGCGTACACTTGTGCACTATAATATCTCCTGTGCAGTTGGCTAGTCTCAATGAGATTGGCCGCCGTGGCCGGAATCGATCGAGAGTGCATTTATTATTATTGGTAAATCAAATTAAGCGACAGAAAGTCGCTGGTTAGGAAAAATACTAAATAGAAATAAAACGCGGGCGACGCAGCAGGCATTACTAGTCTAGTTTTAAATATTCATCTTATTTTATCAAATTATTAGCTTAAATACTAATTTAAATAAGTTGTTTTTTTTACACCTAAGTTCAACGAACGCGCGAGTTTTACGAATATACATATACAGGCTGGGTCTAAAAAGTGACGCCATTTTTTTTTAGATTCCTCACATTTGTACCCTATGTATGTATTATATGTTCCGCGATTTTTCGTAGTTTGGAAGTTATGATTTTTTTAATGTGTATTTGCGAATTTTCCACCGGAGTAAATTAAAAAAATCATAACTTGTTTAAATTTTAGTAAAAAAATTTTGGTGTTCTTTTCTGCAACATGATCGTCTTGAATCACTCCTACGTTATAATAACTACACAACGCTCTTCATTATAAGTTCCCAAAAAAGGGTCGAAAGTGAAAAATTTTGGGTTTGAGTTGGACGAAGTTAAATTTTCAAAATTCTCTTAACAATACAAAATGAACGTTTCATAGATTCAAAGTACTTTTAAAAACGTGGGCAATTTTTTAGCTTACCAAATAAGAAAAAAAAGTTGTTCCTAATAGGCGATTTTACGTTGAAATCGACTTTCGAACTTTGTTACGTGATAATGCATTAAGAAAAAATTAGTCCGAAAAATTGATTTAGCTATTGTTTTCGACCTTATCATCAACATTAGTAAGGAACTGTCAAAGGCATTCAAATTATGTCAAATTGAACGATCCTTGAAATATTTTTTTTTGTAAAAGAAAATACTTTTGTGCCTTTTTTTGTGTTATGATAACATAATAACTTCGAAAGGAGAGAAATAGGACTAATTGAGAGGAGTAGCAACAAAAATCCAAGAAAATTCAAGCGCTTTCCATCGATAAAATTTTTTTTGTGTGCCGAAGTTGAAGGACATCATTTTGAAAATGTGCTTTAGTAAATTAATTTAACCTAATTTGTGTCTTATTTTTTTATTGATCCTAAAAATAAAGCAAAATAATCATATTAATAAATAAAAACTGTATTTTTGTAAAATATTTAATTGAACAACATACATTTAATAATTTAAATAAAACTATCTTTTCGGATTTTTACGCGGATTTATTTTGGGTTTTGGTTCCTGACGTTTTAAATCCTTTACAGCAAGTATTGCCCGCGGCTCCGCTCGCGTTCAGGTGACCAAAAACCAAATTCTTAGGCTTTATATATTAGTATACTCTTAAATTACAGTTTTGTATTTTTGCTCGGAAATGAGATATTTTCGCGCGGTACAAAGTATCCTATATGTTGACCCGAATAACCAGCTATCATCATACCAAATTTCATCAAAATCCCTCCAGTGGTTTTTCTGTGATGCGGTAACAGACAGACAAACAGACAGAATGACAAAAATCTTAAAACTATAGATTGAGCCTCTGTATCGATAATAATATTTATTTCAATAAGATTTTCCAAAAAATATTTAATGTACAGATTCGGCTTAGTTACAATTTTTATTATATGTATAGATGTCAAATACTCGCGCAAAGTAATCTAAAAATTTTCTTTAATATATTATTTAATTTAAAATTAATTTAAAATTACAACCTATAAAATGTTAATATAGCAGGTTTTAGACATTTTGTAATTTATCAAAACTATCTTTCCTTATTGTCGTTGACGAAATGTTGGGAACAAAAACTCATATTAAAACCACTATCCATACTAATATTGTAAACGTGAAAGTATGTTTGTCTGTTTGTTTGTTTGTGTTTCTTTGTTTGTCTTTCTTTTACATCTAAACGGAGTGACGGATTGGCGTGATTTTTGGTGTGAAGATAATTGAAGAGCTGGAGAGTGACATAGGCATTCCCACGGGATCACAGGTTATATACAATACAACGCAAAAAAATATTTATGATCAGAATTATTTGTAATTTGGTAATTATTTATGCTCTTCAATACAATTGAAGAAATACGTATTTTAGCATGTTTCGAAATTTATCCCATAAGGGGGTAAAATCGGGGATGAAAGTTTGTATGAAAACTACCTTTTTAGAGTTTGTTTTTGTAGTTTTAGCGCGAAGGAAACAAGCCGAGGGTTCTACTAGTAATAAATAACTTGTTTCATTAAAATGTCAAATATTCACGTACCTACATCATATTGTAGGGGGAATGATGGCAGCTTTTTTTACCGATTTCCGACATTTTAATTTTTTCGTCATTTAATAATTATATATATATATATATATATATATATATATATATATATATATATATATATATATATATGCCTTTAAAACCCTCCACTGAAAAGATGCGAATAAGTTGACAAAGGAACACTATGATGAAGTCGAAGATGTTTTATATTTGCTGCTTTTGTATTTTGTAAATTATTTCTTTATTTATAGCTAGAAAGAAATATTTAGTTTTAACTAACAAAAAATACTTTTAAACATAAAAGTGTTATAACTCCCTGTCTTTAAAACCTAGATTTTGATACAATAGATATTTTTTTTCAAAGAAATTGGCGCCTGAAATTCGCTATTTGGATTTTAATAAGATTCATGTATCTTATGACACTCGCGTTATGAAGATGATTTTAGTGACGTATGAATCATAAAAATCGGTTTAGCCGCTTATTAATTATGAGGGATGTACAGGATCGGACATACATAATGTACATACAAGTCAAACACATAACCCACCTTGGGCTTCGCCGCAGTGGGGAAAAAATTAATGGCAATATTTTTTTCTAGACCCATTATATTACCTTAAAGTCCGCGTTCAGATGACCAAAAACCAAATTCTTAGGTTTTACATATTAGTATCATCTTAAAATGCAGATTTTGTATTTTTTCTCAGAAATGAGATATTTTCCCGAGGTAAAAAATATCCTATATGTTGACCCGGATAACCAGCTATCATCGTACTAAGTTTCATCAAAATCCCTCCAGTGATTTTTCCGTGATGCGGTGACAGACAGACAGACAAAAATTCTAAAAACTATAGATGCGGCCTCTGTATCGATAATAGTGACTATTTCAATAAGATTTTCCAAAAAATATTTAATGTACAGATTCGGCTTAGTTACAATTTTATTATATGCATAGATAATTTGAGACATCTTCTTCTTCTCTAATATATAAAATTCTCGTGTCACAGTGTTTGTAACCAAACTCCTCCGGAACAGCTTGACCGATTCTTATGAAATTTTGTTTGTATATTCAGTAAGTCTGAGAGTAGGACGTAAACTATTTTCCATACGCCTATGTGATAAGGGTGGCCATCTCAAAAAAAAAATATATATTTTTTTAAACAAATTTTTTTATTATAGTTTTGTTTTATGATTCAACATTAAAAAATACATATAAACCTAAATTTTCACTAGGGACGAACCCGAGCAGAGCGAGGATGAGTCGCTAGTATAAATCTTATATAAATAAAAATGAATGTTGGTAAGCGCATAACTCAAGAATGGCTGGACCAATTCGGCAAACATTTTTTTTCGTATGTTCCTTAAGGTCCACAGAAGGTTTTAATAAAGAGAAAAAATGAAAAATTACCAAAAAAAAATTTAAATGTATATGGCTTACGCTGGGTAATAACTATTTATATCTATTTAAAACGTACCTAGCGACGAACCCGAGCGAAGCGAGGATGAGTCGCTAGTATATGTATAAATATTTCGTGTCTCGGTATTTGTTGTCGCACTCATCCGAAACGGTCGACCGATTATAATGTTTTTTTTGTATATTTGGTAGGTATGAGGATAGGTCGTAAAGTATTTTTCACCCTCCTACCCCCATTCCCCATTTTTTAAGTAACTAGGGGCGAACCCGAGCGGAGCGAGAGTGAGTCGCTAGTAATCTGAACATATAATGAAATTGTAACTAAGCCGAATCTCTACATTAAATATTTTTTGGAAAATCTTATTGAAATACACATTATTATCGATACAGAGGCCGAATCTATAGTTCTTAGAATTTTTGTCTGTCTGTCTGTTACCGCATCACGTGTGCGGACGTATACATCAACCACTGGAATGATTTTGATGAAATTTGGTATGACGATAGCTGGTTATCCTGGTCAACATATAGGATACTTTTTACCGCGGGAAAATATCTCATCTCTAAGAAATCTATACTGAAGGTTAAAACGTAAGTAGGGACGAACCCGAGCGGAGCGAGGGTGAATCGTTAGTATATAAATAAATGTTTATATTTATGTGCAAGAAACAAAAACTGGTGCGTTGATCCCATTCTTGCTTATCTAGTTTTTATTATGGTAATATTATTTATATGCTAAAGTAAGTTTTTTATATATATATTTTTTTGGTTCTATATGATGCTAATATTATCGGATTTACATACGCCACTATTTTTAGTATTTAAAGTAGTACCGTGGGATAAATGATAACCCGATACGAGATTGGCTTCAAATACATATATTGAAACAAGAATTTCCCGCGTCTCCGCTTAGGTTTTTTGTAGAATTAATCCGCGTAGGTCGGTAATGTGATGAAAGTAAAAGCCTATAATAATCTTCCCCTATAAATCTATACATATAATAAAATTGTAACGAAGCCGAATCTGTACATTAAATATTTTTTGGAAAATCTTATTGAAATAAACATTACTATCGATACAGAGGCCGAATCTATAGTTTTTAGAATTTTCGTCTGTCTGTCTGATACCGCATCACAGAAAAATCACTGGAGGGATTTTGATGAAATTTTGGTATGGTGATAGCTGGTTATCTGGATCAACATATAGGATACTTTTTACCACGCGAAAATGTCTCATTTCTGAGAAAAAATACAAAAACTGTAATGTAAGAGTATACTAATATGTAAAAAGGATTTGGTTTTTGGTCATCTGAACGCGGGCGGAGCCGCGGGCAATGTTAGTAGGCTATAAAACGCAAAAATATGTTTTTTAATCGGACCAGTAGTACATCTAGAGATAAGCAAACAAACAAACGTACAAACAAGCAAGCAAACGAACGAACCAACAAACAATCAAAAAAACTTTATACATTGTATATATTATGTATGTAAATTATTTTTTACATGTGTTTTTTTGTTACCCTCCAACAAAGATATTGCTAATAGCATGGAATTAACATAAGCTACTATTTCTGGTATTTTAAGTAAATATTACCGTATAATAACTAACAAACCGACATTTTAGCTGCAAATATATGTATGTACATACTAGCGACTCACCTTCGCTCCGCTTGGGTTCGTTCATAGTTACATTATAAAAGTTAGTATAGATTTCTCAGAGATGAGATATTTTCCTGTACCAAAAGTATCTTACATTTTGACCCGGATAACCAGCTATCGTCATACTAAATTTCATAAAAATCCCTCCAGTGGTTTTCTCGTGATGCGGTAACAGACAGACAAACAGACTAAAATTCTAAAAACTATAGATTCGGCCTCTGTATCGATAGTAATGACTATTTCAATAATATTTTACAAAAACTAATGTACAGATTCGACTCAGAATTAACTGAGCTTAGCAACAATCAGTCATAGTTATTAATCTATACTAATATTATAAAGAGGTAAAGTTTGTGAGTTTGTGACGTTGTAGGGGGTAATCTCTGGATCTACTGAACCGATTTAGATGAAATTTTGTAAGAAGATAGTTTGAGATCCTGGGAAGGACATATGATACTTTTTATCCCCGAAAACATTCCTTAAGGGGGTGAAAATGAAGATGAAGTAAGCTATAAGTATAATAATAAAAGCTAAAATTATAATAATATTTCATAGACTATCTAAAGTTCATTCAAACGTTTCATATTACAATTAACAAAATATCCATATAAATAAAAAGGAATGTACTGAAATGAAATGAAATAAACTATACTCGTATTCAATTAGATTTATGACAAGTGCTTTTGAATCGTAAAATTTAATGTAAGCGGCAGTGTAGTCAGTCCGTGAGGAAGCTACCATCGGCTGGAAAGCAGTTCTGCTGAGAAGAACCGGCGAGAAACACATTTGCTCTTTTAAATATCGAAGTTACATTTATTTTATTAACATAACAATATAGATAGACCGCATACGAGTCAATATCTCTCAATTTCAGACATTTTCATCACCAAGAAACTCTTTGAAAGTGTAATACGCTTTGCTCATTAAAATATTTTTAATTTTATCTTTAAATTTTTTGGAAAGATAAATCTGGGACATTTTGTGGAATCTTATTATATATGCGTATACTCGAGCCCATAAAGGATTTATTCACCTTTTGGAGTCGAAATCTAGGCGTAACAAGTTTATTTCTATTCTTAGTGTTTATTGTGTGACTGTTTTTCACATAATTATTTAAATTCTTACGAACAAGTAATATATTAATTACACAGTATATATTGTGACGCAACCGTTAGGATACCAATTTTTTTGAAAATATCTCGCCAGGAATCCCGAGCTCTTAGATCATAAATAACCCGTACTGCTCTTTTTTGAAGAATAGTATCGAATTAATCTCCCTAGGACTGCCCCAAAGAAGTATTCCGTAAGGTAAAATACTATGAAAATAACATGGTGATGATGATGATGATGTTCTCCTAGCCGATTCCAGCTACGGCGGCCAATCTCATTGAGACTAGCCAACTGCGCAGGAGATATTATAGTGCACAAGTGTACGCGCAGACACAACGTGCACTCTCTATTCCTGTCACTCTCATACTCCGGTGGGACGACCGCTCGACACGACCGGTGAGAGTTAAGGCGCAGGACCGACGGCTTTACGTGCTCTCCGAGGCACGGGGGTGAAACACCGCCAACTTCCAAACTCCAGGCTGTTACTGAGACTTACTATACAGAAAGACTCAATAACTAAACTTGGCCCGACCCGGGACTCGAACCCAGGACCTCCGGGTGTGCAGCCGTACATGCTAGCCACTACACCACCGAGGCAGTTAAGATATGAAAATAACAAATATATGGAAGTCGGGTAGTATTTATATCCGTTAAGTTTTTAACTTTCCTAACTGCATAGACGGCGGAGCCGAGTTTACCTGCAAGTGTTGAGAGGTGGTTCCACTGGAGTTTGGAGTCTTGTGTTATACAAAAAAAATACTGCTGATTCAGTTATTTACAGGGTTTATTATTAATAATTAGGACAAAATTCTACTTTTTTACGTTAGCCAATGTTAATTCGACATTTTTTTTTTTTTGGCATTTTAACACTGGGTTATTTTCAAACTGGCGAAGACCTTCGTCATAATAAGGTTTAAAAATTAACTTTAAAAATTAGGGAGGTATCATCGGCAAAGAGTACGATATCGCATAATTTGTTTATGTAGAAAGGTAAATCATTAATATACAGGGTCATTTTTAATTTACTGAAAACCTTTTGGGAATATACTATTTACATCATAACAACAACGTCTGTAACAAGAAAAAAAAATATTTCTTAAATTTTTATTTTCATACAAAAATAAAAATATTTTTATTGCACCTTCTAAACGGTAAAGTTCTAGCATCTGGCCGAGTTTAAATGAGTCAGGACCACTTCCTACACCCCTCCACCCTCCCCCTCCACCCCTCCCCCTCTATCCCTCCCCCTCCACCCCTCCCCCTCCACCGGTCACGCACTTTCTTTTGCTAATTGCTGGACTATTACCGGTTAGAAGGAGCAATAAAAATACTTATATTTTTGTAAAATTTAAGAAATATTTTTTTTTCTTACAGATGTTATTGTTATGATGTAAACAGTATATTCCCAAAAGGTTTTCAGTAAATTAAAAATGACCCTGTATATTAAGAATAAAAAGGGGCCGATTGTGATGAAACTCTAGTAAGTTATTCTGTATACGCCTGCAAAGGTTCCTGGCGTAAAAATAAAACAAGTTTCTTTGGACTTCCGCTTTTTGGTCGTATTTGACGCGATAGCTTATAGATTATTGTGCTCTTTAAAAAATTTATAAAACTTCTATGTCAAAAAAATATATGGTTTTCTGTTAAAAAATATGATTATACGCGGTGGGCGCGGACAGCATTAGTCGTAAAATGATTGTTCCTGTTCTTGACTTAATAGCTCCTACAATTACATCAATTTTAAATTCCTCCTTACTTTCCCATAAGTTTCCTACTGCCTGGAAAGATGGTCAAGTAATTCCCATTCCAAAAAAGTCTAATCCATCTTCTTTTGCTGACTACCGTCCTATATCCATTCTCCCTTTCCTATCGAAAGTACTGGAGCGTCTTGTGCATCGACAGTTAAGCACGTTTCTTTTTAATCATAATCTTTTAAACTCCTTTCAATCCGGATTCCGCATCGGTCATAGTACGACTACTGCATTGGTCAAAATCACTGATGATATTAGAGAGGGTATGGACAGTCAGAAGGTTACCGTGATGGTACTATTAGACTTCAGTAATGCCTTTAACACTGTTGATTTTGATATACTAATTGCCATATTAACTTCTCTTAACATATCTCCTGAGGTGATTGACTGGTTTCGTAGTTACTTGTGTGGCCGCCGGCAGCGTATACGAATTGAGGATTCCTTTTCTGATTGGAATTCGATTAATGCCGGTGTCCCACAAGGTGGCGTGTTGTCTCCTCTCCTGTTTTCAATTTTCATTAATTCTATTTGCCATCAAATTTCTTCTCTCTACCACCTATATGCCGACGACCTACAAATTTACGCAACCACATCTCTATCAGACTTACCTCATACAGTTAATTTAATTAATAATGATCTCGCGAGAATCTCTGCTTGGAGTAAATCATATGGCCTTGATATTAACCCTATTAAATCGCAAGCTATTATAATAGGCAGCCAGAAACTGCATTCAAAAATTACTCGGTCATTGATACCATCGGTGATGTTAAACGATGTTGAAATTACTTTTACCGAAACAGTAAAAAACCTAGGAATCATTTTTGACCAGCATTTATCCTGGGGGCCACAGGTAAGTGTACTGAGCCGCAAGATGTTTGGAGCTGTTTCCTCCCTTCGCAGGTTGAGAAATTTTCTGCCTGTACCTACTAAAATTGCGCTGGCAAATTCACTTTTATTACCAATACTTGATTATGCTGATATTTGTTTTCTTGACCTTAAGAGGAGCACCTGAATCGACTTGAGCGCCTTCAAAATCTTTGCATACGGTTCATATTCGGTCTCCGTAAATATGACCACGTTTCTCACTTTCGCAAAAAGCTCAAGTGGCTCCCAATCCGCTTTCGCAGGAATACTCACATACTTCATCTCCTCTACTGCGTGCTGTTTAATCCTTCTACCCCTTCCTATCTCAAAGAGCGTTTCGAGCTTCTAAGGAATTCTCATACTCGTTCCCTGCGTTCTAGTGAAACGCTTATCCTCAAAATTCCTTCTCACTCCTCTTGTTTTCTTACCAACTCCTTTTCTGTGAAAGCTGCACGTCTATGGAACTCTTTACCAGTACACATCAGACGGGCTGATAATTTGGACAAGTTTAAGACGATGTTAAAAACGCATTATTTATCTCTTTAGTTTGTCTTACTATAATATATTATGTACAATATATTTGATATTATATGTATATTGTATGTATTTATTTGAAACACTGCTTGTATGCATATATGTTTGTAAGTATGTATTTGTGTGTATGTATGTATTTGTGTATGTATGTATGTATTTATGTATGTATGTATGTATGTATGTATGTATGTATGTATGTATGTATGTATGTATGTATATATGTATGTGTATAAGTATGTATTTATACAAGTACACCGCCTACCATTTTTGTATACTGATTCCTCTACCCTAAGGTTGCCTGGAAGAGATCGCTTTTAGCGATAAGGCCGCCTGCTGTGCATCTTTTTATTGTTATGTATTTCACTTTTTTATTTATTTTCTTGTGTGGTGTGCAATAAAGTGTTCATTATTATTATTATTATTATACGTTATTTTTTTATATCTTTATAGTTTCTTATTTTAATAACCTATTGAATTTAAAATCAGCTACTGTGCACATTAATTTAAAAAATATTCAAAACATTAAATTGGAAGAGACTTCCATGACCATGTTTGTAGTTGAAACCGCGATGAAATCCGAAAAAATACTCCATATTATAATTATTTATAGTATAAGTTTACATTCAAAGCATAATTAGCTGTTGCCATAACATCTTCGATTGCTTTTTTCACAAAAAAAAAAAAAATTAATCGTGCTAAAAAGACTGGATGATGAAAAAGATGAATTTGGATGTACACAGATAGACTATGACTTGGAATAACACATAGACTTCGATAACTTGGGAAACCGAGTGAAGTGGGTTCGAATCCCGGGTATCCCAACTCTGATATTTTCATGTGCGAATCATTTCCAACATGATTATAATTTACCACATGTCTTACGATGAAGGAAAACTTCGTGAGGAAACCTACATGTCTGAGAGAACCTAGCAAGTTTTCGAAAGACACAGTCCGCCCGAACTTGGCCATCGTGGTGGACTATGTCCTGATCTCCCTCGCATTGAAGGGAAGCCCGTGCCCAGCAGTGGGACGTTAGAAAGGGTATAATACTATTAGACAGATAGGGAGGCGAAGAAATGATTGTAGCTAGCTAATAAAAACTATACATATAATAAAATTGTAACTTAGCCGAATCTGTACATTAAATATTTTTTGGAAAGTCTTATTGATATAGACAATATTATCGATAAAGATGCCGAATCTATAGTTTTTAGAATTTTTGTCTGTCTGTCTGTCTGTCTGTTACCGCATCACAGAAAAACCACTGGAGGGATTTTCTTGAAATTTGGTATGGTGATAGCTGGTTATCTGGATCAACATATAGGATACTTTTTACCGTGGGAAAATGTCTCATTTCTGAGAAAAAATACAAAAACTGCAATGTAAGAGTATACTAATATGTAAAACCTAAGAATTTGGTTTTTCGTCATCTGAACGCGGGCAATACTAGTTATAAAATATTTACGCCTTTACATTACATTCAGAATGAATTTTAAAAATCGTTTAGTATCGCATTCGAAGTACAAACTATTTTTATAATGCCATAAACAAAACGCGCCCTACATCTAAAAATATGTACACGTACGTCTGTTTCTTTCATAAACTTGTTTAACAAAACATTGAATTTTTTTTTATTTCTTGTCTCAAAACCAAAGCTTGGGTTGAATAAGAAACGTGTTGGCTATATATATATATTAAGTATAATAAATAGTCTGAAATGAAAAAAAAAAATATGTTGGGACATTAACACACAGCACCATCTAGTTCCATGGTAAGCTACGAGGTTTGTGTTATCGATACCACATAGTTGATACACTACACATATATAACTTTAAATACAAACATATTACAAATATAAACACCCCTATCTGGGGAACAAACATTCGTGCTCGTCACATAAATGAATGTCCCCAGCGGGACTCGAACCCACGACCGCTGGCACAGCAACTAGGGTCACTACAAACTGAGCCAAACGTGTCGTATACATATCGTATTGTAATAATATAATCTATAACCACTGTAAATAAATAACACAAATCTTTTCATATTATTTCGTGGATTTCTTTGGATTTTTAGTTCCCGACGTTTCAAATGCTTTACAGCAATCATGGTAGACTCTCTCCCGAAAAGATAATTTTATTTAAAATATCAAATACATTAATACTCCGACTTACGCTATCCCGTTTTACGCGAATTCGGAGATACGCGGTTTTTCTTTTTGATTGCCGCGCGCATCAACTCTACCACTCCGCCATGTTAGTGTTTCGTTTACGACAGGTTCGAAAGTGTTCCGCGTGGATATGTATTACGTATGCAGTGTGTTTTATTGATAACCTCTAATTATGTCATCCAAAATAACAAAAAATGAATCACTTGAACCTAACAAGAAAAGAAAATCACTTTCTTTGGAGCATTAGCTGAATTTTATCAAAGACTTTTAAGCAAAAATAAAAATTTTTGAATTGGCAAAGATATTTAACCTACCGTAATCAAGTATCAAAACGGACCGGACGTCAACGGACATTAAAACTTAACTCCGACTTAACGACAAACTCAACGACATCAAATTTTTTTTTTTTAAGTTTACGTTATTTTATTCATAACAATGAAAATTGTTTTACTGTCTAACATTTTATTATACCATGTTTCTTTTGAATTATTGTTTTCTTTAGACTCTGGTCCCGATTAAACATACTTTATATGTTTTTAAATAAAACTATCTTTTCGGATTATTTCGCGGATTTATTTTGATTTTTGGTTCCCGACGTTTCGAATGCTTTACAGCATCCATGGTCACGGGAGAGACTGAGGTGTTACATGTCTTGAAGGTATAGTTGTTACAGACAGCCTACCCACAGTTAACAAAATGAAAATTGCACCAATTACTTTACAATATTTTTTAACTTCAAACATTTTTATAATTTTAATTATAATTGAATATGGAATATTATTTATTTAATATTTGCTATTATTTTTATAATTATTACAATTTTAAAAATATTAATTAGTAATCTATATTTAGTGTTGCCATTATTATATTTATAACCATAAAGAAAAATATAAAACATAATATTAATTATTTAAGCCATATAATTGTTCTGTGTAATTTAAAAAAGTTAAAATTAATTAAGGATAATAATTTTAATTTAGTTTGCTATTATTTAAAAACAACTTACTAAGCAACACTATTACTATATTTTTTTTACAAATGAAAAATAAAAAATGAAAAATAAATTTAAAAAAAAATCGCGTAAATCTAAGAAAGTATTACGTGAAACTTTATATGTATATGCAAAGTTGAACCCGACTTACGCGAATTCGACTTACACGGTTATCGCTCGGTCCCACCTATCGCGTAAGTCCGGGGTATTACTGTATTCAACTAAATCTAAAGAAATATTATTTATAATCCTAAATAGAATTATTTATAAATGTTTTGTTTCACGTTCTTATTTTTAGTTTTATTTTTAAGGGCTGTTTCAAGTTCTAGTATAACTGCTATAAGTATCTGTACATAAAAAAAAAAAAAAAAATATTTGGATACAGAAATTATAGTATTGACAATGTTTATGGTTGAGTATATGCAGTAATCAAGGATATCAACAAATCGGGCAGACTTCCATACATTATTGTAAAACTTAGAGGCACACTCTCGCTTCGCTCGGGTACGTCCCTAGGTGCGTTTTAACGGTTCAAACAAACAAACTCTGTCTCTTTATAATATTATATATATATATATATATATATATATATATATATATATATATATATATATATACATCTCTATAAAATAGTAGTACATAACTAGCAGAACCCGCGGCTTCGCTCGCGCTGAAAATAATAAAAAGGCTTTAAAAAGTGGGTTTCTTAAAAACTTTCATTGCCTATTTTACCTTCTTAGGGGTTGAATTTTAGAAAACGCTAAAATATGTAACTCATTTTTTTGCCGTACTCAATTCTTACGAATTTTCATGTAAATATGTCCAAGGAATGAAAAGTTTCATACAACATTTTATCCCCTATTTCACCCCCTTGGGGGTTGAATTTTGAAACATCCTTCCTTAAGGGATGCCTTCGTCATATGAAGAATACGTGTGCGAAATTTAATTTTCTAGCCTTAAGGGTTTGGGCCTGTGCGTTGATACATCAGTCAATCACTTTTATATATATATATATATATATATATATATATATATATATATATATATATATATATATATATATATAAAGATAGATTAAAAAAATTAACAACCTCGAAAATGCAAAAAAATCTCGAGGAAGAGAACGCACGTCACTTGTAAATAAGTCGGTCAGATACCTATTAAAATATTTAACTTTGATATTCATATTTAACCTTTGATTTTGAAGTTTAAAAATAACAACACACCTTTCCCTTTTGTATATTCCAAAAATATTTTCATCCAATGCTAACAACTACCTTATAAAATAATCTGATTGCTGAGATTTACGAATTTCATCATTATTTCAATGGAAAAAGAACCATTTTTGAAAAGATCTGAAGCTGTAAATATCGTGGGAACATAATAAGTGAGTGAATGTTGATTTTTTTTTTAAACTGCAGATAATTTCGATTAAGAATGTGTTAGTAATAAAAATTTCGTCATTTATATCTTTGTACTGCGTTTTTAAGATAACCCATAAATTAATTTATTTTATTACACCTATATACATATAATAAAATTCTAACTGTGACGAATCTGTATATTATTTTTTTTTTTGTAAAATCTTATTGAAACAGTCATTATTATCGATACAGATGTCGAATCTATAGTTTTTAGAATTTTTGTCTGTCTGTCTGTCTGTCTGTCTGTCTGTCTGGGAATACATAACGAAAAAAAAACACTTGACAGATTTTGATGAAATTTAGTATGGTGATAGCTGGTTATACGGGTCAACATATAGGATACTTTTTAGTTTTTATTGCGGGAAAATATCTCATCTCTGAGGTATCTATACTGACCTTTTAAAAGTGTCCGAGATACGAATGAACCCAAGCGGAGCAAAGACGAGTCGCTAGTAATTATAAAAATTCGCAATTAATTTAAATTAGATAGTCAATACAAGTCCCAATAAAATAAATCAAAATAGAATATAATAATCAATACAAATCCATATTAATTATTTAATAAATAAATAGAAGTTAACAAACCTTTGAAACTCAAGTTAGTATTAAAATATTTGACGTTCAGTATAGATTTCTCAGAAATGAGATATTTTCCCGCGGAAAAAGTATCCTATATGTTGACCCGGATAACCAGCTATCACCATACCAGATTTCATCAAAATCCTTTCACTGGTTTTTCTGTGATGCTGTAACAGACAGACAGACAAACAGACAAAAATTCTAAAAATTATAGATTCGGCCTCTGTATCGATAATAATGTATATTTCAATAAGATTTTCCAAAAAATATTTAATGTACAGATTCGGCTTAGTTACAATTTTATTATACGTATAGATTTAACTGCCATTTTCTCGAAAGTAGCTGACTGACAGTGGCTTAGGCTACTTTTGCGTTGATCGCCTCAAGTATGTAGTCCTAAGTTCTTATATTATTGAAGTATTTTATTTACCGACTGACCGACTAGTCCCTGTATTTTAATTGTCGTCATAATTAAACCGAGTAAAATATAAAAATTATTTAACCGTAACGATACGGAGGCTGCTCTTACGACGGTTTTATCGATTTAAGTCATATGTAGAAAGTCATTTTAAATGAGAATCTTGTCTTACTAGCTTTCGTCAAGAGCTTCACTTGTTCAAAGTAAAACTATAATATTATTCTATACATACTCGTATAGTAAAATTGTAACTAAGCCGAATCTGTACATTAAATATTTTTTGGAAAATCTTATTGAAATAGACATTATTATCGATACAGAGGCCGAATCTATAGTTTTTAGAATTTTTGTCTGTCTGTCTGTTACCCCATTACAAAAAAACCGCTGAAGGGATTTTGATGAAATTTGGTATGGTGATAGCTGGTTATCCGGGTCTACATATAGGACACTTTTTACCGCGGGAAAATGTCTCATTTGTGAGAAAAAATACAAAAACTTCAAATATGTAGAACTTAAGAATTCGGTTTTTGGTCATCTTAACGCGGCTGGAGCTGCGGGCAATGCTAGTTCAAATATATAGTTTTATTTTAAATTTTAAATGTAAAAATCATATATATATATATATATATATATATATATATATATATATATATATATATATATATATATATATATATATATATATATATATATACTTTATTTCAGCATGTAAGCTATTTTCATTTCGAATTTCACTGAAATACGTGGTCGTGTAAAATATTTGCGTTCACTGTAAAATTTGCACATCATATAAATTGTAAAAATATTGCTACATCATAGATATAAAAACTAGCGACTCGCCCTCGCTCCGCTCGGGTTCGTCCTTACTTACGGTTTAACGTTTAGTGTAGATTTCTCAGAGATGAGATATTTTCCCGCGGTAAAAGGTATCCTATATGTTGACCCGGATAACCAGCTATCTCTATACCAAATTTCATTAAAATCTCTCCAGTGATTTTCTCGTGATGCGGTCATACGGACAGACAAACAGACAGACAAAAATTCAAAAAACTATAGATTCGGCCTCTGTACCGATAATAATGTCTGTTTCCAAAAAATATTTAATATACAGATCGACTCAGAATTTTATTGTAAAAACATCCGAAAACGTTATAAAAATGAAAAAACCCAAAAAGTGTTTTGTTTTATATACTTGTTGTAATTTTGCTACGCATGGTTGTTTCCGACTGCATAATCTTTACTAATAGTATAAAGAGGAAAGATTTTTTTGTTTGTTTGTTTGTACTGAATAAACTCCGAAACTACTGTACCGATTTAGATGAAATTTGGTTAGAAGATAGTTTGAGACCCTGGGAAGGACATAGGATAGCTTTTATCCAGGAAATCATCCCTTAAGGGGGTGAAAATGGGCATGAAAGTTTGTGTGGGGGATTAACCTATCTTTTTTGCTTCGTTACCGTGTTTCTTCTTTTTGTTCACTTTTTACGTAGTCGAGGTTTTTTTTATATACAGCTATTATTGTAGTTTTATCCAAGTATACATTTGGAGTTTTATTTAACAATTTGTTGTTTTATATTATAATTATTAACATATAGATTCATATTTATTTGTGAATACCTGTTAAAAACCTTCATTTTGTTAACCCACTTTTCAAGACACAAATTGGTGCATGAAATCCGCCATTTTGATTATTAATATTATCCATATAGGCTATAACACTCGCATTATCAGACGAATTTAACGACTTACGAATCATCAAAATCGGGTAAGCCGTTTAGTAATTACGAGGGAACATGAGATCGGACATACATACATACAGGTCAAACATATATAGTTTTAAAATGTCAAAATATATTCGCATAAATCACGTGAGAGTTGCAGTTATCTCATATTTTTTTAAATTGGTAAACAAGCCCTTCCATGAAGTTATCTTTTTGGTCCATCTATATTTCGTTCATAATATGTGCGTAATTGTATAAATAATCCCCTGAAGCTTACAAAAAGGTTAAGAACAATTCTAATTAGGTTGATAAAAATCTGTTCATAATTGTAAATTTTACCAGTGATTCACATCCGCGTGATAGTGTGGCAAAAATGTTAGCTGCATTCCCCCGATGAATGGCAACACCGATATTTTCCTTGAAAAACTTAAAAAAAAAAACCGACTTCCAGGCACTAAAATGTTAAAAATAACTAAACGGAGGTTATCATTTAGAATAGATACCTAATCAGATATTTTCCAAGTCGGTGCCAGCCGATGCAAAGCAAATCTAATATATTTCGATACGTAACATACATATTTACCTATTAGATATTCATATCTTAAAACATTGTCGGCCGGTATCGACTTCGAAAATATCTGATTAGGTATCTATTCTAAAAGAAAACCCCCGTTTAGTTATTTTTTACATTTTAGTTTTTTATTTTTCCATTTTTAGTGTAGACATAATAAGCAGGTAATTTGTAAGAACAAAGTTTTTTAATAACACATTCGATTAAACAATTTATTTACAAAAAAAATATTTATTGTTGATTTTTAAAAAACCCGCTCAACCGATTCCGATAAAATTTGTATGGGACCACCTGGGAAACAAAAAAAAATTCCAAATCGGTTCAGGCGTCTGCGAGTAATCGGTGAACATACATAAGAAAAAATATTCCGACGAATTGAGAACCTCCTCTTTTTTGGAATTGAAAGTCTTTTAAAAAGATAGACAAGACAGTGGCTTAACTAATCTTTTTGGGCCCCAATGCAAAAAAAATGGAAGTACCACCAGCAGACAGATAGTTTTGTAACGTCTCACTTTTTTCAAACGATAGAACGGGTAGAGTAAAATTGAGTAAAAAAAAACAGCTTAGACCGTTCATCATTTTATAGTACTTCGGTACGATAATATTCCTCGTTATCCTTGTAAAAAATTATATGCGGAAATTTAGGACACTTTTTTCTTGAGTTTTTCTTAACTTCTGTGAGAGCCGTGCTCGAAAAAATGTTTTGAAATAAATGGATTTTGTTTGGCCTGATGGGGCCCCCTTGAATTAGGGGCCCCATGCGACCGCATTCATTGCATCGGCATAGCTACACCACTTAAGAAGATTGTACAATCGTTGAAAAATAGAAATCTAAAATAACTTAAGAAATATTTGCTCGAAATGAGTTCAATACTTACAATTAAATTTAATCAAAATCCGTTCAGTAGTTTTAAATATAAGAGTAACAAACATACATCCTCACAAACTTTAACTTTTATAATATTAGTAGGATGTTTTTATGAAATCGGCTCCATGAGTGGAGTTTTTTTACAGGTATTTTAAGGTATATTCTAAAAGTTGGCGAACTTTAAAGCAATCGTTTGGAAAAATGGTACTATTTTACCATTGACCATCCATACTTAATGTTATAACTGTGAAAGTGTGTTTGTTTGTTTGTTTCCTCCTTTCACGTCGAGACGGAGTAACGGATTGGCGAGATGATCTTTTGTGTGGAGACAGTTAAAGAGCTTCAGAGTGACATAGGCTATTTTTTATCCCGGGAGATTATCTCACTCCCACGGGAAAACATCTTATATTACAACCCAAAAAAATTGTGATCAGAATTACATGAAACTTGTAATTAATGCTCTTCAATACAATAAAATAAATACGTGTGTGTACAATTAAAAAATTTTCGACGTATCGTCCCATGACATAATGTTGACGCGACACGTGCTCTCCGAGGCACGGGGTTGAAACAACGCCAACTTCCCAAATCCGGGCTGTTATTGAGAATATCTTAACAGAAAAAATCAGTCATTAAGCTTGGCCCGATCCGGGACTCAACCTAGCACCTTCGGATCTGTAGCCGTATGTACTAGTCACTAGACCACAGAGACAGTACTTTAAGAATGTCACCGCTCCAGCAACAGCTTTCAAATCTTTCAAGAGGTTATGCAGCACTGTCCCGCGATCTCTGTAAATATTTAACATATAATTTTTTTGGCTTCATTTTAAAGATCATTAAAATATTAAAAAAAAACCATTTTGAACGTTTTATTTCAGTGACATTGATATTGATTTTTAATTTCATTATGGCATAGGAACTGGCCAACGTCGTTAATTACTCTGTGGTAATTAATTATATGTCAGATGTAGCGGTTTTTTTGGAGTTTTAACATTCTTACATTATAATTAAATCTTTCTGTTTAATTAACTTCTGTTAATTGCGGGAATTTTACCGTGTGGTCTTTGAAGTACTGAATAAATCTATATATTAACTAGCGACTCACCCTCGCTCCGCTCGGGTTCGTCCCTGGGGTGGGATCTGGGAGGACCACCCTTATCCTTATCACTTAGGGGTATGGAAAATAGATAGTAACCGATTCTCAGACCCACTGAATACGCATATAAAATTTGGTAAAAATCGGTAAAGCCGTTTCGGAGGAGTACGGTAACAAACATTGTGACATGGAAATTTTATATATAAGATAATACGTGAAGAAAATTTTCAACCCCTTTTTAAGAATATTGCATGTACGGATGAGTATGAGTTTTGCTATAATACTTTCATAGATTTACGCGAATATTTGACATTTTAAATAAAACTATCTTTTCGGATTATTTCGCGGTTTTATTTTGATTTTTGGTTCCCGACGTTTCGAATGCTTTACAGCATCCATGGTCACGGGAGAGACTGAGGTGTTAGATGTCTATAGGTGTTTGTATTTATAATATGTATGTATTTAAAGTTATATACATGTAGTGAATCTATCTGGTATCCATAACACAAGCCTCGTAGCTTATCATGGAACTAGATGGTGCAGTGTGTTAATGTCCCAACATATTTATTTATTTAACATATTTATATCATCTAATTCCATAAGTTATGGTTATCATAAAAATGTATCACAGATAACAATCTATTCTGACAACAATATTTTTAATCTGTATAATTTAAATATTTTTTTTTTATCTACAACTATTTTATTAGATACGTGATGATGTGAATTAATTTGCTTTTAATAATACGAGTTGAATGGATAACAAATATTAATAGTTGTAACTTTTAAAGACATCATTAAATATAGTATTACAATATCTATTTCTGATGAATATTTTATTTTTCTATTAAGTGCTGTGAATTTATTGGTGATTTACATTTAAACTGCTTTTGGATATGCTAAACCAATTTTAATCAAGTTTTTATTTGTAGATCAATTTTCCAAAATTATCGTACAGTAATTGTTAGTCAAGGCAGTAGTAGCCCAGTGGTAACGCGCTCGCTTGGGAAACCGAGTGAAGCGGGTTCAAGTCCTGGGTCTCGCACCTCTGATATTTTCATGTGCGAATCATTTCTAACATGATTACCACTTGCCTTACGGTGAAGGAAAACATCGTGAGGAAACCTGCATGTCTAAGAGAACCTAGCAAGTTTTCGAAAGACATGTGAAGTCCGCCAACCCGCACTTGGCCAGCGTGGTGGACTATGGCCTGATCCCCCTCGTATTGAAGGCAGGCCCACCCCCAGCAGTGGGACGTTAAATATGGCTGAATATATACAATACAATTATTGGTCTCAGACTAAATACTATTAGGAATAACTAGGAATCCGCCAAAAAAAAAGGTTTAAGTGTATGTGTGTATCGTGATTTTGCTGTTAATGCTGCTATTCACGATTGAGCCATACTTTCATACTAATCTATACTAATATTTTAAAGAGGTAAAGTTTGTGAGTTTGTGACGTTGTAGGGGGTAATATCTGGATCTACTGAAACGATTTAGATGAAATTTGGTAAGAAGATAGTTTGAGACCCTGGGAAGGATATAGGATAGTTTTTATCCCGGAAATCCTTAAAGGGATGAAAATGGGGATGAAAGTTTGTACGGGGAAACAATCAGGGTGAAAGAATTAGGGTGAGTCGCTAGTTATTTATATGTATAGATAATAAATAATAATTAATTAATAAAAATGTATAATGCTCTATTCTTTTACGGAGTGTCTTTTCGTCCTCCAATAGGACGAATAAAAGATAATTATTAGTCCTTTATAAAGCACTAGCAGAACCCGCGGCTTCGCTCGCGCTGAAAAATTGTAACTAAGCCGAATCTGTACATTAAATATTTTTTTGGAAAATCTTATTGAAATAAACATTATTATCGATACAAAGGCTGAATCTATAGGTTTTAGAATTTTTGCCTGTCTGTCTGTCTGCCTGTCTGTTACCGTATCACAGGAAAACCACTGGAGGGATTTTGATGAAATTTGGTATGGTGATAGCTGGTTCACTGGGTTAATATGTAAGATACCTTTTACCGCGTGAAAATATCTCATTTCTGAGAAAAAATGCAGAAACTGCAATGTAAGAGTATACTAATCTGTTAAACCTAAGAATTTGGTTTTTTGTCATCCGAACGCGGACGGAGCCGCGGCCAATGCTAGTTAATCTATAAAGATAAATAAAATTGAAGTATCTGCTTGTAATGTTGAAATAAAAGCTTTTTACTAAATACATATGAAATTTTATACGGTACTTATAAGAAAACACAATTTTTAATTTTCTTGTCTCTCTATTTGTTCCAGATTGATTTTGACGGGGCTCTCACTGGCAATCAGCTGATGTTACAAGGAAAAAAAATGTAGCTAGGGATGCATCCGAGCAAAGCGAGTGAAAGTCGATAGTTATAGAATTCATTATAAAATATAAATAGAACCATGAAAATCGATTAAACATTGAAGAAAATATCGCATTACTCGTTTTAACAGTCGGTCATATTTTAATTTTAATTATTAACGACAAAATTAAAATATATGATAGGTATAATTAAATTTGAATTATTTATGTGAGTCTTAAAACTGTCTGGCTGGATACTGTTTTATCTACATTTTAGATCTGCACGATGAGAACACTGTGACATTCAGAATTAGTCTATAACGATATAATATTATGGTGCCCAAATGGCACTCCTAGAAGCCATTGAACTTAAAAATTGAATTGAATTGAAATCATCTAATACATAAAATTTCCATGTCACAATGTTTGTTACCGTACTCCTCCGAAACGGCTTTACCGATTTTTACCAAATTTTATATGCGTATTCAGTAGGTCTGAGAATCGGCTACTATCTATTTTCCATACCCCTAAGTGATAAGGGTGGTCCACCCCAAAAAAAAATATTATTCGGCATTAAAAAAAAATAAAAACCGACTTCAAACAAAAGCACTAAAAAGTAAAAAATAACTGATTGGTAGTTTTCATTTACTATACATACCTAATCAAATATTTTCGAAGTCGGTGTGCTTTGCTTTGTATGGGCTGGCACCGATTTCTAAAATATTTGATTAGGTATGTATTTAATAGGTAGGCTTTAATTACTTAGCCAAAGCACACCGACTTCGAAAATATTTGATTAGGTATGTATAGTAAATGAAAACTACCAATCAGTTATTTTTACTTTTTAGTGCTTTTGTTTGAAGTCGGTTTTTATTTTTTTGTTAAAAAGTTTTTATTTTTCCCTTTTTAGTGTAGACAGTAGTAGCATAGTAAGGATTCAAACGTGTTAGGCTTGTCAAATCAAACAAAATAAGCCCAAACTCAAAGTATCTACTATTAGCCGTTGAAGAGTTCCACCTATCCACCTTCTGGCCTTACCATCAGATCAAGTCAACAATACCGAACCACTGTACTATCAACGGAAATAGAAATACTTGCAAATTTAAAGTTAATATGACAATTAGAAGTAGGTTAAATTCATCATTAGCTATTTCTCCACCCTTAGGGGTGGTATTTTTTTTTTGAAATTTAAATGGGACCAATCTGGAAATATACCCTTTTAAACAAAACAAAAATTGTCCAAATCGGTTAATAAATGACGGAGTTCTGAGGTAACAAACATAAAAAAAAAAACATACAGTCGAATTGAGAACCTCCTCCTTTTTGAAGTCGGTTGAAAATACATACAAACCTAAATTTTCACTAGGGACGAACCCGAGCGGAGCGAGGGTGAGTCGCTAGTATTGATATATGTAGCTGCACTAGCGGTTCCTGGTGACATTTTAACGGTTAGTATAGTATACATAGACTATATATTATACTAGCAAAACCAGCGGTTTCGCTCGCGCTAAAACTACAATAAATTTCTAAGAAGGTAGGTTTCATACAAAATTTTATACTCTATTTTACCCCTTTATAGGATGAATTTCGAAAAATGCTAAAACACGTATTTTTTTAATTCTATTGAAGAGTATTAATACCAAGTTTCAAGTAATACTGATCACAAATATTTATTTGGTTTGTATTATAACGTGTTTTCCCGTGGGAATAAAATTATCTGCCGCTGTAAAAAGTAGCCTATGTTACTCTCCAGCCCTCCGACTATCTTCACACAAAAATCACGGCATTCCGTCACTCTGTTTCGACGTGAAAGAAGGACAAACAAACAAACACACATTAACATTTATAATATTAGTATGGATTACTATTTCGCTTCCTTGGGTAGTAGCATGATGATATATAGTTTATAGCCTCTTCGATAAACAGGATTAGTCGTTTCTGAGATTAGCGCGTTCAAACAAACAAACTCTGTCTCTTTATAATATTAGTATAGATTATGGTTTTATTATAAGACTAGCATCGTCCGCGGCTCCGCCCGCGTTCAGATGACCAAAAACCAAATTCTTAGGTTTTACATATTAGTATACTCTACTCTTACATTGCAGTTTTCATTCCTTTTTTCATTCCTAGGGAACCAAATATCAAAATAAATCCGCAAAATAATCTAAAAAGATAGTTTTATTTAAAATGTCAAATATTCGCGTAAATCTTAAGAAAGTATTATGTGAACCAGTACGTACTGGAAATCGCAAACAAGATACGCCGGTTAGAAGATCTGACGACAAAGCGCGTAAGATTATTAACATCTTTAACTTTCTTGAAGAGATGTCGTGATCACCGTCTCATTCCTATGGAACCAAAAATCAAAATAAATCCGCGAAATAATCCGAAAAGATAGTTTTATTTAAAATTAGCTTTCTTGTTATTTCTATATCTATAACTCTTGAAATAAAAAATAATATTTTTTCATTGCTTCACTTTTTGATTAATTTACATATATTTAATGGGCATAATTCGTAGCCTTTAGTACTTATTTGTTCAAACGACCTCAATACGTGTTGTATGTTGTATTAACTGCCTCGGTGGTGTAGCGGCTAGCATGTACGGCTGAACACCTGGAGGTCCTGGGTTCGAGTCCCGGGTCGGGCCAAGTTTAGTTATTGAGTCTTTCTGTATAGAAAGACTCAGTAATAGCCCGGAGTTGGGAAGTTGGCGGTGTTTCACCCCCGTGCCTCGGAGAGCACGTAAAGCCGTCGGTCCTGCGCCTTAACTCTCACTGGTCGTGTCGAGCAGTCGTCCCATCGGAGTATGAGAGTGACAGGAATAGAGAGTGCACGTTGTGTCTGCGCGTACACTTGTGCACTATAATATCTGCTGCGCAGTTGGCTAGTCTCAATGAGATTGGCCGCCGTGACCGGAATCGGTCGGGAGAACATCATCATCATGTATGTATATATGTGTATTTTACAGTAGAGAGTTTTTCGTCTATTTTACAAACAAAGCTTTATCTCTAAGATTTTAATACATACATATACAGACAGGTGTCGCAGAAAGTAGTGTCAAGCGGAAGTCCAGAAATAGAGCACGCCTTGGAGTACCCGAATCATCCCGATTTATGTTTAGCGATTGTTCATAGTTTTTGAGTTATTATTTTTTTTTTGAATTTTTCAGAATTTTCAAACTGAACGACTTAAAAACTTAAAAAAAAAACAAGAAAACTTTTTCGAGATATTACTTTTGCAACTGAATCTTTATGGGTTGTACTTTTATGCTTAAAATAATCAGCTTCGTAACTTTGATGAAAATTATGAAAATGTTGGTGTAAAGTGAAAAATTTACGTTCGGTGAATTATGACATAAATTTTCAACTTCAAATTAAAAATTTAAGCAGTTGACTACATTGTTAATTAGTAAGTCTAAAAATTTTTCCAAACTCTCAAAATTCATAATCATTAAAAAAAAACGAGTACTCAATAGGCTACTTTGGCTAAAATCTGCCTTCAAAGATATCGAGGTGGTAAATACTTAAAATTATCCATCTGATTACAAACATTTTTTTTGGCTATTTTATCATTCCTAAGGTTAATTCGTTAGTTAACAAACCAAAACTGACTGTAGGAAAGATAAGATTTATACATTTTTGGAGTTTTTTTAATGTTTAATTTAAGTTTCATTAATTTCATGTTATTTGTATGAAACCTAGGTACGTATATTTTTATTTTTTTTGTAGTTTTAGCGCAAGCGAAGCCGCGGGTTCTGCTAGTCTATACATATAATAAAAATAAATTGTAACTAAGCCGAATCTGTACATTAGATATTTTTGGAAAATCTTATTGAAATAAACATTATTATCGATATAGAGGCCGAATCTATAGTTCTTATAATTTTTGTCTGTCTGCCACCGCATCAAAGAAAAACTACTGGAGGGATTTTGATGAAATTTGGTATGGTGATAGCTGGTTATCCGGGTCAACATATAGGATACTTTTTACCGAGTAAGAGTATATTACTGATACGTAAAACCTAAGAATTTGGTTTTTGGTCATCTGAACGCGGGCGGAGCCGCGGGCAATGCTAGTTATAAATAAATATGAGTAAAAAATCCATTTATCACATTAAATAGTTAGGTTATATTTTTGATACAATAAATACATATTTTTATAAGTATTAATATTTTTCATTTGTATTCAGCCCTTTTTAACGTCCTACTGCTGGGCACGAGCCTCCCTTCAGTACGAGGATTCGCACATGAAAATATCAGAGGTGCGAGACCCGAGAGTTGAACCCGCTTCACTCGATTTTCCATGCGAGCGGGTTGGGCTACCACTGCCTTCCATTTATGATCTGTTATTTCAAGTCCAACAAGAAAGTATTCTTACTACAACACAATCAGTTTAATTATTATCAAAATGGGGATCCGTGACAAAAGTTATGATCAATTAGGGCCAAAAAAAATTGGGAATCGCTGACGTAGAGCACTGTGTCTAAACATCGGTCGTGTCAAATTAACATTCCACTGAAGTTTGATAATGGAAGAAATAGAGTGCACTTCTGTCTGCACGCACTCTTGTGAGAAAAAAAACAGCCAAGTGCGAGTCGGGCTCGCGCACGAAAGGTTCCGTACCGTTCGTTATCTATAAAAACGGCAAAAAAATCACGTTTGTTGTATAGGAGCCCCTCTTAAATATTTGTTGTATTTTAATTAATTTCTTTATTTTTAAATTGAATATATAACTAAATATTCTGTGAATATTTCTAGCGTCTACTCGTTGCCCTTATCAATATCGAGCTAAAACGACCAAAAAATCACGTTTGTTGTATGAGAGCCCCCTTAAATATTTATTTTATTCTATTTTTTAGTATTTGTTGCTATAGCGGCAACAGAAATACATCATCTGTGAAAATTTCAACTGTCTAACTATCACGGTTCATGAGGTACAGCCTGGTGACAGACGGACAGACAGACAGACGGACGTCTTAGTAATAGGGTCCCGTTTTACCCTTTGGGAACGCAACCCTAAAAATGATTTTTTAAACTAAACTATTCATCCCTAGAGACGGACCCGAACGAAACAAGAGTAAGGCGGTAGTTTTATATTAAATACTTTTATTTTTATTTTAGAGGTTACTTCATAGCAATAGAATAAATCATCTATACATAAATATAATAAAATTGTAACTAAGTCGAATCTGTGCATTAAATATTTTTTGGAAAATCTTGTTGAAATAAACATTATTATCGATACAGAGGCCGAATCTATAATTTTTAGAATTTTTGTCTGTCTGCCTGTCTGTTATCGCATCACGGAAAAACCACTGGAGGGATTTTGATGAAACGTAAGTAGGGACGAACCCGAGCGGAGCGAGGGTGAGTCCCTAGTTTAAAATAAAAATCTTACTTTTTTATATACGAAATAAAACGTTTTTTGTTTGAATTTACCTATTTTTGATGTAATATATCGAATTATACGTGTTTTTATAAGCGTTTTTCTCATAAATAGGTCCATTGTAATTTATTAACATACAAAAACACCAAAAACACCAATTCTTACTTAGAGTAGATTTACATTCATTTATCAGCAACAAAATTAACAAAACAGTACTTTAAAACGCTGTAGTTGCGTTAATTTGAAACATAAAGTTCAAATTGGCATGAATTTCCAATATCATAATCAAGGCGTCATACAAGTTGGGTACATATATATATATCAAAAAACGTCCGAGACTTAGTATCGATTCAAAAAAATTTTAGCTTCACGCAGACGCGGAGATATAAAAATTTTTACAACCCCCAACCCCCGTCTGCCACAAGGAAGGGTGGCAAGTCTTCACATTTTCAAAATATCTAAGTTTCTCATATTTCGACGTAAAAAATGTTGACTCGTAGCTTATGACCTCTATAAAAAGCAATCGTTTGCTACTTTTAAGTTGGAAATATTTTTTCTATAAGTACATATAATAAAATTGTAACTAAGCCGAATCTGTACATTAGATATTTTTTTGGAAACTCTTATTGAAATAAACATTATTATCGATACAGAGGCCGAATCTGTAGTTTTTAGAATTTCTGTCTGTCTGTCTGTATGTTATCGCATCACAGAAAAACCACTGGAGGGATTTTGATGAAATTTGGTATAGTGATAGCTGGTTATCCGGGTCAACATATACGGTACTTTTTACCGCAGGAAAATGTCTCATTTCTGAGAAAAATACAAAAATTGCAATGTAAGAGTATACTAATATGTAAAACCTAAGAATTTGGTTTTTGGTAATATGAACGCGGGCGGAGCCGCGGGCAATACTAGTTCAGATATAATTTGATTCAAGTAATAATCTTTACATCCATTCTATACTAATTAATAGTACATTTATATGTTTCAAATATTTTTTTATGAATAATATCTTTTATCGACTTGTAAAGAAAGTTTCGATTCGAAAAAAATGCATTGAAAGTAATTTTAAAGTTAAGTTAAAGAAAGATTTTAAATAAATATTAAAACACATATAAAACATTAGCTTACCATGGAACTAGATATTTAAAGAAAAAAAAAATATGTCAACATATTTAAAAAAAAAGACCAGCAACAGTAGTTCCGACCTGTGACCTTTTGAGGATAGATCTTCTTGTTAGGGCGAGCGTGCTGGAATGCTGTGGCCCTGATGTCATCCAAGTTGGAGTGGCCCACATTCTCAAATATTATCAGTCTGAGTGAGTGGACGAAGTCTTCGAAATTGTATGAAACACAATAAAAAAAACTTTATTCAATTAGATTTATTATAATACTAGCATTGCCCGCTGCTCCACCCGCGTGCAGATGACCAATAACCAAATTCTTAGGTTTTATATATTAGTATACTCTTACAATGCAGTTTTTTGTATTTTTTCTCAGATATTAGATATTTTCCCGCGGTAAAAAGTATCCTATATAATGACCCGGATAGCCAGCTATTACCATACCAAATTTTATCAAAATCTGTCTAGTGGTTTTCTCGTGATGCGGTAACAGACAGACAGACAGACAAAATTTCTAAAAACTATAGATTCGGCCTCTGTATCGATAATAATGTCTATTTCAATAAGATTTTCCAAAAAATATTTAATGTACAGATTCGACTTAGTTACAATTTTATTATATGTATAGATAAGCACTTTTGAATCGTCAAATAAAAGAGCCTTAGTGTAGTCAGTACGTGAGGAAGCCACCACCGGCTCGGAAAGCAGTTCTGCTGAGAAGAAGCGGCGAGAAACTCAACAGTTGCTCTCTCTCTCTCTCTCTCTCTATATATATATATATATATATATATATATATATATATATATATATATATATATATATATATATATATATATATATATATATATATAGAAGTTACATTTATTAACCGACTTCCAAAAAGGAGGAGATTCTCAATTCGTCGGAATCTTTTTTTTATGTATGTTCACCGATTACTCGAAAACGCCTGAATCGATTTGGAAAATTTTTGTTTTAAAGGTTATACTTCCCAGGCGGTCCCATTTAAATTTTATCAAAATCGGTCGAGCGGTTTTAAAAAAATAAACAAATAAATTATTTTTTTAAATAAATTGCTTAATCGAATATGTTATTAAAAAACTTTCTTCTTACAAATTACCTGCTTATTACGTCTACACTAAAAATGGAAAAATAAAAACTAAAATGTAAAAAATAACTAAGCTGAGGGTTTCATGTAGAATAGATACCTATTCAGATATTTTGGAAGTCGGTGCCGGCCGACAATGTTTTAAGATATGAATATCTAATAGGTAAATATGTATTTTACGTATCGAAATATATTAGATTTGCTTTGTATCGGCTGGCACCGACTTTGACCTTCGAAGACAGATTTTGATGAAATTTGGTATGATGATAGCTGGTTATCCGGGTCAACATATAGGATACTTTTTACAGCGGAAAAATATCTCATCTCTGAGAAATCTATACTGAACGTTCAAACGTAACTATGGGACGAACCCGAGCGGAGGGAGGATGAGTCGCTAGTATAATAAAAAGATAACGAAAAATCTAAATAAAATGCGACATGCGCGTGAAGTAACTCGTATATACAAACAATCGCTAGTATAGTAAATCTTTACATGTAAAAATCTAGTGTGCGTGTATTCATAATTCTTCTTCTTTGGTTTGATTTATTTAGATGTTTTTTTTTCATTTTTGTACGCGGTCACCTGGATGGTTTTTAGTTATAGTTGGATCCGTTGGCGCTGTCTTTGAGATCCAGAATTTTGTTTTCATAGCATTAGTCATTTGATGACACGTTTGAGTCAGTTTGTAGTGACCCTACTTACTATGCCAGCGGTCGCGGGTTCGAGTCCCGCTGGGGGCATTCATTTGTGTAATGAGCACGAATGTTTGTACCTAGTCATGGGTGCTTATATCTATACTAATATTATAAAGAGGAAAAGTTTGTGAGTTTGTGAGATTGTGAGTTTGTGACGTTGTAGGGATAAATCTCTCAATCTACTGAACCGATTTAGATGAAATTTGGTAAGAAGATAGTTTGAGACCCTGGGAAGGACATCATCTCTTAAGGGAGTGAAAAAATGGGGATGAAAGTTTGTATGGGGAATCAAGTCAGTAAAATATATGAAGAATTGCTCGTTTAAATATATAATATATTAATCAAGTTTATAATAAAGTTATATATGTGTAGTGTACCTATCAACTATCCGGTATCCATAACACAAGCCTAAGCTTACCGTGGAACTAGATGGTGCTGTGTGTTAATGTCCCAACATATTGATTTATTTATAGCCAACTCGTAACTCTGTGGCAGGTCTACCATGTGCTAGTGTAAACCTGTTGTACAGGTGGCATACGTTAATACTCGTTGTTTCCTAACGTACAATAACACAAGGGGAAATGACCAAAGCAAGGACTTTAATCTAAAACATTCTACAACATAAATTTACACTCATAAAATATTCAAAGACGCATAATACGAGTAATTTCTTGCGACTCACTCTCGCTTCACTCGAATTCGTCTCTAGGTGATTCTTTAATAAATTGACACACTTTTTTTATTTATGAACCGATTGAAATAAAACAAATACTAAATGTTAAGTGGCGCTTGCCACAATACATTAGTGAAAACCGCATCCAAATCGGTTAAGCCGTTTCTGAGATTAGCGCGCACAAACACACAGACAAAAATTCTAAAAATTATATATTGTTTATGGTTCAATTGCGTTAGTAAAGACCCCCAATAATAGTTTTCTAAAATATCTTCCATGTACAGACAGCGATCAGTTACACTTTTATTTTATGTATAAAATAGATATAGATTTGAAATAGTGTTGGGCCAGTGGTCGAATTGCAACTATAACTATTATTGAAAATTTGAGGAAAATATATGTGTATAATTATGTAAAGAATTCACCTAAGTATATAAAAAAAACTGTTATCAATTTTATTTTTATTGATAACACTAAAAGCTCGTCAATAGCTACCAAACAAAAAAAAAAATCGTTTGACAAACAAACGAGAAAAAGGTACTAAACCGTTTTATCTTTACCTATTTATATATAGATAATTTACTACTAGCAGATCCCGCGGCTTCGCTCGCGCTAAAACTACAGAAAAACTAAAAAATTAGGTTTCATACAATCTTCATCCGGTATTTTATCCCATTATGGAATGAATTTCGAAAAATGCTAAAACACGTATTTATTCAATTGTATTGAAGAGTATTAATACCAAGTTTCATGTAATTCTGATCATAAATAATTTCTGGGTTGTATTATAATGTGTTTTACCGTGGAAATGAGATTATCTCCCGTGATAAAAAGTAGCCTATGTCACTCTCCAGCCCTCCAACTATCTCCACACAAAAAATCACGACAATCCGTCACTCCGTTTCGACGTGAAACAAAGACAAACAAACAAACACACTTTCACATTTATAATATTAGTATGGATTATTGTACATTTTACTACTAATAACAATTCGTATCATTTCCTATGAAAATAAATGAAAAACCCAAATTGTTCCCAGAATACGTTACGAGCAAAACCTTTTTCTACAAAATATTGGAAAGTTAAAAAATCATGATAAGCCACATCGAACGCGTGTTGCTGGTACCTAAAATATAAGGCCCATTTTTAGTACTCCATTCATCTATCCATCTCTAGATATATGTTGCAGGAAAATAAACCATATGTCAACGTCGTAAAGTTTAAAATAAGATGCGTATATGTTATTATGATTTTATCGCATTTCAAAAGCACATACGCGCATGTAATCGATTTTCGAAACGGCCTCACTCCACTTTTTTTTTCTGTCCAGACAGGTCTTCTAATCGGCTAGATTTATTACCCGGCTTCTAATAAAGAGGTACCTTATTCGGGCGTATGTTTTTGTGTAAGTTTGTTACGCAATACCTTCGTAACATTGCTATTATAAAAATGAGTTTGTATGTGTGTATGTTTGTTACTTCTTAACGCTGAAACGGCTAATATTGTATCGTGATGAAGAGTACCTTATGTCCTACATGTATATAATGTATATGACTCTCAGACTATGGAATAATATAGAGTATCATAAAACTAAACATGAAGCCAGAACAAAAAAATTTATTAAATCTGTATTAAATATTATAGATGTGAAAGTTTGTGAGTATGGATGTTTGTTACTCTTTCATGCCAGAACGGCTGAACGGATCTGAAGGAAATTTGGCACAGAGATAGATAATAGTCTGGAATAACACATAGGCTACTTTTTATCCCGGAAAAATGTATGGTTCCCGAGGGATAGATTTTTTTTCCTAGAGGCGAACCCGAGCAAAGTGAGGATAAGCCGCTAGTAATATATATTGTCATAAAACAATACACAAGTATTAATAAAATACTCATTAGGTACTGTGTTAAGTAAATGAATGTTAATAAATAAAAATAGCTAACGAATTTTATTATATAAAGACAATAATTCAAATATATAAAGCACTAACAAACAACAACAAATCTATTCCACGGGAACCGTACATTTTTCCGGAATAAAAAATAGCCCATGTGTTACTCTGACATGTGAGCTATATTATTGTAAAGTTTCATTAAAATCCATTCAGTAGTTTATGCTTGAAAGAGTAACAAATATCCATACATCTATGCATCCATACATCCTCACAAACTTTCGCATTTATAATTAATATTTTAAAAATAATTAATATACTAATGTGTAGGTGTTTTGTTTTGATAGTAACTTTTTTAGCACTTGATCTATTTGAATATATTTTTTCTAATAAAGCATTTGTCTAGGCAAATTAAATTTGCGAGACTTATTCTCCACTAGCTGCTCACCCTCGCTTCGTTCGCGTTTGTCCCTATGTACGTTTTGAAGGTTAGTATGGATATTCTAAGAGAACCATACATTTTACCGGGATAAAATGTAGCTTGTGTGCTACGAGGATTTCAGACTATAATCTATCTCTGTACCAAATGGCCTCCAGATCCCTAAACCGTTCTGGCGTGAAAGAGTTACAAATAATAATATAATATAATAAATCTTTATCTTTATTTCAGGCAAAAAAAACCCTATAATTACACAAAAAAAAGATGAAACGAAAACACACATAATTTATCTATTCTAAGAGTTAGTAATACAAAAAAAAATTAAGCTATGTTAGCTTGAAAAGAAAAAAAAACAACTAGATTGCCCTACGTGATAAGGCCTAACCACAAGCATGAGACCCATTTAGGCCCGCCTCGTGGCTATATGAACCCTATTCCATGGCCTCCAGAGAGGGCTGTCCAGCTTGACCGCCAATGTGCCAAGGAGGGTGTTGGAGCTGTTCAATAACCTGCTTATTATGAACGCGGTAAAAATCGTCCACACGCGCCTCTTCACAAATATCCATCCAAACTTTCGAATTTATAATATTTATGGCATAAATTGGTACAGTTTAAAAAAATGTAGAAGAAAAAGTTTTTTTATGGAGTTTTGAAAATTACGTTTGGCTAAATAATTTAGATAATTTTGTGGGTAGGTGCTAAATCCGCGAAAAAATCCTATAAGAAAGTTTTATTTCAAACGTTACTGTTCATCTAAAAGTTTATAAAATTTTAAAATTCGCGGTCAATATAGAACAATATCTTACATCTACGCAACATAGTATTATACTATCTAAAACAATTTTCATTACAAGCAATTTGAAAAGTGAATTATCTAAAATGTTCAAAGAATTTTCCATCCCGTACTCTGAAAGGTAAAAGCAGAGGCGGCTTGGGTCCAGACAAGGTTTAGTGTACTTTAGAAGCCCATAACTTAGCAAGTATTGACTAATATGAAAAAGTTATTTAGAAAGCTCTATCTTATTTTCAAGGACCTATCTAAATTACCAATGCTTTTCGCACACAAAATATTCTTACGCGTCAATACTTTGTGTCACATAAGTCCATTAGCGGTAATTTGCATTGTAATTTTTCAGCGCGATTTGGCTTTTTTCTTACATAAAATGTTTTTTTATCTATACATATAATAAAATTGTAACTAAGCCGAATCTGTACATTAAACATACATGGGAGTGATTCGGGTACCCCAAGGGGTACTCTATCTCTGGACTTCCGCTTGACACTACTTTCTAGGACAAACTGTACCTATATCTATACATATAGTAAAATTCTAACTGAGTCGAATCTGTACATTAAATACTTTTTGGAAAATCTTATTGAAATAGACATTATTATCGATGCAGGGGCCGAATCTATAGTTTTTAGAATTTTTGTCTGTCTGTCTGTTACCGCATCCCAGAAAAACCACTGGAGGGATTTTGATGAGATTTGGTATAGTGATAGCTGGTTATCCATAGGATACTTTTAACCGCGGGAAAATGTCTCATTTCTGAGAAAAAATACAAAAACTGCAATGTAAGAGTATACTAATATGTAAAACCTAAGAATTTGGTTTTTGGTCGGGTTTATGTTAAATACTAAAAACGCGATTAAAAAATAGAGGGTGGGGGTAGGAGGGTGAAAAATACTTTACGACCTATTCTCATACTTTTTATTTATTTATTTTTGGGTGTGGTGCCGAGGTCGGCCCTAGCTACGTCGACGAGTTACGGTCCATTGTAGCTCATTCTCATTCTTACCAAATATACAAAAAAAAAACCATTAAAATCGGTCGATTATAGATTACAAACACGGTGACACGTGATACTTATATAACAAAATAACAAATAAAAAAACAAAATTATATTTATATAACACAAATTAAAATATGTAAAACAAGCTAATGAAATCTAAATTTAATACGCCGTAAATAGATTATTCTAGAATCAATCAAGATTAACTGGTATAATGTGTGTACGAGTATATTATAGCGGTATTTTGTTTTTTATTAGGTATAATTGCTTAGATACGGGTTAGAATCCATACTAATATTATAAATGTGAATGTGTGTTTGTTTGTTTGTCCTTCTTTCACGTCGAAACGGAGCAACGGATTGGCGTGATTTTTTGTGTGGAGATATTTGGAGGGCTGGAGAGTGACAGGCTACTTTTTATCGCGGGAGATTACTTAATTCCCACGGGAAAACACGTTTATAATACAATCCAAAAAAATATTTATTATCAGAATTACTTGAAACTTGATATATATATACTGTTCAATAAAATTTAATAAATACGTGTCTTAGCATTTTTCAAAATTCATCTTATAAGAGTGTAAAATAGGTGAAAGTTTGCATGAAACTACCATTTTAGAGATTTTTTTGTAGTTTTAGCGCGAGCGAAGCCGCGGGTTCGGCTAGTACAAAATAAAAATTTGCCAATCACTCTACATAGTTTGTATAATTAATACTTTCTTTTTAGGATAATATTTGATACAAGTGAATTACCCTGGCTTCGCTCGGGTGCTTGCGTAGCTCTCCCCTAACGTGCGTTCATCTTGTCGTGACGGGGGGGCTCAGTAGTGCCTGGCAATACAGCCGGACGCGAAGCCAAGAAACGCACTGGGTGGCGGCCCATCTCGGTGGGCGGTGTGATATGCGGGTTGCTCCTGGTACTTCTCTGATAGCAGAGTTGGCCCTGGAGCAACCCCATGGTTGTTGTGGTCTGCTTCGGCAGACCTGCCGTCGGGGCGTCGTGGTTGAGTGCGTAATCGATCCCATTAAGACGGAGGTTCCGTTAGGTTTTAGTGGGTAGTACTGGCTTTGCCGGTGAGTCCCACATCTCGTGCTTAAATGCGTTTCCCAACGTTAAAAAAAAGGAAGTGCAATTTGCAAAGCAAAGTGCAATTGGAGACATACATATATATGTACACGTTTTATACTCATAATAGCTGCGTGTAATAATAAAACCCTTTATTTTGATACCCCGCTCGATAGGTTTTAGGTTTTTTTTTTGAAAACATAACATGTCGCCAAAACTCGTCCATTTTAATTTTTATAATTTTGATATACCCTGTGTCCTCTCACAATTTAGACGAATCTAAAAACACCTCTCAAGTTAAAATCCATCAAGCCGCCTATAGAGCGTGCCGAATAAATATACATACACACATACATACACTCGAAAAACAGAACCCTCCTTCTGGCACACTCGGGTAAAAATAATGACAATATATATAAAAGTATATTACAATTTTACTGAGTAAAATAAAAATCTTCTAGAAATTTAAATAATATACTCATTAGACCTTAAAATTTGCAAATATAAAGCAAATATTGCTTCAAAAATTACATATAAATAAACTTATTATGAGGATACACAGCATTCAAACTTTTAGAAGCAGCTTGGCAGTACATTAGTGAAGTGGTTTTTGAAAAAATGCTGTACATTTAGTTCGAATATTTTATTTTAGACTGAAAAAACAATTACTTGAGTCAATTTTGTTCGGTAATGAGATGCGCAAGCGCAGTTTTATGCAAATCGTGAGACGTTAATTTTTTTTACTGTCCTTTAACTGTTTTTTAAATAGTTTCTTATAAATGTTAGTGTCGATGAAGAGATATTATCTTAAGCAAAAGAATGTAACTCAAAATGTGTCGAATGAACCCAAACTCGAAAATTTTCCTAATAGCGTCATGGATGGTGACAGAATTATTTCAGGGGGAGGTGCAACTACTAATATTATAAATGCGAAAGTTTGTGTGGACGTCTGGATGTACCGATGTATGGATGTTTGTTACTCTTTCACGAAAAAATTACTGAATGGATTTTAATGAAACTTAATAATAATATGGCTATACATCAGAATAACACATAGGCTACTTTTTAAATAAAACTATCTTTTCGGATTATTTCGCGGAATTATTTTGAATTTTGGTTCCCGACGTTTCGAATGTTTTACAGCAATCATGGTCACGGGAGAGACTGAGGTTATAGACGTCTCAAACACATACTTGTTACAGACAGTGTCTACCCACTATTTTACAAAAATGATTTCAAAAATTCAAAAATGGCACCAAAGTACCTTAAAATATTTGTTGATTTTTATTTCTAAATATTCCAAAAAAAAAATATAATTATTATAATATTATAATTATATATAGCAATATTTTTTATTTAATTTTAGCTGTTATTATTATAAATATTATTATTTTTTTAAATTTCATTAATTACTAATATTATTTAGTGTTGCTATTATTATATTATGTATAACCATAAAGAACATAAAAAAAAATATTTATTAAACTATTAGGATTATCATTTCAAGTTTATAACATTGTGTTGCCCTTATTAAATTGTATTGAGCATTGAATATCTTATATATTAGATTATTACCTTATTACCTTATATTAATTATTAAAGCCCTGATAAGGCCCACAAAATTCACAACCACAAATGGCGATATCGGTCCATATTATATTCTGGATACCCCGTTATGTATATAAATGTTAGAAATAAAGCTTTATTTTTAAAATGATGACGACACGTTAGGCTCAGTTTGTAGTGACCCTACTTTCTGTGCCAACGGTCGCGGATTCGAATACCGCTGGGGGCATTCATTTGTGTGATGACGAAGGTTTGTACTCCAGTCATGGGTGTTTATATTTATAATATGTATGTATTTAAAGTTATATATGTGTAGTGTATCAACTATCTGGTATCCATAACACAAGCCTCGTAGCTTACCATGGAACTAGATGGTGCTGTGTGTAAATGTCCGCACGTATTTATTTTATTTGTAATATAGAGGAAAATAGTCTGTACTGTTAAGTACAATAAGTATTGGTCGTTCCAATAAATAAGCATTAAGGCGACGAATTACTCTGCCGAGAATAGAACCTAGGACCGTAGTTTTGTATTAGTACTAAATCAATTTTATAATGTAAAAGGTAAAACAACACGGTCACGAAGTTGCTATCTATACTTAGCCATATATAACGAACTTTATTTTGCTCTTTATTTATATTGATATAAGGATCAATTTATTTTGTTTTTCAACATGTTAGAGAAAGGTGGGAAAACGACTAGATTGTGTGAGAAGCCTAGTTCACAAGTAAAGCTTGTTTCTTATTGAATGCTATGCGAAGCTATATGATATTATAACAGTTTATATGTATTACACTAGCAACGTTATATTTTAACGTTTAGTATAGATTTCTCAGAGATGAGATTTTTTTCACAGTAAAAAGTATCCTATATGTTGACCCTTATACCCAGCTATCACCATATCAAATTTCATCAAAATCTGTCAAGTGGTTTTCTCGTAATGCGTTCCCAGACAGACAGGCAGACAAACAGACGCGGCGGGGCACTTTATTTTATAATATACAGTGATATAAGAAGTTCTCATTTATTATTTAACTAGCGTTTTCCTGCGGCTCTTCACCACACAAATGTATGCCCCTAGCGGGACTCGAACCCGTGACCGTTGGCACATCAAGTTGGGTCACTGCAAACTGAGCCAAACGTGTCGTCAAAAGTATATGTAAATACAAAAGTATTCATTCTATAATTTTACGCTGCAACTAATCCTTCTCATCAGCGAGCCTTTTTAGAGGGGGTTCAGGCCATAGTCCACCACACTGGCCAAGTGCGAGTTACCGAACTTTCTTTCATTTAGATTGTTTCACTATGTTGTCCTTTACCATTCGCACATTTCGCAGATTCTAATATCAGAGTTGCGAGACCTGGAATTGAACCTGTGTAACTAGATTTTTCAACTAAACTCGTTACCACTGAGCTGCCACAGCTTTATTGCTCTCGCACTAACTGGTCGTCACAATTTCTTTTCAAAAAAATTATAGAACAGGCAGTAACATAGCTTTTTACTTATTAAAATACATATTTATAATATATATGTTTGACGACATGTTTGGCTCAGTTAGTAGTACTTTCTGTGCCGGCGGTCGCGGGTTCGAGTTCCGCTGGGGGCATTCATTTGTGTGACGACGAAGGTTTGTACTCCAGTCATGGGTGTTTATATTTATAATGTGTATGTATTTAAACTTATATATGTGTAGTGTATCAACAATCTGGTATCCATAACACAAGCCGCGTAGCTTACCATGGAACTAGATGGCGCTGTGTGTTAATGCCCCAACATATTATTATATTATAGCTATTTATAGCATCGTGTATTGCACCATCCTTATACAGAGATCGGTTTTGAAATCGACCTCGGAAAAAAGCTAGGCGTAAAAAGATATGACTTACTTGTGGTATGTAGTGCAGTTTCGTTATAACGACACACTGGCGACTTCGACTTTGCTGATCTACTCATGTCATTTTTATATCTGTACTAGCAGAACCCGCGGCTTCGCTCGCGCTAAAACTACAAAAAAATCTCTAAAAAGGTAGTTTCATCAACTATTTTACCCCCATAATAGATGAATTTCGAAAAATGCTAAAACACGTATTTATTTAATTGTATTGAACAGCATTAATACTAAGTTTCAAGTAATTCTGATCATAAATATATTTTTGAATTGTATTATAACGTATTTTCCCGTGGAAATTAGATAATTTGCTGCGGTTAAAAGTAGCTTATGTCACTCTCCAGCCCTCCAACTCTCTCCACACAAAAAATCACACCAATCCGTCACTCAGTTTCGACGTCAAAGACACAGACACAGACAAACAAACAAACCTATAACCTGCTAGTATTATAAGTATTGTTATTTTTCATTTACGATTATCGTTGTTTCAAGTCAAACGATAAAGTATTATAACTACAACACAATCAATTTAGTTATTAATAATTATTCTTAAAATGGAAATCCGTTAAAAATATAATAAACTAGCGGCTCACCCTCGGTTCGCTCGTGTTCGTCGCCAGGTACGTTTTAAATATATAAAAATATTTATTAGCCAGCGTTAGCCATATACATACTTTTGTTTTTTTTTTTGTATTTATTCGAGTTTTTCGTTTTTTTTTTAATCTAAAAAATATGATATAACAAAAAAAAACTTCGAGGGAAGCTCAGTCGCCTAGGTGTTTATAATATTAAAATATGAGCAATCATGTACATAAAATTGAAATTATTATATAAAATATTTAGATAAAATTTCGTGTATCTCAGAAAAAAAATCGCAATTTATTAAAATTTTTCTTTCATAAGAACCTTCTCCTGACAATAACAAACACAACAAATGGCGTGGTGGTGGTGATGGCGCTATATGACGTTAACAGCATGAGAGCAGATAAAGGCTCTAATAATTAGCTATGAAAAATTGCGATTTTTTTCTGAGATACACGAAATTTTATCTAAATATTTTATATAATAATTTAAATTTTATGTACATGATTGCTCATATTTTAATATTATAAACACCTAGGCGACTGAGCTTCCCTCGAAGTTTTTTTTGTTATATCGTATTTTTTAGATTAAAAAAAAAACGAAAAACTCGAATAAATACAAAAAAAAACAAAAGTAAAAAATTTGTATCACCCACATACCAAGTTTCAGCAAAATCGTTAGAGCCGATTCCGAGATTCCGAGATATAAATAAATAAATATACAAGAATTGCCTGTTAAAATAAATTAGATATTTAATTATACTAGTCCATTATGTTACTTAAGATATCGATTTTTCTTTATTTTCAATTAACATGACATACACATTTTTCTTCTCAAATCAATTATTCAAATATTAATTTAAATTAATTACATTAAAATTTAAAACCTGTTACGTAGTTTAGACGAATCAAGGTACAAACGGATAGACACGAAGAGCGACTGTTTTATGCTATTTAAAAAAGTTATAAATATTTTTTTATCATTATGGGCCTTAATCCCAATTTAGCTGGTCTGACCACTGCACAAGCACATTCATTTACCGGCTTCCAAAAAGGAGGTTTTCAATTCGTCGAAATCTTTTTCTTTGTATGTCTATAAATATATATTTTATAAAAAATAAAATTTTAACCGATTGATTAAAATAGAGGGAAAATCAAATACAATTTATGACTTTCGACTGCTTACAATTTTTTGCGCTAAACCTACAAATAAAATCTCTAAAAAGGTAAGTTTCATACAAACTTTCATCCCCTATTTTACCCTCTTAGGGGTTGAATTTTTTAAAACGCTGAAATATTTAACTCATTATTTTTGCCGTACCTACTAAATTCATACGAAATTTCATACAAGTATGTCCAATAAACAGTTTCCTACAAACTTTTATCCCCTATTTCACCCCCTTGGGGGTTAAATTTTGAAAAGTCCTTCCTTAGTAAATGCCTTCGTCATATGAAGAATACTTGTGCGAAATTTCAATTTTCTAACCTTAAGGGTTTGGCCTGTGCGTTGATACATCACTCACTCATCAATCACTTTTGTCTTTTATATACATAGATTTAGACATTTTTTACATAATATATTCATAAAAGTATCTGTTACAAGTAAAATTATTCCATACTATTTCAAAAAATAATTTGATGATACCTGAAGCTATACTTAGTGTACTCAGCCCTTTTTAACATCCCACTGCTGGGCACAGGCCATCCTTCTATACGGAGAGCATCACGCTGGCCAAGTGCGGGCGAACTGAGCATTTCTTTCGACAACTTGTTAGTTTTCTTAGACATACACGTTCCTTCACGATGTTTTCCTTCACCGTAAGACAAGACAATCGCACCTATTGGAAAATGATTCGCACATGAAAATATCAGAGGTGCAAGACCCGGGATTTGAACCCGCTTCACTCGGTTTCTCAAGCGAGCGCGTTACCACTGAGCTAACACTGCCTATGCTATACTTTAAACGATTTTATTATACCTAAGTAGGTTATACATAACATTTCTTACCTTAATCTGTATGGATGTTTGTTACTCTTTCACGCCAGAACGGCTGAACGGATCTGGATGAAATTTGGCACAGAGATAGATTATAGTCTGGAATAACACATAGGCTACACTTTTTATCCCGGAAAAATGTACGGTTCCCGTGGGATAGATTTATTTTTGTTTTTCACTAGGGACGAACCCAAGCGAGGCGAGGGTGAGCCGCTAGTTTCTCTTATACGCCTCGTTATTTATCACTTTTTGACACCCTAACGGCTGGACAGATTCGGATGAAATAATATAATAATAATAATAATAAATAATGTAACATATAGGCTACTTTTAAATTAGGGACGCACCCGAACAAAGGTAAGTTACTAGTTTATACAAATAAATAAAATTGAAATGTCTAAATGTATGGGTACCATAGACAGAGCCCCCAAGGCCGTTATTACTCACTGCGCAAAACCGTCTTATAGTTTTAAATAAACTACTCTAATGTTAGTCCCGTTACATTAGGCATTTTATTTTTAGGCTTAGTCATGGATTTTAATAATTAAAAAAAATAAAATCAGCTGCGACGTAGTTTTGTATGTGCGTAACATACCGATATACTTATATATAAGATTGATTAAAAATATATTATTGATACGTACGTTTTAACGTTAAGTATAGATATCTCAGAGATGAGATATTTTCCCGTAGTAAAAACTAAATAGTATACTATATGTTGACACGGATAACCAGCTATAATCATACAAAATTTCATCAAAATTGCTCCAGTGGTTTTGCCGTGATAATGTCATGGACAGACAAAAATTCTAAAAACTATAGATTAGGCCTCTGTATGGATAATAATGTTTATTTCAATAAGATTTTTCAAAAAATATTTAATGTACAGATAAGTAATAAGTAGATAATTGTTGTATTACAATATTGTAAACAAATATTATTTTAAAAGAGCAATTGTTGAGTTTCTCGCTGGCTCTTCTTAGTAGAACTGCCTTCGAGCCGGTGATAGATTCCCCACGAACTTACATACTGACATTTAATTCAATTTTTAAAATTGTAAAATTGACGATTCATAAGTACTTGTAAAAGTCTATACGAATAAAATATATTTTGATCTGATTTATGGGTTCGATTCCTGTACAGGGTCAATGTTAGTCAAACAGATATATGAAATGACCTATTTAAAAGATGACATATTAGATGTCTAAAATTAAACCAGATGCTTATTTTGCTTATAGTTGAATATCTTGTTAAACTAGTTCAACCCTTCAACGAAAAACGAGGGTAGCGGGTTATGATGATAAGTTTTTTTAGGGTTCCGTTGTCGAAATGCAAGAACCAACTCCCTTATAATTTCATCATACCCGTCTGTCTGTATGTCACAATAATTTATTCGGAGACCATAGCCAGACCATTGTTTGATGGTAACCACTGGAAAATTCTCTAGTATGGCAGTCCATACATTAGCCTATAAGGAAAATTGTAGTCAATACATACAATAAAATTGTAACTAAGTCGAATCTGTACATTAAATATTTTTTTGGAAAATCTTATTGATATAAACATTATTATCGATACAGAGGCTGTATCTATAGTTTTTAGAATTTTTGTCTGTCTGTCTGTTAACGCATCACACAAAAACCACTGGAGTGATTTTGATGAAATTTTGTATGATGATAGCTGGTTATCCGGGTCAACATATAGGATATTTTTTACTGCGGGAAAATATCTCATCTCAGAGAAATCTATACTAACCGTCAAAACGTAAGAAGGGACGAACCCGAGCGGAGCGATGGTGAGCCGCTAGTTTAAGAATAAAAGCTTAAATGAGTTAAAACATAAAACAATCTTTTTGCCACGGAACCATTAGTCGCATGTCAGAATTGCACTTGTCCGATTTTTCTTAGAACGGAGAGAAATTAGTGTCATATGACGTATTTATTTTCTATTAGTTTTAGCCCGCGGCTTCGCTCGCGTGATAATCGAGTATGGTTCAAGGATAGCAACTGACTCGGTTTTTAGCATTTTATTTCTATGTACAGACATTCGACCTCTATAGTTTCATTATATTTACTAGCATTGCCCGCGGCTCCGCCCGCGTTCAGATGACCCAAAACCTAATTCTTAGGTTTTACATATTAGCATACTCTTACATTACAGTTTTTGTATTTTTGCTCAGAAATGAGATATTTTCCCGCGGTAAAAAGTATCCTATATATGTTGACCCGGATAACCAGCTATCACCATACCAAATTTCACCAAAATCCCTCCAGTGGTTTTTCCGTGATGCGGTAACAGACAGACAGACAGACAGACAGAAAAATTCTAAAAACTATAGATTCGGCCTCTGTATCGATAATAATGCCTATTTCAATAAGATTTTCCAAAAAATATTTAATGTACAGATTCGACTTAGAATTTTATTATATGTATGTATAATGTATGTATACGCTAAAATTTCGAAATGTTTCCTAAGGATCAAATAACAACTAACAAGTAGTTGCGTTACGGTAATTTGTTACGTTTGCAATAAATAGTATACCTCATAAATAATAAAAAATTGCAGGATTGAGTTTGTCCATTGAAGCAAATAAACTTGCCATGAGTATGACGAAATAAAAACAAAGTTCGTGTAAGATCTCTTTGCTTTCGCAATAAATAATTTTTATACTAGAAGATTTTTTGTTGCTATTTACTTACTTTTCTATAAAAAAATATTACGTAGTTTTAATCGTTTAACAACATTCAAATATATAATTATTTAACTCTTCTCATACGACTAAAAATATGCAACATCTTTTTTTAAAACCTTTGCAGTTCAAGTTTAGGCTATAATTAAACAAAAAAAAATAAACGTCATTATTCCTGTCAGTGTCAAATATGTTCAAAATTTTTTTATTAAATAAAATACTAGCGATCCACCCTCCCTCCGCTCTGGTTCGTCTCTAGATATATTTTAAGGGTTAGTATATGTGTATTTGTCAAAGATGAGATATCTTCCCGCAGTAAAAAGTATCCTATATGTTGACCCGGATAACCAGCTATCATCATACCAAATATCATCAAAATCTGTCTTGTGATTTGCCTCGTGATGCGTTTCCAGACGGACAGACAAAAATTCTCTCTGTATCGATAATAATGACTATTTCAATAAGATTTTCCATCGTAAATATTTTTAATGTAATCTATTTTTAAAATGGCTTACAGTGAAAAACAATACCTATTTAATTAATTATTTTTATAGTACATTTCAAAATAATAATTATAAATTATAAATTTAACGCTTACACTGGCACGCGTGAAGCACTTAATCGAGTAATCATACGCCAAAATGCCTTACATCATTTTGGAAAAGAAATGCTACTCATACACTGCTGGACCGATATTAACCAAACATAGCTAAGAACCACCGCAAGGAAACTGGCTTTCAAATGAAAAAAACCGCATCTAAATCGATCCATACGTTTGATAGCTACGATGCCACAGACAAACATCGACGTCAAACTTATAACACTCCTCTTTTTGCGTCGGCGGTTAAAAACTTAACTCAGAATTCAAACTAGCGACTTCTATAGTAAACTATATAAATAATTCACTTAAAACATAATTTTTAAACGAAGTTCAAAGTAAAAACAACACGTTTTCTAACTAAATTCTAACTGTATACTCCAAAACCAACATCGATGACTTGCTTAAAATATTAAATAAATTTTTAGATATTGATTCTATGAAGCGGTCGGCTATACATTTATGTAATAAAACCCCCACAAATGTACTTAACCGTACGATAACACATACGGGAAGTCACTCACACTATTACATATTACATAGAACAGCCGCGTTTCCTATACGTACTAGTGTAAAAAAAAAAAACTCCAAAATAGGTACGGCTTCATTCGTTTAACGTTTTCTTATAATATAATGGAAATTTAAATTATCCGGTTTATAGTGAGAGCGTTTAAAGTTCATTTTTGTGTGACACCATCAACTTCTCTCCCTTTCGCGCGGCCGAATACCTTCGAGTTTTCCCGTGCGTGTTTCTCAAAAAATTACGCCAAAATGAATTTTCGAAAACAGTACCTCGCGCTCCGTCGAGTGCCGCGTGCTCTTTTGTTGTTCGACATTAGGAATTTTCCATTTTAATTTATATAGATACGATGTAAGTTTTCCAAATAGCGTCCCATCTGTACATGCATTTTTTGCGTGTATATGAAAGTATGTAAGTCGATACGGTCGTGACTCGCTTAGCAAGCGATGCTAACCGGCGGATTTGAAACGCTCGCCGCTAGCGTTAATCCGCTAGATATTAGCGTACATTTCAATCGGTCCGGTTATGCATAGAAAATTCTGACAGCTCTGAACCGTCACAAGAAATAATGTCGTTTTTATTACATTTTTTGATAAATTATTATTCTAGTTTCGATCCGGTGACAACGGCCTTATCGATTTTCCTATTTAACGTGCTGTGTTTGGTACTTTTTCGAAAGATTCACGTTTCTGTATCTAAACGCTTTCGAAAAACGTTTTACAAGTATTTTCTCGCGGCGAACGGACGTCGAGCGCGTTATTGTAATTGTAAATTGGTAATAATTCCGTTCATTACAGAGTAATGACGCTGGAATATGGGTTAGCACTCCTAGAGGAATATTTTATTATAACTGTTGACACAGTGCTGAGTTTCGAAATGTGTATTTAGTGGTGACTGTGAGAGATATTATTTTGTTTGCCTATTCAATAGTTGTGTACAGTGCATTCCTTTTGTGAAAGTATACGCTGAATTTTCTTTTTGTGTTCACGGATGATGGTCTGATGATAGACATCGGAAACTAAGGATTTATGATCGTCGTACCTACCTACTTTCCTGTGAGTACTTGTAAACAATCACACAAATAACTTTATTATAATATCCTATTTAATTCTAAAACTAATCCACACCAAACATTCACTATATCAGTAACGCCTAGATACAGATTAAATTATGTAATTTTCTTTTTTTTTTCAATAAAATAAGGCCATGTCTGTAATCATTGTGACCTCTAAGCCAAACATGATTTCTAAAGTTTTTATAATAGGCTTATTTATATTACTTGTACTTGCTGTAAAAAAGAATGGCCTTGTTTTACATTAATGACAATAACTATAAATGGATTTAATACTTTCTATTTTAGTGGAAAATATATATATATATTCAGAATTCATTTATGTGAAGATAAGATCTGGCCATTTAAAGCTTTAAAAAACAAAACGTTCTTATCACTTATTTTTATTAAAGATTATTGCTGACTTAAATGTTATAATGCCAAACAAATTTCAAATATAAATTTCTTATTTTGCACATTCTTATTACTAAATTATCATCATGTAATTTTATGTGCCTACAGTAAAATCCTTTCTCTTTAGTTGCCCTGAAGCAAAGGGATAAACCTTGTATTATAAGCTGTACAGTGATTTTAAGGTCTGTTACCATAAAAAAAAAAAACAATAATATATTTTTACAAAACTAATGATTTGTTAACAATAATTAAAAAAACACAGTGATTATCCATAGAAGATTACTTAAGAGATAGAAATTTAAATATTCCAGACTCCAGTGTCACTGTGAAGATATTTGTTAGCATAGACAAACGGATTTTTATGAAATATATTCAAGACTTTTTCCCACATAAATAATGTGAAACCTGTATTTATATCACAGTGCAACAATATTCTTTATTATTTACATAATTATTCTTAAATTTTCCAACCAAATCTATACAAAATGATATCGCGTGGCTATACAGGTTCATCGTAGACTAAGTATTAATAATTTTAGCATTAACATATAGCAGATATTTATTAAAATTTATGCTAATTTTGATGACTCTGTAATCCACATTAACTCTGGATTAATATTCTAGAAACGAGAAAGATAAAAGATACTATAAATATCAGGTTTGTGTTGATATATTTTTTGGCTGTGTATAAATTTTTATTTAAAAAATGGTATATGACTAATTGGCAGTTTGTATCTTTCTTAGAATTTACAATTAGGTTATGTTGTTTATTACATTATATGAAGTAGGTTTCCAGAAATATCTTAGAATAAAATGCTTTTAAACAATCTGCAGTTGAAATAATTTGAATTAGAAAACCTAAAAATTTACAGCTATGTGCAATTATAAAATTGGACTTTCGATATGTGTTAGCGGTGGAACCAATTAAATCATTTAGAAAAAAATCCATTTTAAAAAATTGTGTAGAAATAAATCTCAATCATTGCAATTAATTGGCAGGTTTTAATATACAATAATGATAATAATCTATACAGATTAATAAAATTGTAGTGTCTGTTTGAAATGTCAAAATAACAGGTTTTTACTAAATACATATGAAAGCATATATAAGTACACACACAATTTTTAAAAATTTTGTCCGTCTGTCTGTTTGTTCCGGCTTATCTCTGAAACGGCTGGACCGATTTTGACGGGACTTTCACTGGCAGATAGCTGATTATATAAGGAGTAACTTAGTCTAGTGTTATTTCAGAATAAGAATTAGGGTTCCGCTCAAAAAAAATTGAAACATACCTAGGGATGAACCCGAGCGAAGCAGAGGTAAGTCGCTAGTTAAGGATAACAGTCAAAGCAAATAGTAATATTATATAAATAACATTCATGGTTGTTGATTACATTCAAACCAGTGCTATTAAGGAAAAAAAAAAATCAATTTCCTTCTCAAAACGGTGACCTTGACATTCTTTTGATACTGATACATAAAAATTACAATGCTCGTTGCTTTTATGTGACTTCATTATTAATTTATCCAATAGAAATTTGTGAATTAATAATAAATATGTAAGTAATAAAATATAGCCGATATTACTAATTAATAAATCCCAGCTTTGGAAATAATTTCTAAAATAATATTTATTATATACTTACTTAAAGTATTTTTATTTTCAAATAATGTAGTTACTATAAAAAATTGGTACTTGATATATAATTAAGAATAAATAACTTTTTACCTGTGTTTATATCTAAATTAATAGACAAGTTATTTATAAAAAAATCATTTTATATGTAACCTTTTTTGTCCTTTAAAATAAAATTACTTAACAGTCTAGTTTATCATCTTAAGTAAAAAGCTTAAATCCTCCTTTACATGTAGGCTCTAAAGAGTATAGATAGATTTTATTATTCAGTAGCGAGTTGCCCTTGCTTCACTCGGGTGAGCGTCGTAGGTACGTTTTAATTTTTTGCGCGGGACCCTAGTTCTTTTTCTAAAATAAAAGTAGTCTAAATTACTCCTTATAACATCAGGTATAAGCCAGTGTAAGTCCATTCAAAATCAGTCCAGCCGTTTCGGAGATAAGCCGGGTCAAACAGACAGACCAAAATGTCTAAAATTGTGTTTTTCTTATAAATACCGTATATAATTTCATAATATGCATTTAGTAAAAAGCTGTTATTTTGACATTACAAACAGACAGTACAATTTTATTTATCTGTATAAATAGAAGATAATGGATACATAAATCAAACATTTCAATTTTATTTATCTTTTAATTTCTCCATAATTTATTTATTTCAATTAGATACTTAATGGACTTAATATGTAGTAATATAAGATTCAACATACATACATATTTTCAACTAGCTTTAGTTCGTGGTTTCCCGCATGCACTAAATATCTATACATATAATAAAATTGTAACTAAGTCGAATCTGTACACGAAATATTTTTTGGAAAATCTTATTAAAATAGACATTATTATCGATACAGAGGCCAAATCTATAGTTTTTAGAATTTTTGTCTGTCTGTCTGTCTGTTACCACATCACAGAAAAACCAGAGGAGGGATTTTGATGAAATTTGGTGTGATGATAGCTGGTTATCCGGGTCCTACATATAGGATACTTTTTATTGCGAGAAAATATCTCATTTCTGAGAAATCTATACTGAACGTAAGTAGGGACGTATCAGAGCGGAGCGAGGGTGAGTCGCTAGTTCTATATAATATAAGTCCTGCTGAGTTTTTATCGCCATTTCTTCTCAGGTCTGAGGCTCCTTTCCGAACTGGTGGTAGAATCGTGACGTTCAGTAAAAAAATGTAATAATTTACTTAATAATGCTGATTAAAATATTTTGAATTTGACGTTTTGTATGCTACTGACGATAAACACGAAGTGCAGATTTGGCTTTTTAATATAACAAAATATAGTATTTATGCAAACCATTATCGGAAGAATTATTTTAAACGTAATTCGTCCACTCGTCAGTCAACACGTGATGCGCGCGCAAACAAAAAAAAACATTTTCAAAAAAAAAAAAAACAACATGCAACCGAATTGAGGACCTTCTCCTTTTTTGGAAACCAGGCGTAGGCATTCTTGGGTTTTTGCTAAGCAATTTTTAAATTATCCATACTAATATTATAAATGTGAAGGTTTGTGAGGATGGATGGATGGATGTTTATTACTCAATCACGCCAGAACGGTTGAACGGATCTGGATGAAATTTGGCACAGAGATAGATTATAGTCTGGAATAGCACATAGGTTACTTTTTATCCCGGAAAAATTTACGGTTCCCGTGGGATAGATTAATTTTTATCTAGGCCCGAAGCGAAGCGAGGGTGCGTCGCTAGTATTTAATAAGCTTGATCCTATTTCCGAATTTTTATAATGTGTATTATGTACGTAATATGTATTTTGCTTTTGAAGTTATGGCACGTTTGGAAAAAAAATTGAGAGTAAAATTTTTACGATGCGCGCGCACACTGACAGCCAAAAAGCGACATGATGAAGTTAGCTGCGTTCCTTTTCAAACAGAGAGTTGTGACACACGGGATGAAATCTTTAGCTATTTTTGTTCTCATACGCCAAAGAAGTATAACTTCTCACGTGCGTGCATACAGTACACACACACGCTTTTTTAATTGTAAATGAACATTTAATTATTTACTCATAGAGGTTAGTTTATATCTAACCTACTTTGAAGTTACAGAACTTGTATTAATTTATTTATCTGTTTGTTCAATTATTAAACGAAGTATGTATCATCCAATTACCTATGATATAAATTTAAAATAAAAATACATATTACTAACATAGGTACTTACATAATCATACTATCCATAATAATATAAAAAATGTGCAAGTTTTTAACCGATTTCCAAAAAGGAGGAGGTTCTCAATTCGTCGGAATCTTTTTTTTTTCATGTATGTTCACCTATTACTCGAAGACGCCTGAACCGATTTGGATTTTTTTTAGTTTCAAATGTTATACTTCCCCGGTGGTCTCATATAAATTTTATTGAAATCGTTCGAGCGGTTTTTTAAAAAATCGACAATAAATATTTTTTTAAATAAATTGTTTAATCGAATATGTTATTAAAAAACTTTCTTCTTACAAATTACCTGGCTATTACGTCTACACTAAAAATGGAAAAATAAAAACTTTTGAACAAAAAATAAAAACCGACTTCCAGGCACTAAAATGTAAAAAATAACTTAACGGAAGTTTTCATTTAGAATAGATACCTAATCAGATATTTTCGAAGTGGGTGCCAGCCGACAATGTTTTAAGATATGAATATCTAATAGGTAAATATGTATGTTACGTATCGAAATATATTAGATTTGCTTTGCATCGGCTGGCACCGATTTCGAAAATATCTGATTAGGTACCTATCTATTCTAAATGAAAACCTCCGTTTAGTTATTTTTTACATTTTAGTTCCTGAAAGCCGGTTTTTTTAATTTTTTATCTAGGAGAAAACTAGGGACGACCTCGAGCGGAGCGACGTTGAATCGCTAGTATTATATACTAGCATTGCTCGCGGCTCCGCCCGCGTTTAGATGACCAAAAAGCAAATTCTTAGGTTTTACATATTAGTATACTCTTACAATGCAGTTTTTGTATTTTTTCTCAGAAATTAGATATTTTCCCGCGGTAAAAAGTATCCTATATGTTGAATCGGATAACCAGGTATCATCATACCAAATTTCATCAAAATCTGTCCAGTGGTTTTCTCGTGATGCGGTAACAGACAGACAGAGAGAAAAAAAAACTAAAAACTAAAGATTCGGACTCTGTATCGATAATAATGTCTATTTTAATAATTAGATTTCACGAAAAATATTTAACGTACAGATTCGACTTAGAATTTTATTATATGTATAGATTTTAGGTATTTTACTTATCGAAGTATATTTAAATGTGAATGGTAATTAGTTAATGCATTTGAAAGGCATTTGTTTGGATTTCTTGCCAAAACGGGTTCTCAATGTCTGTGTTTTTGTCTGTTTAAAATGTTCATGGCTAAATTAGTGTGGTGCTTTTCATAACTTTTAAAGTTTAAGTGAAACTTCTTTAGAACGTTTTTAGTTAAAATTCGATGAAACGAAAATGCGTCACAAAGAGACAAATACATAAATATATAGTATAGATTTCTCCGAGATGAGATATTTTCCCGCGGTAAAAAGTATCCTATATGTTGACCCGGATAACCAGCTATCATCGTACTAAATTTCATTCAAATCTATTCAGTGGTTTTCTCGTGATGCGTTCCTAGACAGACAGACACACAGAAAAATTCTAAAAACTATAGATTCGGCCTCTGTAGATTTTCCAAAAAATATTTAATGTACCTACAGATAAAGTCGGCGAGAGATAAAGATAGAATAAATTACACAGGAAGTGAAAAATAATACAAATATACTGTACTAGCATTGCCCGCGGCTCCGCCCGTGTTCAGATTACCAAAAACCAAATTTTTAGGTTTTACATATTAGTATACTCTTACAATGCAGTTTTTGTATTTTTTCTCAGAAATGAGACATTTTCCCGCTGTAAAAAGTATCCTATATGTTGACCCGGATAATCAGCTATCACCATACCAAATTTCATCAAAATCCCTCCAGTGATTTTTCTGTGATGCGGTAACAGACAGACAGACAGACAAACAGACAAAAATTCTAAAAACTATAGATTCAACCTCTGTATCTATAATAATGTCTATTTCAATAAGATTTCCCAAAAAATATTAATGTACAGATTCGGCTTAGTTACAATTTTATTATATGTATAGATAATATGTAATGTAATATGTTAAATAAAATGTAAAATAACTATTAAACTTGGTAAAAATATTATAAAAAAAATAAACTACACATATATCCTACTCCTGATACTCTATGTTCGTCTCTTTCTCTCGTAGGTTACTTTTCTGAAGTTTCATTTCTACCGTGTGTGAATTGCACACACAGACACACTTTTTAATATTTCGACGTTAGATAAATCGCCTATCGGCTAGAAAGAGCTTATAGATAAGAACGATAATACTGGTTTTTTTTTCTAATGTACCTTTATAGTAGAATAATTTAAATTTTAAATTTAAATCGACCACAAACAATTTGTGTATTTGATGTTTTATCAAAACTACAAAATTTGCCTAAACCAAGAATCGTATTTAGGACTTGTGCTTAGTATATGCTGCTGAGCTAAAAGATCGATAGGCAGACTTGCTTTCAAAATGACATTGATGATGATGTTCTCCTAGCCGATTCCGGCCACAGCGGCCAATCTCATTGAGACTAGCCAACTGCGCAGGAGATATTATAGTGCACAAGTGTACGCGCAGACACAACGTGCACTCTCTATTCCTGTCACTCTCATACTCCGGTGGGACGACCGCTCGACACGACCAGTGAGAGTTAAGGCGCAGGACCGACGGCTTTACGTGCTCTCCGAGGCACGGGGGTGAAACACCGCCAACTTCCCAACTCCGGGCTGTTACTGAGGCTTACTATACAGAAAGACTCAATAACTAAACTTGGCCCGACCCGGGACTCGAACCCAGGACCTCCGGGTGTGCAGCCGTACATGCTAGCCACTACACCACCGAGGCAGTTTGTATAACATTATAGGGGAATGAGATATCAACAAAATTTTGTATTTACTTGAGATAATTTTATGTGCACATGAGATAACAGTATCTTTGTTTGGTTATTACACTTAACTTCTACTTGACTTTTGTATGTACATTTTGATATTTTTTCTTAATATTTATATGAAAAACAAATAGAATGAATATGTTCCTTCGTTCGTGGTTTCTCGAATTGGATATATATACACTACTCTTATAAAGAGGAAAGATGTGTATTTTTGTATGTTTGTAACTCAAAAACTATTGGACCGATTTAGATGGAATTTGGTAAGAAGATAGTTCGAAACCCTGGAAAGGACATAGGATTTTTTATTCCGGAAGTCATCCCTGAAATGGGTGAAAATGGGGATGAAAGTTTGTACAGGGAATCAATCTAGGGCAAACCCGACCAAACCGAGGGTGAGTCGCTTATTCTGATGCCTAAAGTAGCAGGTCATGTTCGTATTTACTAGACCAATTGATCTGAAACATTTTAAATAAAATAATTTATATTTACGAGTATAAATGATATATTGGAATCACTTTATTGCGAATTTCAGTTGATATAAATGCCAAGTACATATCGTTAAATAAAATTATTTAAAAAAATTATGTACTATATATGTATGTATGTATGTATGTTGGGAGATTAACACACAACACCATCTAGTTCCACGGTAAGCTACGAGGCTTGTGTTATGGATACCGGATAGTTGATACATTATACATATGTATATAATTCTAAATACATACATATTATAAATATAAACACCCATAACTAGAGTACAAACATTCGTGCTCATCACACAAATGAATGCCCCCAGCGGGACTCGAACCCGCGACCGCTGGTACAGCAAGTAGGGTCACTACAAACTGAGCCAAACGTGTCGTGTAACTACTGTGTATATGTAGTAGATTTAACATTATATTTAAATATTTATAAACCATGGCATAACTTGTTATACAATTCAAAATGACTTTAATTATAGTAAAGTTCAAAAATATAAATGTAAATTGACAGAGTGTAAAAATACATTTAACCACCTCGTTAACTAAAATATTTTTCACCCGTCCCTCTCGCTCGATTAGAAATATAATAACAATGAAAAGGGACGGCAATTGAAAAATAGGTCGTATCTCTGTCTCGCTCTAACACAAACGCACCGGATATCAAGGAAAGAGACAGCATTATCAATAGTTTTGACATATAAAACTCGGACCATAGACGTCGAAATGCTATCGTAAATCTAACGCTACTACCACACGATGACGTGTTACTTGGTAGTCTATCGGTAAAAGGCATTTAAGTGTATGGACAGCATTATTTTTATTTTTAATAATCGCGTTTATTGCGCATTTCCCGCGGCTACGCCCTCGTTCAGATGACTAAAAACCAAATTCTTAGGTTTTACATATTAGTATACTCTTACATTGCAGTTTTTGTATTTTTTTTCTCAGAAATGAGATATTTTCCCGCGGTAAAAAGTATCCTATATGTTGACCCGGATAGCCAGCTATCACCATACCAAATTATATCAAAATCCCTCCAGTGGTTTTTCTGTGATGCGATAACAGACAGACAGAGAAAAATTCTAAAAACTGTAAATTGGGCCTCTGTATCGATAATAATGTCTATTTCAATAGGATTTTCCAAAAAATATTTAATGTACAGATTCGGCTTAGTTACAATTTTATTATATTAAGTATGTATAGATAATTTAAAATACGATTAAGCATTCTCGTTGACAGATCGCGTCGAAATTAACATCTCAATTGGAAATAATAAAAAGATGAAGATTTTTTCAATTCACGACAATCTATATTGTCTTATTTTGGACTGCCGATACAATTTATACAGCATAAACTTTAATGTTCAGTTTTTATTCATAAGATCTGAGTGACATATTGAGAGGTATTTCACTTGAGTTTTGTTATTTGAGTTTTTATTAATCCGTTTCATGCAAGAATTGTGACAGTTTAAATGTGGTATTATATATTGGCTTTTAAAAATAAATGTGACATTTAAAACAGTTTATAATAATTTTTAATTATAATAAACCTTTAAGTTCATATAGGCAAAGGTACTAATATTATAGAATAGAGGCAGAGTTTGTTTGTTTGTTTGTTTGTTTGTTTGTTTGTTTGTTTGTTTGCGCGCTAATCTCAGGAACTACTAATCCGACTTGAAAAATTCTTTTAGCATTAGATAGCTCGTTTATTGAGGAAGGCTATAGGTTATTATATATCATCATGCCACTACCCAAGGCAGCGGAGCAGTAATCATAAATGTCAACAAATCGGGCAGACTTCCATACATTATTGTAAAAATGATGTTCACATGAGAAATTTAAACGCGGACGAAGCCACGGGTACTGCTAGTTAAAGTGTAAGTCTATAAACGCCATGCCTCAATTATTGCATTTAGGGAAGTGAAAAGTGTATCATAAATCAGAATGCATGACACACTTCCTTCATGATTTAAAATTACGTGAAGCGCGAGATGAATTTTTAATATCTTTAAACAAACATTTAAATACATTAAAGAGGCTCATTTAGTAATAATTCGTTTCAGTTTTTGCCAACACAGATTTTTTTCAACCGATTTCAAAAAGGAGGAAGTTCTCAATTCGACTGTTCTTTTTTTATGTTCGATACCTCAGAACTTCGTCATTTATTAACCGATTTGGACAATTTTTGTTTTATTTGAAAGGGTATAATTCCAGATTGGTCCCATTTTAATTTAAAAAAAAAAATACCACCCCTAAGGGTGGAAAATAGCTATTGATGAATTTAACCTACTTCTAATTGTCATATTGACTAAGTAATTAAAGCCTACCTATTAAATACATACCTAATCAAATATTTTCCAAATCGGTGCCAGGCCATACAAAGCAAAGCACACCGACTTCGAAAATATTTGATTAGGTATGTATAGTAAATGAAAACTACCAATCAGTTATTTTTCACTTTTTAGTGCTTTTGTTTGAAGTCGATTTTTATTTTTTTGTTAATTAAACCGACTGCACCAATATTTCATTCAAATTTCATGGATTTTAATTTATGCGGTGTGTAAATTAATTATTAATAGAAGTGACATATGCTGTAATAATAATTACAGATTAACTAATCGATGTAGTTTAAAACTGACATTTGTAGCACACAATATGACAGTTAGAAGAGGTTAATCTCTCATCTTGGCTGCTGGCTTTAATTTACAGGCCATAGATATATAATATTTTAGTAGGTGAACTAGCATTGCCCGCGGCTCCGCCCGCGTTCAGATGACAAAAAACCAAATTCTTAGGTTTTACATATTAGTATACTCTTTCAATGCAGTTTTTGTATTTTTTCTCTGAAATGAGATATTTTCCTAGGGTAAAAAGTATCCTATATGTTGACCCGGATAACCAGCTATCACCATACCAAATTTCATCAAAATCCCATCCCAGTGGTTTTTCTGTGACAAACAGACAGACAGACGGACAAAAATTCTAAAAACTATAGATTCGGCCTCTGTATCGATAATAATGTTTATTTTGATAAGATTTTCCAAAAAATATTTAATGTACAGATTCGGCTTAGTTACAATTTTATTATATGTATAGATGAAATATTTGTACGAAAAGAGTAAAAAGTTTCGTTACATGTGCTGCATCAAATGATTTTTTTTTTGAATATTCAATTCAGGAAATGTTTAGAAAAATTGTCTTACTAACCGATTTCGGGAACGCTAACGAATATTATCGAGAGTAGCCAACTTGGTAAGATAAAGTGCACAAACATCCGAACAAGTGCACTCTAATACGTGAATAACCATTCTACAAAATCATCGATCAAAAAAATACACGACACAATCAGCGACAAAAAATGTCCTCACCGAATGAGCGCTCATTTGAACATTTGGGCACACTTTTAATATATTTTTTGTGAAAACAACTTTAAGCTTTGGATTTAAGGTTCAATTTACATTGTTGTATATTTATTTCAACTAGAACAATTACGTAAACACAATTGGTGATAGTTTTAAAGAGAAGTTTTGCATGGGATTGTTTGTGTATTTAGTACTTTTTTGATCGATGTACAAAATATATAAGTTGGTACTCTTTCAGTTTTTAAATTATTTATTTTTTATAAGTAATTATTATTTTTATTTTAGTTCTACTTTTATATTTTAATTTAAATATTTCTTATCTAATGAATGGTTCAAAGTTACACTAAGTCGTCGTTAACACAATTTTTTTAGAAAAATTGAATATAGGACTTTGATTTGGTACATCTACACTACTATTATAAAGAGAAAAGATTTGTATTTCTGTTTGTTTGTAACGAATAACCTCAAAAACTACTGGACTGATTTGGATGAAATTTGGTAAGAAGATAGTTTGAGACCCTGCGAAGGCCATAGGATATTTTTATTCCGGAAAGCATCCCTTAAGGGGGTGGAAATGGGGATGAAGGTTTGTTTGGGGAATAGACCCCTAGGCACTCTCAATAGGGACGAACCCGAGCGAAGCGATGGTGAGTCGCTACTAGTTTATTATCAACTTACTCTAACTTTATCAACTATCGTACGTTTTTGATAAGTTAGTGAACCTTCACAGAGTATGTACATAAAAACTCATTAAAGTTTCATCGTAATCGGATGGAATAATATATATTATATATAAAATATAAATAACATAACATGTTATGTTACAAACAACAGGACAAACATGTGCATTTATTTAATACTTTCTTAGTACTTTCTTAGATTTACGCGAATATTTGACATTTTAAAATAAAACTATCTTTTCGGATTTTTTCGCGAGTTTATTTTGATTTTTGGTTCCCGACGTTTCGAATGCTTTACAGCATCCATGGTCACGGGAGAGACTGAGGTGTTACATGTCTTGAAGGTATAGTTGTTACAGACAGCCTACCCACAATTAACAAAATGAAAATTGCACCAATTACATTACAATATTTTTTAACTTTAAAACATTTTTATAATTTTAATTATAATTGAATATGGAGTACGGACTGGAAATCGCTAACCAAATACGCCGGTTAGAAGATCTGAAGACAAAGCGCGCAAGATTATTAACATCTTTAACTTTCTTGAAGAGATGTCGGGATCATCGTCTCATTCCTACGTGTGTGAAAATATCTTCTAAAAAGAACATACGGGGAAGCGCTAAGATCGTTAACCAGGCAAGTTTTAAGTTGTTACGGACGGTGATTCGTCAAACCCGCCGTGATCTACGCAGTAACGACCGGTATGTGGAACAAACATCCAATAATATAAAGACAGTATTGACTCCAAGTGATTTTAATGATTGCATTGAAACTCTAAATAAGCGTGAAACATCTAAATTTAACCAATGCAAAAACAAACATATTTTAAAATACCAAAAACTCGTTGAGAAATATAACACCAAAAAGAAAATCATAAACAATAACGGAACGCGCCCGTCTACCACAGCTTCAAATTCGTGCGTACGTCAAGCAGTTGTCAATCTGTCAAAACAAACATTGGATGAACCTACTATTCAGGTACTAAGTAAAGGCTTAAATTTTGCTGTAGCGCCGGCCCGCATCCCTTACGAGAACATTATCGGTGCAGTAGAAGACGCCCTGGCCAAAAATACTATGAAAACTGAGGACATGGAGGCCATACGTCAAGATGTTTCATCTTTGTTACGTAGAAGTACTAAGCCCAAACCTAATCTCAATAAACAACAGTATTTAGCGTTGAAGAACTTACGCAGCAGGTCGGATATCACCATTCTACGCGCAGATAAGGGAAATGCTACCGTCGTGATGGATACATCAGAATACAATGACAAAATTAAACAACTGTTGTCGGATGAAACTACTTATAAAAAAGTCAAAACAGACCCAACAACAACTGTGTTAAATAATACTAAAAAGCTGATTAAGAAACACTCCGATGCATTGAATCTTGATGTCAAAAATCTTGTTCCATCTTGTGCAAAGCCGCCTAAACTGTATGGACTTCCAAAGATACACAAACCTAACGCTCCGCTACGTCCAATTGTGAGTCAAATCGACACACCGACTTATAAATTGGCCCAACTAGTAGCGAAAGTACTCTCAACACTCAGAGGACAAACATCAGCGTTCACAAGGGACTCATACCATTTTGTCAATGAGATAAAACACCTACAACTCATGGGCAATGAAACGATGGTCAGTTTTGATGTACAGTCTCTATTCACCAGCCTACCAGTAGAGGACTGTGTCAAAATAGTATCAAGAAAGCTAAGGGACAATAGTATGCAAGAGGAATACACTGAACTTTTGAAACACTGCCTTACATCTGGCTATCTATTGTGGAATGATGAATTCTACAAGCAAGTGGATGGAGTGGCCATGGGTTCGCCGGTCTCTCCCGTTGTAGCTGACATCTTCATGGAGGCCTTCGAGGAGACTGCCCTAAACACATCACCTGTGACCCCTCGTTTCTACAAGCGGTATGTAGATGACACTTTCACAATATTACCATCTGATAAAATATCTGTATTCTTAGAACATCTTAACTCCATAAACCCTAAAATACAATTTACAATGGAACTGGAGTCTAATAATTCTTTAGCTTTCTTAGATGTATTAGTTATTCGTAACCCAGATAACACCTTGAGTCATACTGTGTATCGAAAGAAGACCCATACTGATAGGTACTTGAATGGGGAATCTCACCACCACCCTTCACAGTTAGCTACCGTGGGAAAATCTTTGTTTCAGAGGGCACGCGGGATCTGTGACGAGCAACACCTGGCCGGAGAGCTGCAACATGTCAAGCAAGTTCTGCGAGACAACAAGCTGCAAGTGCCGCGCCTACGTCACAGGGACCGAGTGAAACCAGCCACAGTCGAGCGCGTCCCTGCAGTCCTACCTTATATGAGAGGCGTCACTGACAAGATTGGCTACATTCTAAAGCGAGCTTCAATTAAAACTTACTTCAAGCCGCCAAAGAAAATTAGTCAGTTTCTACCACCTGTCAAGTGCCACATCCCTCTACAAGATGCAGGAGTTTACAAGCTTGATTGTGATTGTGGGCTCTCTTACATCGGACAAACAAAGAGATCCATTAGAACCCGGGTCAAAGAACACATAGCTGATGTGAAGCACCGTCGCAATGCAACATCTGCTGTCTGCAAACATAGTCAGGACCGCCCAAGCCATTATATTCGCTTCGATAGACCTCAAATCCTGGCGAAAGAAAACCGATATCGCCCTAGAATGATTCGAGAAGCCATAGAAATTAAAAAACATCCTAATTTCAATAGGGAAGATGGCTGGGTACTACCATCATCATGGGATCCTGTTATTAATATAATAAAATCAAATAATAAATATAAACATAACAGACAAGTAGATGTAGTAAGTTCTTACTGTGTAGATCAAAATGACAGCTTATCAGATTAAAATTATTTATTTTTCATTTGTAAAAGTATATAGTAATAGTGTTGCTTAATAAGTTTGTTTTTAAATAACAGCAAACTAAATTAAAATTATTATCCTTAATTAATTTTAACTTTTTAAATTACACATAGAACAATTATATGGCTTAAATAATTAATACTATATTTGATATTTTTCTTTATGGTTATAAATATAATAATGGCAACACTAAATATAGATTACTAATTAATATTTTAAAATTGTAATAATTATAAAAAAGAATAGCAAAATTAAATATATAATATTCCATATTCAATTATAATTAAAATTATAAAAATGTTTTAAAGTTAAAAAATATTGTAATGTAATTGGTGCAATTTTCATTTTGTTAATTGTGGGTAGGCTGTCTGTAACAACTATACCTTCAAGACATGTAACACCTCAGTCTCTCCCGTGACCATGGATGCTGTAAAGCATTCGAAACGTCGGGAACCAAAAATCAAAATAAACTCGCGAAAAAATCCGAAAAGATAGTTTTATTTTAAAATGTGCATTTATTTTTAAATATACAGATATACATTTAAACGAGCTGAAATAAAAATTACTTTGACCTTTTACCCTTTTACCGGCTTCTAGTATGTCCATATAATTGATTTTTTTAGACTGTCTGAAAAAAAAATTAAATTTTTTTTTCCCGACAATTCTTCTTCGTGTCTTCTCCATTCTACGTGATATTGGCGAAGTAATCTGTGCTCAACTGGTACGCTTTGAAGACATTAATAAAGAGATTTTTTTTTTCTTAATGAGGCAGTGACGTTTTGTGTAACCAACGTGGTTATCGCCTAGCTTTAATAATTGAGTTTATTTGGACACTTTATTTAGTTTGCTATTTGAAATTGACTATTATTAATGACTAGCATTGCCCGCGGCTCCGCCCGCGTTCAGATGACCAAAAACCAAATTCTTAGGTTTTACATATTAGTATAACTCTTACAATGCAGTTTTCGTATTTTTTTATCAGAAATGTAAAAAAATGTAAAAAAAATAGTAGTTGCTATGTTCGAACATTATTATTTTCATTATTATATTCATTATTGTCAAACGAAAAAGATTAACAAATTTATTGGTCACTCTAGTCGCTTTAATCGTTTTGTTGATTGGGATGTGATGCATCATTCATTCGCTCTCGAATTGATAATCGATATCGCGTGTGTAAATGTACTGTTCACACTTGGCATCAGTTATTAAGTTTTTATGTACATACTTGCATCTGCATGCGGCTTTATCGCTTGTGTAATATAAAATCTCTTGAACTGCCTCGATGGTGTAATGGCCAGCATATACGGCTGCACATCTGGAGGTTCTGGATTTGATGGGTCGGGTCAAGTTGAATTATTGAGTCTCCCTGTTTAGGATGTCTCAGTAACAGGCTGGAGTTGGGAAGTTGGCGGTGTTTCACCCCCGTGCCTCGGAGAGCACGTGAAGCCGTCGGTCCGGCGCCTTAACTCTCACTGGTCGTGTCGAGTAGTCGTCCCAATGGAGTATGACAGTGACAGGAGAAGAGAGTGCACGTTGTGTCTGCGCGTACACTTGTGCACTATAATATCTCCTGCGCAGTTGGCTAGTCTCAATGAGATTGGGTGCCGTGGACGAATCGGTCGGGAGTACATTTAAATTTTAATATAATAGGTACATATTCAATAATTTTAAAATGTCAAATATTCGCGTAAATCAAAAAAAGTATTAGGTTTATAGTACAATAATTTTATTATACAAATATTTCTACAAAAACAAATCTATCCCTCGGGAACCGTACATTTTTCCGGGATATAAAGTAACTTATGTACTATTCCGGATTATAATCTATCTCTGTGCCAAATTTCATCCAGATCCGTTCAGCCGTTCTGGTGTGATTGAGTAATAAACATCCATCCAAACATCTAAACTTTCACATTTATAATATTAAGTAAGATGAAAATGAGTGAAAACGCGTTTTCTCTTTTTTATTTTCTTTTTTTCTCTAATTTTCGTAGAAACTTGTACGTTGCAGGAATTGAACCCGTAACTTTCGACGGTAAAAGCAATATCAATCGGAAAAAGAACCATTGGGGAACGACGGTAGCACAAGTATTTACAGAGAAAGTTCAATGTACATACATGACCTCTAGAACAATGAGTGAAATGAATTTTTTAGCATTAGCTTTTGTTCTTGTGTTTTTCTGTCCGTGTGTATTTAAGTAGAAGCATATTGCGGTGGTGTTTTTTTAAGGACCCCCGAAAATTGTTGTTGCCCATACAAACTTAATCATTTTTTCTGTCTTTTAGAGCTTGTGTTACCAAATTATTAATTCCTCTTACATATTATATTGTTCGACTTCCTCGTTGGTGAGCAACTAGGGCCAGCTTGAGCAGATTTAGGGGTCCTGTGTTTAGAAGGTTGTGCGCATGACGGCACAGTCCTTTGTGCTTCTCTGAGTCACGGGGATACCTATAGCTCCGCCAACTAGACAGTAAAACTCAATACATATACTTGACCCGACTCGGGACTCGAACCCAGGACCTCTAGATCTGCGGCCGTACATGCTTATCACTAGATCAACTATCACTATGCGGTTAATAGCTGTGGTAAACAAGTAATGTTATTGAAGCTTTATATGGGAAATTACGCTAAATATATACACAAAAAAATAAATACTGTATAAGAAATCCCCCTAAAATTAGAATTGTAGCTTTTAGCTTCTTTCCCACGACACACCCAAGAACACGTTTTAGTAAAATATTCAACATATAAATATTAAAATTTTAAATTCATTCAGTGATTCATCGAGAGAACGCACAACGCTATACCGCTAGATCTAGAAGCCATGACATTTTCCACTAGATCTCCTCATAATACTAGCGATTTGTCCTCCGTCCCATGGCGTAATGTACACACAAAAACATACATCTGTATCAAAGTATCTCTTCGTTTTTTGAAGTCGGTTAAAAATTGAAAAACATACAACTGCTATGATGCAATGTTTACGTCTCTTTCGCCAGTTCTGCGAATACTTAGCGATATAATATATATATATATATATATATATATATATATATATATATATATATATATATATATATATATATATATATATATATATATATATTAAAAGAGTATACTAATATGTAAAACCTATGAATTTGGTTTTTAGTCACTTGAAAGCAGGCGGAGCCGCGGGCAATGCTAGTATATATATATATATATATATATATATATATATATATATATATATATATATATATATATATATATATATATATATATATACACATATTATTATGCCCTTTTTATCATCCCACTGCTGGGCACGGACCTCCCTTCAATACGGGGGGATCAGGCCGTAGTCCACCACGCTGGACAAGTGCGGATTGGCGGACTTCACATGTTTTTTGAAAACTTGCTAGGTTTTCTCAGACATGCAGGTTTCCTCACGATGTTTTGTTGTTTCACCGTTAAAGACAAGTGGTAATCATGGAAATGATTAGCACATGAAAATATGTGAGGTGCGAGACCCGGGATTTGAACTCGCTTCACTCGGTTTTCCAAGCGAGCGCGTTACCACTGGGCTACCACTGCCTAATACTTAATTAAAAAATAAAAATTGGCGATTCACGCCAGCCAGATTTTATTAGTTAAACTTTGAGTTTGTATATTGTAATATACGCTTGTATTTACCATAAATTTTAAATTAAGGCACAAACAAAAAATCCAAAAACACGTTCTTATGGTGATCCTACATTTTTTTTGTTGTTTCTTAGGATATCCGACATGAATAAACATTATACGTAATATTTTAAATGAGCTAATTTTTCCATTTTTTTTGTGGTTTTATTTTTGATATTTCGTTATCCCGAAATTTCATAGTGTACAGCAAATATGGCCACGGATGAGACGACATAGGTTTTTGACGTCTCAAAAGTTATATATATATATATATATATATATATATATATATATATATATGTAGTTATTACAGGTGGTACCTACTTACAAATAACTCGGTTAGTAACTTTTAGTCGGTTTAATCGATACAGTTTAAAATGAACACCCATGACTGGAATACAAACATTCGTGCTCACAAATGAATGCTCCCAGCGGGACTCGAACCCGCGACCCCAGTTGTCACATCAGCGGGCACAGCAAGTAGGATCACTACAAACTGAGCCAAGCGTGTTGTCTCGAGGCACAAACTTTCGCATTTACAATTATAGTAGTCCGATGATAAATCCTAAAAACAATTTTTGGACAAACCAGAAAAAAAAATGCCAGCAAAAAGCTTAAGACATAATTATTCTTTACCAACAAATACTCGGAAATAACAAAAAAATATTTAAATTTCATATAAAAGTTGAATATTTAACTTACTTAAACCAGCTTGTGGTATAAAAAGAGATACAAAAATAAGCATTTAAATTGGCTTTTATCTTTTAAATCACTTAATTTGCTATTTCTATTACGATAAAAACTTTTTAACAAAAAAATAAAAACCGACTTCAAACAAAAGCACTAAAAATTGACAAATAACTAATTGGTAGTTTTCATTTACTATACATACCTAATCAAATATTTTCGAAGTCGGTGTGCTTTGGCTAAGTAATTAAAGCCTACCTATTAAATACATACCTAATCAAATATTTTTGAAATCGGTCCCAGCCCATACAAAGCAAAGCACACCGACTTCGAAAATATTTGATTAGGTATGTATAGTAAATGAAAACTACCAATCAGTTATTTTTCACTTTTTAGTGCTTTTGTTTGAAGTCGGTTTTTATTTTTTTGTTAAAAAAGTTTTTATTTTTCCCTTTTTAGTGTAGACAGTAGTAGCAAAGTAAGGATTCTAACGTGTTAGGCTTGTCAAATCAAACAAAATAAGCCCAAACTCAAAGTATGTACTATTAGCCGTTGAAGAGTTCCACCTATCCACCTTCTGGCCTTGCCATCAGATCAGGTCAACAACACCGAACCACTGTACTATCAACGGAAATAGTAATACTTGCAAAGTTTCAAGTCAATATGACAATTAGAAGTAGGTTAAATTCATCATTAGTTGTTTTTCCACCCTTAGGGGTGGTATTTTTTTTTGAAGTTTAAATGGGACCAATCTGGAAGTATACCCTTTCAAACAAAACAAAAATTGTCCAAATCGGTTAATAAATGACGGAGTTCTGAGGTAACAAACATAAAAAAAAAAACATACAGTCGAATTGAGAACCTCCTCCTTTTTGAAGTCGGTTGAAAAGCAGTAACCGTAGATGAGATATGTGCCTAATTTGTAAATTTTTCGAAAATCTATACTAATATTATAAAAAGACAATTTTTGTTTGTTTGTTTGTTTGTTTGTTTGTTTGTTTGTTTGTTTGTTTGTTTGTTTGTTTGAACGCGCTAATCTCAGGAACTACTAATCCGATTTGAAAAATTCTTTTTGCATTAGATGACCCGTTTCTTGAGGGAGGCTATAGACGTCGCTGAAACTGGCCAAAAATGTGTTTTGATTGCTGATTTGATTTGATTTTATATGAACGGGACAAATCGGGCAGACTTCCATACATTATTGTAAAATTGATGTTTATATCGGAAGTATTTTATTAATCTATACATATAATAAAATTGTAACTAAGCCGAATCTGTACATTAGATATTTTTTGGAAACTCTTATTGAAATAAACATTATTATCGATACAGAGGCCGAATCTGTAGTTTTTAGAATTTCTGTCTGTCTGTCTGTATGTTATCGCATCACAGAAAAACCACTGGAGGGATTTTGATGAAATTTGGTATAGTGATAGCTGGTTATCCGGGTCAACATATACGATACTTTTTACCGCAGGAAAATGTCTCATTTCTGAGAAAAATACAAAAATTGCAATGTAAGAGTATACTAATATGTAAAACCTAAGAATTTGGTTTTTGGTCATCTGAACGCGGGCGGAGCCGCGGGCTATGCTAGTCTTGTAATTAAAACCGACTTCAAAAATTACAAAAAAAAGTTCAAACGCGGGCGAAGCCACGGGTACTGCTGGTAGCCTAATAAGGCTCGATCTACACTATAGTCTCGATCATGGTTCGTTCGCGGTCTGATATCGTAGGTCTGGAAATAAAGAGTGAATGCACACTATCAGTAAGACTCAAGTTCCGGTCGAATAACACTCCAAGCAACGTTTTTTAACCGACGCAAAAAAGGAGGAGGATCAATTCGATATTAATTGATTAAATTCGATGGTGTTTAACTCGGGTTTTATAATTTTTTGAAAGGTTTTTTGCATAAAAATACTTTACCAGACTGATATCGAGATCGGTCCTAATTCTAGACGATTTTTTTTAATATGTTAGTACGCGAATACTGTGCAGACATTTGTTCGTGCCATTTTCAGAGATACATTTTTACATTTTGTGATTTTCTTTTTTTTCTTGCGTTCAAAGTGGCCTTTCGTGCTCCTAGGTCTTGAAATGCATTTACGCACGAGGTGTGGGACTCACCGGCAAAGCCAGTACTACCCACTAAAACCCAACATAACCTTCCCCCGTCTTAATGGGGCGTCGCAGGATCGCTTACGCATTCAACTACGACGCCCCGACGGCAGGTCTGCCGAAGCAGACCACCACAACCATGGGGTTGCTCCCAAGTTCACTATGCTATCAGAGAAGTACCAGGAGCAACCCGCATGGTACACCGCTCTCCGAAGAGGCCACCTCTCACCGCCCACCGAAGTGGGCCACCTCCCTGTGCGTTTCTTGGCTTCGCGCCCGGCTGTGTTGCCGGGCACTACTGAGCCCCCCCACCACGACAAGGTGAACGCACGTTGGGGGGTATGTCTAGAGCAGCCATACTCAACCTTTTTTTTATGGGAGCCACAAATACGTTTCAGTCATGGTGTCGAGGGCCGCAAGCTAAAATTATTTAGGAGTAGATTCTAGACGAATTAAAAAAATACCATACGTGTAACTCGTTGGTACATTTGCTAGCATTTTAGTTGTAAGCATTGCGTTTAGCTACAGATGTCCTGGGTTCGAGGTTTTTTGTTAAGATTTCTTCCTGTGTCACGCATAGCGAAAAAGGAGTGTAAGGAGAGAATGCACGATGTGTCTGTACACACATTTGTGCGCTAATACGAAAGTTTGTATGTGTATGTTTGTTTATCCGTTCTTCGCGCTGAAATGGCTGGACATATTTGGATGACATTAAATGTATAAATAAATGATATGAAGTGACATTCAGGCTACTGTTAATAATAAAAATTGCCTTAAGATGACGCTGCCGGTATTTAATATTATAAATACATAATTATGGCATATCTATACTAATATTATAAAGAGGTAAAGTTTGTGAGTTTGTGACGTTGTAGGGGGTAACCTCTGGATCTACTGAACCGATTTAGATGAAATTTGGTAAGAATATAGTTTGAGACCCCGGGAAGGATTTTTATCCCGAAAATCATCCCTTAAAGGGGGTGAAAATGAATATTATATATAGATATAGGGATGCACCCAAGCAAGGTAAATACAGGTCGTGATTTAATATTTAAGTATGATTACTAAAATTGTCTTATAATGCTCATCATCGTAAATGAGTCGTTCAGAAACAAATGGACGACATTATGAGAACACTTTTGACTTTAAAAGTTGGCGATACGCTAAAAGCTTACGCTAAGTGTAATATAGATAACGTACGGTATGGGATAAGTTGAAATTGTACCAACTTGTTAATTAACTTGCGTTAAGAAAGGAGCAGGAGTTTGATCAATGCCTGTTTAATGTTAATTTATGAATAGATCAAAGATTCAGGAATAATATATACATTACTAGCAGTACCCGCGGCTTTGCTCGCGTTCAAATTACTAAAAAAAAACAAATTCTTTGACACACCGACAGCAGCGCCACCTATCGTGTCCAATTGTGTTTTCAAACCATCCAGGAGCCCATTAAAATATACACACAAAATTTCATCCAAATCGGTCCAGTCTTTTAGGAGGAGTAAGGTAACAAACACACGTACAGAAGAATTATACGAGTGTTAGCGGTACCAGCGGCTTCGCCCGCGTCCAAACTTCCGATCCAAACACCCGTTAGGCTGGTGTGAAGATTACCTTAAAATTACATCAAAATCGCTCCAGCTGTTTTGGATTTCATCCACCCCACAGTAATAAATATTAATTTTTATAAGTAATAATTATTATAAAATTATTATTAATAAATATATATTTTTATACATAATAATTATTATAAAATTATGAATATAATTTGTTTTTTTTTAATTATTAATAATAAATTTGTCTTTCACTTCCGCGACTAAAGAAGTTTTATTTCAAGAAGATATTATTACCTGTCAAATGTTGAATTATTAACACAAATGTTCTTTCAGGACCGATCAATGCAGTCGTACTTACCATGATTCTACGGTATAATAATAATAATTTAAATCAAAAATATTTTTTTTTCAGTAAAACTGTTATCTATATTATCTATATTAATATTATAAAGAGGTAAAGTTTGTGAGTTTGTGATGTTGTAAGGGGTAATCTCTGAATCTACTGAACCGATTTAGATGAGGTATGAAGATTGTTTGAGACCCTGGGAAGGACATAGGATACTTTTTATCCCGGAAATCATCCCTTAAAGGGGTGAAAATGGAGATAAAGTCTGTATGGGGAATCAAGCTAGTAAGAAATACTTGTTTTCCTGAATAAAATTCCGTGGAATAACAGTTCAAGTAATTTTATTTTAACAACACTACATAGTTGTAAACTTGTGGTCAATAGCTGTTTAATATCGTTAAAAGAAAAATAAAACACTATCACGTGAACAAAGCCGCGTCCAAAACATAGTTGGTAATAAATATGTATAGCAAAAGCTGAAGCTCGAAATAAGTTGCCGCAAATACGGTCAGAATCTTTTTATTTGACTTTTGACATACCGATGCATGTGTTCATATGACAAAAGTGGTGGAATGTGACATGTGACAGGTTGTTGGTTAAAATTGGCGCACGGGACCAATGATATATATATATATATATATATATATATATATATATATATATATATATATATATATATATATCTTTATATATATATAATTCTTCTGTGAGTGTGTATGTCACTGAACTTCTCTCAAACGACTGGACCGATTTTGATGAAATTTTTTGTTTGTGTTCAAGGGGATCTGGGAATGGTTTAGATTCACAATTTTGTCCAAAAAGTTTGAAATTTTCAAATTAAAGACGTGTAAACAGGACAACGTCTGTCGGGTCCGCTAGTATATATATATGATTTGTATCGGCTGGCACCGACTTAGAAAATATCTGATTAGGTATCTATTCTAAATGAAAACCTCCGTTTAGTTATTTTTTTCATTTTAGTGCCTGGAAGTCGGTTTTTTTTATTTATTTTTTTCCATTTTTAGTGTAGACTACGAGAAAAACTAGTATAAAATCGAATCAAAATTGATACTTTATAATTTAATAAAGCTATCATATATTTTTAATACATTTGATTATGAAATATTTTTTTAAACGTTTATCCCACAAATACGAATGAAACAAATTTTACCTCTTATAATAGTGCAAGACAAATAACGAGCAAGTATTTTAAGGCTGAAACAAGTTACTTAAGAATGCGGTTTGCACTTTTTGTTCGTGTAACCCGTAAAATTAAACTGTGAACACGAAGAATATTTTTCGGCACTAAATTAAAGTTGAAAGTCCATCCTATCCTACTATAATCAACACCTATGTGAAGTTAGAAACTGACTAAACAATAATTAGTTTTTATCAATTCTATTCGATTGTACTACGTTTGTACCGGATTGTACCGCTTTTTAAATCGTTTGTACCTCAAAGGGGTGAGCAATATGGGGGTTCGAATATATGTATGGTTCACAGCCAACCTAAAAATATGACGTTTTTGTTGATGCCAATTGGAAGGATATCGTTTGTACTGGATTGTACCACTCTTAAAATTGTTTGTACCTCAAAGGGGTGAGAAATATAGGGGTGCGAAAATATGTATGGTTCACAGCCAACCTAAAAATACGACATTTTTGTTGATGCCAATTGGAAGCATATCGTTTGTACTGGATTGTACCGCTCTTAAAATCGTTTGTACCTCTAAGGGGTGAGAAATATAGGGATGCGAAAATATGTATCGTTCAAAGCCAATCTAAAAATACGACATGTTTGTTGATGCCAACTGGAAGTATATCGTTTGTAAAGGATTATAGGATTATTAGAACTAAAAAGATATACATAAATAAAAAAATATCATGTTTATAAATATATGTACATTTTTTTTTTCTCTACAAAAAAATCTCTGCGGTATAAATGGGTACAAACTATGACAAGTCAAGAACTTATCGTAAAATTCAATAAGCACGTGCATAATGATGATACAAACAAAATTCTCCACGGTACAAACGGGTACAAACGATGAGAAGCCGAGAACTTATTGTAACATTCAATTAGCGTATGTATAATGATAATAAAAACGAAATTGTCGTCGGTAAAAAACGGGTACAAACGATGAGATTATCGTAAAAATCAATTAGCACGTGTATAATGATGATTCAAACCAAAATTCTCCACGGTACAAATGGGTACAAACGATGAGAAGCCGAGAACTTATTGTAAAATTCAATTAGCGTATGTATAATAATGATACAAACCAAATTCTCCACGGTACAAACGGGTACAAACGATGAGAAGCCGAGAACTTATTGTAACATTCAATTAGCGTATGTATAATAATGATACAAATAAAATTCTCGGCGGTACAAACGGTGAGAAGCTGAGAACTTATCGTAAAAATCAGTTAGCGCATGTATAATAATGATAGAAACGAAATTCTCGGCGGTACAAACGGGTACAAACGATGAGAAGCTGAGAACTTATCGTAAAAATCAATTAGCACGTGTATAATGATGATACAAACCAAATTCTCCACGGTACAAACGGGTACAAACGATGAGAAGCTGAGAACTTATCGTAAAAATCAATTAGCACGTGTATAATGATGATAAAAACCAAATTCTCCACGGTACAAACGGGTACAAACGATGAAAAGCCGAGAACTTATTGTAGCATTCAATTAGCGTATGTATAATAATGATACAAACCAAATTCTCGGCGGTACAAACGGGTACAGACGATGAGAAGCTGAGAACTTATCGTAAAAATCAATTAGCACGTGTATAATGATGATACAAACCAAATTCTCCACGGTACAAACGGGTACAAACGATGAGAAGCTGAGAACTTATCGTAAAAATCAATTAGCACGTGTATAATGATGATACAAACGAAATTCTCCACGGTACAAACGGGTACAAACGATGAGAAGCTGAGAACTTATCATAAAAATCAATTAGCACGTGTATAATGATGATAAAAACGAAATTCTCCACGGTACAAATGGGTACAAACGATGAGAAGCCGAGAACTTATTGTAACATTCAATTAGCGTATGTATAATAATAATACAAAACGAAATTCTCGGCGGTACAAACCGGTACAAACGATGAGAAGCTGAGAACTTATCGTAAAAATCAATTAGCACGTGTATAATGATGATACAAACCAAATTCTCCACGGTACAAACGGGTACAAACGATGAGAAGCCGAGAACATATTTCAACATTCAATAAGCGTATGTATAATGATAATAAAAACGAAATTCTCGGCGGTACAAACGGGTACAAACGATGAGAAGCTGAGAACTTATTGTAACATTCAATTAGCGTATGTATAATGTTGATACAAACAAAATTCTCGGCGGTACAAACGGTGAGAAGCTGAGAACTTATCATAAAAATCAGTTAGCGCATGTATAATAATGATAGAAAACGAAATTCTCGGCGGTACAAACGGGTACAAACGATGAGAAGCTGAGAACTTATCGTAAAAATCAATTAGTACGTGTATAATGATGATACAAACCAAATTCTCCACGGTACAAAACGGGTACAAACGATGAGAAGCTGAGAACTTATCGTAAAAATCAATTAGCACGTGTATAATGATGATAAAAACCAAATTCTCCACGGTACAAAACAGGTACAAACGATGAAAAGCCGAGAACTTATTGTAAACATTTAATTAGCGTATGTATAATAATGATACAAACCAAATTCTCGGCGGTACAAACGGGTACAAACGATGAGAAGCTGAGAACTTATCGTAAAAATCAGTTAGCGCATGTATAATAATGATAGAAACGAAATTCTCGGCGGTACAAACGGGTACAAACGATGAGAAGCTGAGAACTTATCGTAAAAATCAATTAGCACGTGTATAATGATGATACAAACCAAATTCTCCACGGTACAAACGGGTACAAACGATGAGAAGCCGAGAACTTATTGTAAAATTCAATTAGCGTATGTATAATAATGATACAAACCAAATTCTCCACGGTACAAACGGGTACAAACGATGAGAAGCCGAGAACTTATTGTAACATTCAATTAGCGTATGTATAATAATGATACAAACCAAATTCTCGGCGGTACAAACGGGTACAAACGATGAGAAGCTGAGAACTTATCGTAAAAATCAGTTAGCGCATGTATAATAATGATAGAAACGAAATTCTCGGCGGTACAAACGGGTACAAACGATGAGAAGCTGAGAACTTATCGTAAAAATCAATTAGCACGTGTATAATGATGATACAAACCAAATTCTCCACGGTACAAACGGGTACAAACGATGAGAAGCCGAGAACTTATTGTAAAATTCAATTAGCGTATGTATAATGATGATACAAACCAAATTCTCGGCGGTACAAACGGCGAGAAGCCAAGAACTTATTGTAAAATTCAATTAGCGCATGTATAATAATGATAGAAACGAAATTCTCGGCGGTACAAACGGGTACAAACGATGAGAAGCTGAGAACTTATCGTAAAAATCAATTAGCACGTGTATAATGATGATACAAACCGAATTCTCCACGGTACAAACGGGTACAAACGATGAGAAGCCGAGAACTTTTTGTAACATTCAATTAGCGCATGTATAATGATAATAGAAACGAAATTCTCGGCGGTACAAACGGGTACAAACGATGAGAAGCTGAGAACTTATCGTAAAAATCAATTAGCACGTGTATAATGATGATACAAACCAAATTCTCCACGGTACAAACGGGTACAAACGATGAGGAGCCGAGAACGTACTGTAACATTCAATTAGCGTATGTATAATGATGATACAAACCAAATTCTCGGCGGTACAAACGGCGAGAAGCCAAGAACTTATTGTAAAATTCAATTAGCGCGTGTATAATAATGATAGAAACGAAATTCTCGGCGGTACAAACGGGTACAAACGATGAGAAGCCGAGAACTTATTGTAACATTCAATTAGCGCATGTATAATGATAATAGAAACGAAATTCTCGGCGGTACAAACGGGTACAAACGTTGAGAAGCTGAGAACGTATTGTAACATTCAATTAGCGTATGTATAATGATGATACAAACCAAATTTAGAGAGTACCAAATTTGAGAATTTCGTTTTTATCATTATTATGCATGCGCTAATTGAATTTCACAATAAGTTCTCGGCTTCTCACCGTTTGTACCGCCGAGAATTTGGTTTGTATGATCATTATACATACGCTAATTGAATGTTACAATACGTTCTCGGCTTCTTATCGTTTGTACCCGTTTGTACCGCTGAGAATTTCGTTTTTATCATTATTATACATGCGCTAATTGAATTTCACAATAAGTTCTCGGCTTCTCACCGTTTGTACCGCCGAGAATTTGGTTTGTATCATCATTATATATACGCTAATTGAATGTTACAATACGTTCTCAGCTTCTCATCGTTTGTACCCGTTTGTACCGCCGAGAATTTCGTTTTTATCATTATTATACATGCGCTAATTGAATTTAACAATAAGTTCTCGGCTTCTCACCGTTTGTACCGCCGAGAATTTGGTTTGTATCATCATTATACATACGCTAATTGAATGTTACAGTACGTTCTCGGCTCCTCATCGTTTGTACCCGTTTGTACCGTGGAGAATTTGGTTTGTATCATCATTATACACGTGCTAATTGATTTTTACGATAAGTTCTCAGCTTCTCATCGTTTGTACCCGTTTGTACCGCCGAGAATTTCGTTTCTATTATCATTATACATGCGCTAATTGAATGTTACAATAAGTTCTCGGCTTCTCATCGTTTGTACCCGTTTGTACCATGGAGAATTCGGTTTGTATCATCATTATACACGTGCTAATTGATTTTTACAATAAGTTCTCGGCTTCTCATCGTTTGTATCCGTCTGTACCGTGGAGAATTTGGTTTGTATCATCATTATACACGTGCTAATTGATTTTTACGATAAGTTCTCAGCTTCTCATCGTTTGTACCCGTTTGTACCGCCGAGAATTTCGTTTCTATCATTATTATACATGCGCTAATTGAATTTTACAATAAGTTCTCGGCTTGTCATCGTTTGTACCCGTTTGTACCGTGGAGAATTTGGTGTGTATCATCATTATACACGTGCTAATTGATTTTTACAATAAGTTCTCGGCTTCTCATCGTTTGTATCCGTTTGTACCGTGGAGAATTTGGTTTGTATCATCATTATACACGTGCTAATTGATTTTTACGATAAGTTCTCAGCTTCTCATCGTTTGTACCCGTTTGTACCGCCGAGAATTTCGTTTCTATCATTATTATACATGCGCTAATTGAATTTTACAATAAGTTCTCGGCTTGTCATCGTTTGTACCCGTTTGTACCGTGGAGAATTTGGTGTGTATCATCATTATACACGTGCTAATTGATTTTTACAATAAGTTTCTCGGCTTCTCATCGTTTGTATCCGTTTGTACCGTGGAGAATTTGGTTTGTATCATCATTATACACGTGCTAATTGATTTTTACGATAAGTTCTCAGCTTCTCATCGTTTGTACCCGTTTGTACCGCCGAGAATTTCGTTTCTATTATCATTATACATGCGCTAATTGAATGTTACAAAAAGTTCTCGGCTTCTCATCGTTTTGTACCCGTTTGTACCGTGGAGAATTCGGTTTGTATCATCATTATACACGTGCTAATTGATTTTTACGATAAGTTCTCAGCTTCTCATCGTTTGTACCCGTTTGTACCGCCGAGAATTTCGTTTCTATTATCATTATACATGCGCTAATTGAATGTTACAAAAAGTTCTCGGCTTCTCATCGTTTGTACCCGTTTGTACCGTGGAGAATTCGGTTTGTATCATCATTATACACGTGCTAATTGATTTTTACGATAAGTTCTCAGCTTCTCATCGTTTGTACCCGTTTGTACCGCCGAGAATTTCGTTTCTATTATCATTATACATGCGCTAATTGAATGTTACAATAAGTTCTCGGCTTCTCTTCGTTTGTACCCGTTTGTACCGTGGAGAATTTGGTTTGTATCATCATTATACACGTGCATATTGATTTTTACGATAAGTTCTCAGCTTCTCATCGTTTGTACCCGTTTGTACCGCCGAGAATTTCGTTTCTATCATTATTATAGATGCGCTAATTGAATTTTACAATAAGTTCTCGGCTTCTCATCGTTTGTACCCGTTTGTACCGTGGAGAATTTGGTTTGTATCATCATTATACACGTGCTAATTGATTTTTACGATAAGTTCTCAGCTTCTCATCGTTTGTACCCGTTTGTACCGCCGAGAATTTCGTTTCTATTATCATTATACATGCGCTAATTGAATGTTACAAAAAGTTCTCGGCTTCTCATCGTTTGTACCCGTTTGTACCGTGGAGAATTTGGTTTGTATCATCATTATACACGTGCTAATTGATTTTTACGATAAGTTCTCAGCTTCTCATCGTTTGTACCCGTTTGTACCGCCGAGAATTTCGTTTCTATTATCATTATTCATACGCTAATTGAATATTACAATAATTTCTCGGCTTCTCATCGTTTGTACCCGTTTGTACCGTGGAGAATTTGGTTTGTATCATCATTATACACGTGCTAATTGATTTTTACGATAAGTTCTCAGCTTCTCATCGTTTGTACCCGTTTGTACCGCCGAGAATTTCGTTTCTATTATCATTATACATGCGCTAATTGAATGTTACAATAAGTTCTCGGCTTCTCTTCGTTTGTACCCGTTTGTACCGTGTGGAGAATTTGGTTTGTATCATCATTATACACGTGCATATTGATTTTTACGATAAGTTCTCAGCTTCTCATCGTTTGTACCCGTTTGTACCGCCGAGAATTTCGTTTCTATCATTATTATAGATGCGCGAATTGAATTTTACAATAAGTTCTCGGCTTCTCATCGTTTGTACCCGTTTGTACCGTGGAGAATTTGGTTTGTATCATCATTATACACGTGCTAATTGATTTTTACGATAAGTTCTCAGCTTCTCATCGTTTGTACCCGTTTGTACCGCCGAGAATTTCATTCTATCATTAATATAGATGCGCTAATTAATTTTTACAATAAGTTCTCGGCTTCTCATCGTTTGTACCCGTTTGTATCATGGAGAATTTGGTTTGTATCATCATTATACACGTGCTAATTGATTTTTACGATAAGTTCTCAGCTTCTCATCGTTTTGTACCCGTTTGTACCGCCGAGAATTTCGTTTCTATCATTATTATACATGCGCTAATTGAATTTTACAATAAGTTCTCGGCTTCTCATCGTTTGTACCCGTTTGTACCGTGGAGAATTTGGTTTGTATCATTATACATAATTTACAATAAGTTCTCGGCTTCTCATCGTTTGTACCCGTTTGTACCGTGGAGAATTCGGTTTGTATCATCATTATACACGTGCTAATTGATTTTTACGATAAGTTCTCAGCTTCTCATCGTTTGTACCCGTTTGTACCGACGAGAATTTCGTTTTTATTATCATTATACATACGCTAATCGAATGTTACAATATGTTCTCGGCTTCTCATCGTTTGTACCCGTTTGTACCGTGGAGAATTTGGTTTGTATCATCATTATACACGTGCTAATTGATTTTTACGATAAGTTCTCAGCTTCTCATCGTTTGTACCCGTTTGTACCGCCGAGAATTTCGTTTCTATTATCATTTTACATACGCTAATTGAATGTTACAATAAGTTCTCGGCTTCTCATCATTTGTACCCGTTTGCACCGTGGAGAATTTGGTTTGTATCATCATTATACACGTGCTTATTGAATTTTACGATAAGTTCTTGACTTGTCATAGTTTGTACCCATTTATACCGCAGAGATTTTTTTTGTAGAGAAAAAAAAATATGTACATATATTTATAAACATGATATTTTTTTTTATTTATGTATATTTTTTTAGTTCTAATAATCGTATAATCCTTTACAAACGATATACTTCCAGTTGGCATTGACAAACATGTCGTATTTTAGATTGGCTGTGAACGATACATATTTTCGCACCCCTATATTTCTCACCCCTTAGAGGTACAAACGATTTTAAGAGCGGTACAATCCAGTACAAACGATATGCTTCCAATTGGCATCAACAAAAATGTCGTATTTTTAGGTTGGCTGTGAACCATACATATTTTCGCACCCCTATATTTCTCACCCCTTAGAGGTACAAACGATTTTAAGAGCGGTACAATCCAGTACAAACGATATGCTTCCAATTGGCATCAACAAAAACGTCATATTTTTAGGTTGGCTGTGAACCATATATATATTCGAACCCCCATATTGCTCACCCCTTTGAGGTACAAACGATTTAAAAAGCGGTACAATCCGGTACAAACGTAGTACAATCGAATAGAATTGATAAAAACTAATTATTGTTTAGTCAGTTTCTAACTTCACATAGGTATAATCAACACTAATCTATATTAATGAATGGAGAACCGATTTTTTTGTTCGGTTATACTGCGTTAACTACTGAACCGATCGGAATAATACTCATACCGTAAGATGCAGCGTGTTTCATAAGGTGCAGTGGTTTTTCTGTGATGCGGTAACACACAGACAGATACAAAAATTCTAAAAACTATAGATTCGTCCTCTGTATCGATAATAATGTCTATTTCAATAAGATTTTCCAAAAAATATTTAATGTACAGATTCGGCTCAATTAGAATTTAATTATAATATGTACCTATACTCGTAGAAGAGAAAAAATAAAATTTAACGAAAAAAAAATATATATTTATATGGCTAACGCTGGCTAATAACTATTTATATCTATTTAAAACGTACATACATATATATGTAAGATAATTTTTCTATTTTTGAATTGGGACGACACAATTAAAACATCACTGAGTTTCTCTGGAAAACAAAAGATTTATTGTTTAACTCATAACTACATACATGTAATGCTTAATAACGTAATACAAAAATAAACTTTACCTGGAAAACAAACGAAACGTCATTTAATGTTTTTAATTCCAAATGTCGATTCCCAAATCACGATTGCAATTTACAAAACTGATTTTATAAAAAATATATTCTTACGAATAAATGATATTAAATGACGGTTCATAGATTATGTATGACTCGACCACAGATTAAAACAACAGAATATACAATATTTAAACAATGACAATAACAGAATATACAAACATTTAAATTAAAGAAAATTATATTTTTCTTTACATATATATATATATATATATATATATATATATATATATATATATATATATATATATATATTTAAAACGTACATTTTATTTAAAATAAAAATAGCGAATTGTAGGCCTTAATTTTTATTTTTAAAGTTTTTTTCTCTTCCAAAATGTCTTCCAGAGTGGGTTGGAAAATGGAAAAAATGTTTAATAAAACGATTTCTTATTAGGAAAATATGTTAATAAGAAATAAATAAATAAATTTAAATGAATATGTTGGGACATTACCACACAGCACTTTCTACGAGTCCATGGTAAGCTACGAGGCCTATGTTATGGATACCAGATAGTTGATACACTATCTGGTATCCTTGACTGGAGTACAAACATTCGTGCTCACCACACAAATGACTGCCCCCCAGCGGGACTCGAACCCGCGACCGCTGGCACAGCTAATAGGGTCACTATGAGCCAAACGTGTCATTACATTGTGTGTTCATAAAATTAGTATAAAATTGTAATATTTTAAAAGAAACCAACTTATTTTAGTTTTTTTTCCATCGGATTGAGACGTAATTTTCATGAAACGATTTCATAATTGTTAATCAAGTACAAGCATGCAAGCTTATTAAAGTAAAGCCAACGCCCAGCATTTACTCCGAGGCCTTTCTCACGATCTCGGTCGGTATTAAAAATAAGTATAATTTTTGATCTTTGCAAATAATCTATATCAATACTAATATTATAAATGTGTTTGTTTGTTTGTCCTTCTTTCACGTCGAAACGACTTTGCGGATTGGCGTGATTTTTTGCGTGAAGATAGTTGGAGAGCTGGAGAGTGACATAGGCTACTTTTTACCGCGGCAGATTATCTCTTTCCCACGGGAAAACACGTTATAATACAAACCAAAAAAATATTTATGATCAGTATTACTTGAAACTTGGTATTAATGCTCTTCAATAAAATTAGATAAATACGTGTTTTAGCATTTTTCAAAATTCATCATATAAGGGGTAAAATAGGGGATGTAAGTTTGTATGAAACTACCTATTTACAGTTTTTGTTGTAGTTTAAGCGCGAGCGAAGCCGCGGGTTCTGCTAGTATGAAATAAAATACAAATTCAGTTGCGTTCCATAGAAATATAAAAAAATTGCGCCAAAAAGAGAGCCTTGTGGCATACCCGAGGTTTTTACAATTTGCTTTCGAGGTATGTGCATACAAAATATTTTATATTAATTATGAGAAATCGATTGATAAAAAAATGTTTTACATATTACATCATTATTTGTGTAATTTTCCAAGTGACTGCTTAAAGATTTTTTTTTCATGTATATAAATAAAATATAATTGGTCTTCCGGTTCGTGGCACAGCGGGTCCTGATTTGGGCGAAGTGTGACCTTTTTGATTTTTAATTTTCTCTGCATTTCTAATACATATTAGTTATCATATTGGTAGCTTATTTACATAATAATATATGTAACATATACTAAAATTTCTGAGTCGAATCTGTACATAAAATATTTTTTGGAAAATTTTATTGAAATTTTCATTGTTATCGATACAAAGGCTGAATTTTTATCTGTTTGTCTGTCTGGGAACGTATTACGAGAAAACCACTGGGCAGATTTTGATGAAATTTCGTATGATGATAGCTGGTTATCCGAGTAAACATATAGGATATTTTTTACCGCGGGAAAACATCTCATCTCTGAGAAATCTATACTGAACGTTAAATCGTACGAAGTTCATAAATAATAACTTTTTTAGATTATCTCTTTTTCTATTGGTGAAAACCGTATGAAAATCCGTTCAGTAGTTTCTGAGATTAGCTTGAACAACCAAAAATTAAATGTTATGCGGGGAACTTTAATCTATACAGATAAATAGAACTGAAGTGTCTTTTAGTAATATCAAAATAACAGTTTTTTCTAAATGCATATGAAGTTATATATACGGTACTTATAACAAAGACACAATCTTTAAAATTCTTTTCCGTCAGTCAGTCTGTCTGTCTGGCTAATCTCCGAAACGGCTGGACTGATTTTGACGGGACTTTCATTAGTAGATAACTGATGTTATAAGGATTAAGTTAGGCTACTTTTATTTTAGAAAAAAGGATTTGGGTTCCGCTCAAAAAAATTAAAACGTAGCTAGGGACGAACCCGAGCAAAGTGCGGGTGAGTCGCTAGTTTATTTTATTGATATTTAGTGATGGTAATTATTAACTCGAACACAAATTTTTATATTGCATTAAGCTCGTTTTAACGTCCTACTGCTGGGTATAAGGGCCTCCCTTTAATCAGGCAATGTTAAAATTTGTTTAATAATTTGATTGCAGTGTCATCTATGGTATTCTAATATAACATTTAACTATGTATGTACGGACAAACCTCCCTTCAATACGAGGGGATCAGGCCATAGTCCACCACGCTGGACAAGTGCGAGTTGGCGGACTTCACATGTCTTTTGAAAACTTGCTACGTTCTCTCAGACATGCAGATTTTCTCACGATTTTCCTTCACCGTTAAGACAAGTGGTAATCATGTTGGAAATGATTCTCACATGAAAATATCAGAAGTGCGAGACCCGGGATTTGAACTCGCTTCACTCGGTTTCCCAAGCGAGCGCGTTACCGCTGGGCTACCACTGCCTTTAACATGTAACTGTCGTATCGATAAAATAAATATGCTGGTTCTCAATTTGCTGCTGAGTTTCTTTCGTCAGTTCTTCTCACGGCTGAGGCTTTTTCTTTCCGACCTGGTGGTAGATTCATGGACGTTTAATAAAATATTATAATAATTTAATGCTTAATAAAATATTTTAAAATAATGATTTACGCTCGCTACGCTCGGGTGCGTTCCAAGGTACCTTCTAACGGTTAGTACCGAATGGACTGTATACATATATATGTAAGTTCTTTACATAAACTTGAAATTATCCCCTTTTTAACTATAATATTTGGTCGAAACATTATTTATCTCTTACCAAAATTATAGACTACAAGCGACTCGGCCTCGCACCGCTCGGATTCATCTCTTTAAGTTTTAAGGTTAGTATCGATTTCTCAGAAATGACATATTTTTCCACAGTAAAAAGTATCTTATATGTTGACCCTGATAAACAACTATCATCATACCAAATTTCATCAAAATCTGTCCAGTGTATTTCTTGTAATGCGTTCCCAGATAGATAGACAGACAGACGCACAAATGTTCTAAAAACTATAGATTCGGTCTATGTAATGGCCATGTCAATAAGATATTAAAAAAAAAAATTATGTACAGATTCTTCTCAATTAGATTTTTTTTATTTGTAGGTATTGATTTGAATTTGCTGAGTCGTAAATGAGCTTGCTTTTTATGTATATATCCGGCGGCTTAGTCATTGCTCGGCATTTTATAAATAGATTGATATTTATGAATTAAACAGAATTAATTTAATTTAATCATGTCATAAAATAGTAATAACAGGTTGTGCCTATTTGAATGTGTTTAAAAAAAAAAAAAATTTTTAGTCAAGTGCGAGTTTGACTCGTACACTGTGGGTTCCGTAGCATGAAACATCTAAAGTAATCAATAATGACTGCTCCATCTATACTAAGCAATGTACCTGTACTGTGTGTACTTCTTAAGTAAACTAAGACGAAAATTTGTATGGATGTATCGGACTATTTTCATACATGAGAAAGTTTGTATATGTGTATGTTTGTTACTCTTCGCTAAAACGGCTGGAGAGATTTGGACGAAATTCTATAAACAGTGATTTTTTTTTATGGGACTAAGGGGGCAAACGGGCAGGAGGCTCACCTGATGGAAAGTGATCACCGTGATTATGACCTGTTCCGCGTCAATTTTTCTTTAACATTGGCAAAAGCACTTAGGCATACCACCTTCATACATACGGGTGGTTATGTGGGACTCATTGGCTAGAAAAGCAAGTACTACAAACTAAAACCTAACAAAACTTCCCCTGTCTTAATGGGGCGTCGCAGGATCGCTTCCGCACACAACCACGACGCCCCGACGGCAGGTCTGCCGGAGCAGACCACAACAACCATGGGGTTACTCCAAGGTCCACTCTGCTATCTGAGAAGTACCAGGAGCAACCCGCATGGTACACCGCCCACCGAAGAAGGCCACCTCCCACCGCCCACCGAAGTGGGCCACCTCCCTGTGCGTTTCTTGGCTTCGCGCCCGGCTGGATTGCCGGGCACTACTGAGCCCCCCACCACGACAAGGTGAACGTACGTTGGGGGGGACATTTGTTACACACATGAACGAAGCTACGGTAAGTCCCTGAGTAATTTATAATTATTGTATAGCTGACATCTAAATGACAATGGCAAAAAATATGTTTTGACATATTTATCAGTTCAGTCATTTTGAAATTTGTTATCGTGTTCTCAAACCGGTATATTACAATCATGCGTAGGCCCAGAAAACCGCCTAGAGTGTCACTGAATAGCGCAAATGATCGATCGATCTTAGCAGCTTTTTAATTTTTTATGGATACGCTAATTATACTAATTATATATATATATATATATATATATATAATTGATGTGTCTGTCTGTAATTTCAAAATAACTATGTTTTCTCAAGTATTTATATGTTATTGGTAACAACAACCCTCTTTAAAAATTTTGGCTTTCTGTTTATCTGGGATATTTTTTAGAGCGGCTTGGCCGATTGAAATGGGACTTTTACTCAAAGATAGAGAAGTTTGTAGGCCTACACATAGGGTATGTTTTATTCCGCAAATATTTAGGGTTCCAACGCGAAAATCTAAAACCCCTAAAAAATCCAATTTACGATTTCACGAAAATGTCCGCGATAGCATAAGGAAAACTCACAATAACTATTTTTATCTATTGAAAACGTACACGTAAGGGGGCACCCGAGCGAAGCGAGCGTAAGCCGCTAATTGATAAACATAAAACGTCTAAATGCGCAGACACGCGACCAACACGTTTACAAAATCTGGTGTGCACAGGCCCTAACATGCTAGGAGTGATATTTAGGAGGGAAGAAATCAGTTAATCTCCGAAACGGCTGGACTGATTTTGACGTGACTTTCACTGGCATATAGCTGATGTTATAAGGAGTAACTTAGGCTACTTTCATTTTAAAAAAATATTAAAACTTACCTAGGGACGCACACGAGCGAGGCGAACGTAGGTACATGAATAAATCTATGCGACTGGAAACGCGTAAAAACAACAGTGTAAAATTTTTAAGGAGCAATATCAGTTATTAATTTTATATATATATATATATATATATATATATATATATATATATATATATATATATATATATATATATATATATATATATATATATATATATATATATATATATATATTAATTTTATCAAAATATATCATAGTATTATATCTACGAAGTTGTCATAATTAAAAAAACTTTACTTACAGGATTTTTATCATATATGTACCACTAAAAACTAGAAGTATACCTATACTAAACCCGCATTGACATCGGGCCATCCGTTTGGGAGTTACGATGTGACAGATACATAAGCTTCTATATAATAATTTTTTTTATTGATATCAGAATTACCGTGAGTAGATTAAAAAAAAAAATTTTTTATTATCTGTCGAAAATGTTTTCGCAATTACACATTTCGGACTCAAAAAAAAATAATAATTAGCGAAATTCTTGAAAAAAAATTCCAACAATTCGTATTCAGCAAAACAATATAACCGAATTCCTTAACGTAACATGTGCTTAATTTAAAAGAAAGTTTAAAATAAAACTAAAATATGCGGATATTTAAGTTATAACTTTTACTTTTTAATGGGTTTTTGTACTGAGAATTCGAATATCTTATATGTTATTTGTGCACCAAAAACCGATCGTGCGATTATGGCTGCATAAAGATATTGTTACATATGTAGGTACTTCTTTTTTTAGTTATGGCAATTTAGAATCTGGATGATTTTTATAAGCTTTTATTTAACTGGTAATGTTTTTTTTGCTATATACAAGGTTATTTTTAATTTACTGAAAACTTTTTGGGAATACACTATTTACAACATAACAAGAACATCTGTAAGAAAAAAAATAATAAATCTTAAATTTAACAAAAATAAAAATATTTTTATTGCACCTTCTCAACAGTAATAGTCCAGCATTAGCAGAAGAAAGTGCGTGTCCGGTGGAGGGGGAGGGGTGGAGGGGTGTAGGAAGCCACGTTCACTCATTTAAACTTGGCCAGATGCTAGAACTTTAAAGTTTAGAAGGTGCAAAAAAATATTTTTATTTTTGTATGAAAATAAAAATTTTATAAATATAATTTTTTCTTGTTACAGATGTTGTTGTTATGATGTAAACAGTATATTCCCAAAAAGGTTTTCAGTAAGTTAAAAATGACCCTGTATATATATAATGGCAAGTGAATTTACAATAAGTAATTACATTAAAATCTTTACAGATAAATAAAATTGAAGTGTCTGTTTGTAATGTCAAAATAATAGCGTTTTACTACTTAAATGCATATGAAATTATATACGTTACTTATATGAAAAACACATTTTTTTTAAATAAAACTATCTTTTCGGATTTTTTCGCGAATTTATCTTGATTTTTGGTTTCCGACGTTTCGAATGCTTTACAGCAATCATGGTCACGGGAGAGACTGAGGTGTTAGATGTCTTAAAGGTATTATATGTATAGTTGTTACAGACAGCCTACACACAAATTAACAAAATGAATTCAAAAAATTGAAAAAGGCAACATTCGGAACATTGGGAACTAAAAATCAAAATAAATTCGCGAAAAAATCCGAAAAGATAATTTTATTTAAAATGTCAAATACTCGCGTAAATCTAAGAAAGTATTACATTTTTTAAATTTTATTTGTCTGTCTGTCTGTTTGTTCCGGATAATCTCTGAAATGGCTGGACTGATTTTGACGGGACTTTGACTTGGAGATAACTGATGTTATAGGGAGTAACATAGGCTACTTTTATTTTAGGAAAAGAATTAGGGTTCGACTCAAAAAAAACGTACCTAGAGACGAAGTGAAGAAGATGCTAGTTCTACTAATATTATAAATGCGAAAGTTTGTGAGGATGTATGGATGTCCGTTACTCTTTCAAGCAAAAAGTACTGAATGGATTTTAATGAAATTTCACAGCTCATATATCGGAATAACACATGGACCACTTTTTATCCCGGAAATATGTACGATTCTCGTGGGATGGATTTGTGTTTGTATGTTAGTCCCGTGGGAATTGTATCCTTTATGGAAAGTATCTTTATATTAATGGGCTTGTGTAAAAGAGGATATGTATGTGATAAGGTGTGAGTGCTGAGGTTACAGCGGAAAGCAAGGATGGGATAAATAAATAAATATGTTGGGACATTAAGACACAGCACCATCTAGTTCCATGGGGAACTACGAGGCTTGTGTTATACCAGATAGTTGATACACTACACATATATAACTTTAAATACATATTATAAATATAAACACCCATGACTGTAGCACAAACATTCGTGCTCATCACACAAATGAATTCCCCCAACGGGACTAGAGCCCGCGATCGCTGGCACAGCAAGTCACCAAACCAAACGTGTCGTCACACATAAAGTGCACATGCACCAACCCCAAGGGATAATAGTCCGAGAGCTGGCTGGCATTTTAGAGCAGGTATTTTAGGCAAGATGAGAATTTTAACAACACTTCTTTAATCATAGGCAGGTATAAAACTATAAGAGAGAGCTAGAGAGTAGCGATTGCCTTCCCACCCTTTTATTTTTTTTTTAATAAAGACAGTGAAGAAAAAATAAATTATAAAAGAATAGATAAAAAAGTATTTATTGCCATAAAAAGGAGTAAAAAAGAAAAACAGAATCAGTAAAGCTTAAAGTAACTTATGGCAAAGGGTAATAACTCAGCTGATGCTGCTAACACCGAAATCTCAAGCAGCGCTGATTTTCAGTTACACCCAGCTCCCTAGGGTGTTGAGCGGGAGCAAAGCAAGAGGACCATTCCTCCAGTTAACCTCTACAGGAGTCAGAGAAAAAACGTAATGAAAACTAAAAGCAATAAGAAATTTAAAAATAAAAAGTGTGTGTGTGTGTGTGTGTGTGTGTGTGTGGTGTGTGTGTGCGTGTGCGTGCGTGTGCGTGTGTATATGTATATTAATGTGTGTACGTGCGTGCTTGTATGTGCGAGTAAATGAGAGTACAATAGGATGAATGTATAAAGGCTTATTAAATTAAGTATAATGATTATTATAAAAAGATGTAAAACCCATCGTTGAAAATGCAAACACAACAAGTTACAAAATGTAACCTCGGCTACGAGAGAAATAATTTGGTTTATTCAAAAAATCCTGAATGATACAACGGTACATGTAAAAAACGAGATATTTTACTTTCGTACGGGTTTCATTGAAAACATTGAAATATAATAAGTCAAGGTGGTCGACATATATGGGTAAAATATTTAAAAAATTTTAATCTGTTATTTTCGAAATGAAAATGGGCGGCGCTTGCAGTCAAAATGAAAGATAATCGTGTTTAATGTCGGATTTAATGTGTTAACTTGATGTATCGTCATTGCATATTTGACTCCATACTGTTTTTCTTGTAGGAGAAAGAGAAAAAAATCTATACATATAATAAAATTGTAACTAAGCCGAATCTGTACATTAAATATTTTTTGGAAAATCTTATTGAAATAAACATTATTATGGATACAGGGACAGAATCTATAGTTTTTAGAATTTTTGTCTGTTTGTCTGTCTGTCTGTTACCGCATCACAGAAAAACCACTGGAGGAATTTTCATGAAGTTTGGTATTGTGATAGCTGGTTATCCGGGTCAACATATAGGATACTTTTTACCGCGGGAAAATGTCTAATTTCTGAGAAAAAATACAAAAACTGCAATGTAAGAGGATACTGATATGTAAAACCTAAGAATTTGGTTTTTGGTCATCTCAACACGGGCGGAGCCGCGGGCAATGCTAGTATATTATAAAAATAAAAAACTCGACTGCATAAAAGCTAACTAAAAAGATACATAAAAGTTCACGAAGGAATATAGTATTATGCAGTCGGAGACATACATACGAGTATGTACATCTCGCGGTAAGGATGAAACGTGTATGTCTCCGACTGCATAATACTATATTCATTCGTCTACTTGTTTTCATCTTTTTAATTGGCTTTTATGCAGTCGGGATATTTATTTTTTTTTTTTTAATTTACAGCTTTTAGTTTTTGCCAATTAGACATTTGAATTTATATTTAGCAATTTTTTTATCCTAAATTACTTTTAAATATATAAGATGTATATATTTTTGTGATCGCCTCTTAAAAACCTTTATTTTGATACCCTACTCGATTGGTTAGAAAGATTTTTTTAAAGACCAAATTGGCGCCTGAAATACGCCATGTTAATTTTTAACTATCTATATATACATAGGTAGCCTGTAACACTCGCGTTATCAAGACGAATCTAACAACGTATGAATCATTAAAATCGGCCCGTGCGTTTGGTGTCTAGAATGCCACATAGGAACAAACATACATACATACAAAGACTGATAAACACATTACCCTCCTATGCGTCGTGCAGTCGGGTAAAAAGAGAATATAGTGTCTCTTTCCATCTCTTCACTAACAAATCTCTTTCTCTAATACAAACTACTTACTATGGCTTCGCAAGGGTGGAACCCTAATTCTTTTTCAAAGATAAAGGTAGCCTAAGTTCCTCCTTATAACATCAGTTATCTGCCAGTGAAAATCCCGTCAAAATCAGTCCAGCCGTTTCGGAGATTATCCGGAACAAACAAACAGACAGACACAAACATTTTAAAAATAATTTTTTCTTATCAGTATCGTATACTCTTCATATACATTTAGTAAAATGCTGTTATTTTGACATTACAAATAGATACTTTAATTTTATTTATCTGTATAGAAATAGATTGAATGGACGTGTCTATGTGAGACTTTAAAATAGCTTATCTGGCTAAAAAAATTTCTTCGTCTATCTCCAAAACGGCTGAACCGATTTTGATGAAACTGTCACAGAAAACAATTTCGTCCAGTTGAGTTTCTTTTGTGACTTCTTCTCAGTCTTTGAGTACTTTTTATGATCTCACCATGTGAATGCTAGTTTAAACAGCACCTAAGAGATAGTCAATATGTGAGTCTTCACTTACAGATACGTATTGCTTATAAATTGAAGGTCGAAAATATTTGCTTAAGAAATTTATTGGCATCTATACCAGACAAATAAAATTCAAGTGTCTGTTTGTCAATGTAAATGTCAAAATGGCAGCTTTATTATAAATGCATATGAAAGTATATACCTATAGTATATATCTACTGTTATATAAGGAGTAAATTAGACTTCTTTTATTTTAGAACTAGCATTCAGCATTGCAGCTCGCGGTTCTGCCCGCGTTCAGATGACCAAAAACCAAACTCTTAGGCTTTACATATTAGTATACTCTTACAATGCAGTTTTTGTATTCTTTCTCAGAAATGAGATATTTTCCCGCGGTAAAAAGTATCCTATATGTTGACCCGGATAACCAGCTATCATTATACCAAATTTCATCAAAATCTGTCCAGTGGTTTTCTCGTGATGCGGTAACAGACAGACAGGCAGACAAAAATTCTAAAAACTATAGATTCGGTCTCTGTATCGATAATAATGTCTATTTCAATAAGATCTTCCAATAAATATTTAATGTACAGATTCGGCTTGGTTACAATTTTATTATATGTATAGATAGATATATAAGGTAAAATGAATACATATCATAAGCTTTCTTTTATATGCAATATATTTTAATTTTATATTTAAAATACAAAGTATAACTAACAAAATATGAATGAAACCCACTAAGCCATTTTCGCATTAAAAAACTTATCACGTCAAGGTCAGTGAGCACAAAAAAATATATTTTTCTTTTAATTTATGTACATAGATAATTTGAATTTGTTCAAACTGGTCATAATTAAAAATATTTTGAATTTAGTGGCGGAGGTCCAAAATTTTGTAGGCTCTAAAATTGCGCAGTTATTTATTTGAAGGCTACATGTTACGTACTAACTTTTCACCGTGGCTTTGCTCGCGTAAATAAAGAATTCGAATATACTCTGTAAATCTATACATATAATAAAATTGTAACTAAGTCGAATCTGTACATTAAATATTTTTTGGAAAGTCTTATTGAAATAGACATTATTATCGATACAGAGTCCTAATCTATAGTTTTTAGAATTTTTGTCTGTCTGTCTGTTATCGCATCACGAGAAAACCACTGGACAGATTTTGATGAAATTTGGTACGATGATAGCTGGTTATCCGGGTTAACATATAGGATACTTTTTACCGCGGGAAAATATCTCATTTTTGCCAAAAAAAAAAAAACAAAAACTGCAATGTAAGAGTATACTAATACGTAAAACCTTAGAATTTGGTTTTTGGTCATCTGAACGCGGGCGGAGCCGCGAGTATTTCGCGGGTTTGTTTTGATTTTTGGTTCCCGACGTTTCGAATGCTTTACAGCGATCGTGGTCACGGGAGAGACTGAGGTTATAGACGTCTCAAACACATACTTGTTACAGACAGTGTCTACCCACTATTTTACAAAAATATTTCAAAAATTCATAAATAGCACCAAAACACCTTACTATATTTGTTGATTTTAATTCTAAACATTATAATTTTTTTTAATGAGTTTTATAATTAAATACAGCTATGTTATTTATTTAATTTTAGCTGTTATTATTATAAATATTACAATTTTCTATGTATAACCATAAAGAAAATAAAAAAATTAAAAATATTAATTATTTAAGCAAATATTATTGTAATTTAAATAGTTTAATCATTAATTTAGATTGATATTGTTTAAAGTTAAAATATTAAGCAACACTACTGCTATCAAAAGTCAAAATGAATCCGCGAAATAATCCAAAAAGTCAGTAGTTTTATTTAATAGATTTTGATGAAATTTGGTATGATGATAGCTGGATATCCGGGTCAATATATAGGATACTTTTTATCGCGGGAATATGTCTCATCTCTGAGAAATCTATACTAAACGTTGAAACGTAATTCAATAAATTTGTTGTGATTTTTGAAATTTTTATAGAAAACGCACTAACTTTTTTTACAATAGATACCTACCTACACACAAAAATTTCCTTTGGGCAACTTTTTTAATTTTTTTTTTCTCTTAAATAGCTAGCCAGATCTGTCCAGCCGTTTTGAAGTAATACGCTGAGAGTGACACTGGGCATATCAAAATTATAAAAATTAAAATGGCCGATGGCCTCAAATTTTTTTCCCTCAAAACCTATCAAGTGGGGTATCAAAATAATTTTTTTATACATTTATAAAACGCTCCAACGATTTTCATGAATGCGGGTTTCGGGGGCGATAAATCGATCTGGATTAGTTTTATGTCTGGGATAATGCGTGTTTTCAGATTTTCATGCGGTTTTCTTTCGCATTATTCCACGCAAAATATGGTCGGTAATTTCGCACTCTCTGATATAAGCATCGTGCTCAAGCGGCCAAGTCGCAAGATTGACAATCATAGGTGTCCGGGTTCGAAACGCGGTCGGTCATTTTTACTTTTTTTTTTTGTATTTATTCGAGATTTTTTTTTAAAGAAAATTGTACCTTTGGCCAAAAACTTTGAGTGAAACTCGGTCGTCCAGGTACTTTATGTTTAAATGTAATTTGAAATGAGAAATGCTAAAAAAATCAACATATATAAATAATATTTACAAAACTAAAAATAAAACCCGACTACGCAGTTACTATAAAACATGTAGGTACATACTCGTATGTATGTCTCCGACTGCATAATACTATGTTCCTTCGTCAACTTGTTTCTATCTTTTTAATTAGCCTTTATGCAGTCGGGTGTTTTTTTTTTTTGTAAAATTTTTTTTTATTATACACTAGCATTGCCCGCGGCTCCGTCCGCGTTCAGATGATCAAAAACCAAATTCTTAGGTTTTACATATTAGTATACTCTTACATTGCAGTTTTTGTATTTTTTCTCAGAGATGAGATATTTTTCCGCGGTAAAGTGTATCCTTATATGTAGACCCGGATAACCAGCTATCATCCTACCAAATTTCATCAAAATCCCTCCAGTGGTTTTTCTGTGGTGCGGTAACAGACAGGCAGACAAACAAAAATTCTAAAAACTATAGATTCGGCCTCTGTATCGATAATAATGTTTATTTCAATAAGATTTTCCAAAAAATATTTGATGTACAGATTCGGCTTAATTACAATTTTATTATATGTATGTATAGATTGTTGGAGGCTTCGGACAAGTTTCCAAAGATTTACGCCACTCATTTGTGTATTTAAAAAAATATCATCGATATATACTCGTATATATATATATATATATATATATATATATATATATATATATATATATATATATATATATATGTATATATTAAAAGTATCGATGTGACCTTAACGTACTATACGGTTGGTTTATAGTAAAACCGATTTAAACAAAAGTAAGTAATAAAAAATAACAATAGGCCCTCTTCACACGGGAATATTTTTTTATGTAGTAACTAAAAGATTGTACAATTTTGAGCAATTAGAATTAACCGTTTTAATATACGAGGTGTTAGTTCCGGTCAGACGGTTGTGCGGTTGTGGGTCAAAGCGGTAGGTGCTGGTTCTATTCTTGAACGAAGCATGTAATAGTCTATTATATATATATATATATATATATATATATATATATATATATATATATATATATATATATATATATATATATATAACTAGCACATTTTTATAAATGGTTATTGCGAGTGTACCTTAGGAGATAGAGTCATGCTTGATATTGCGTGCGGACTTTTCTGTAGGCCTTGATAAAACATCCTTAGCCAGCGTCAAGCATGTAAATTTCTAAGGATTACTCGAACCAGTTGTTGTGTTTTCCCGTGGGATTGAAAGATTTTCCTGCAGTAAAAGGTATACTTAATGTGGACTCGGATAATAATTTATCGATACACAAATTTAGTTAAAATCGATTCTGTACTTTTTGCGTAAAATGCGCATATCGATTTCGTTAAGTTACTGTTTTATTATATTACAAGCGGCTCATCCCTGCTTCACTCGGGTTTGCCTCTAGGAAAACAAAAACAAACCTATCCCACGGGAACATTTAAAACGATAATATCCTGACAACAGCGCTACATACCAATCAACTATGGCTGAAAATCATCCATGTGACCCTTATGGGATCAAAAGTATACTAAAAAAGCTATCTAAATCGGACAAGTCGATAAATGCAAAAATTAAAAGATACCTACCAGTTTTTTATTTATTTTATTTTATATTATGTATATTTTTATGTATCTTTTTTTGGTAACAATTTCAAATAGGATACTTTTTACTGCGGGAGAATATCTCATCTCTGAGAAATCTATACTAATCGTTAAAACGTACCTAGAGAAGAAGCCAAGAGGAGCGGGGGTGAGTCGCTAGTATTAATTATATTTTAATAAGATTATACAGACATGTAAAATTTCTTTAAAGATTTAGTTAGTACTTTCTTCGATTTACGCGAATATTTGACATTTTAAATAAAACTATCTTTTCGGATTATTTCGCAGATTTATTTTGATTTTGGTTCCCGACGTTTCGAATGCTTTACAGCGATCATGGCCACGGGAGAGACTGAGGTTACAGACGTCTCAAACACATACTTGTTACAGACAGTGCCTGCCCACTATTTTACAAAAATGATTTCATAAATTCAAAAAATGACAATAAAATACCTTACAATAGGTATTTGTTGATTTTTCTTTCTAAACATTTTAATTTTTTTAATAAATATTATAATTAAATGTAGCAATATTATTTATTTAATTTTTGCTGTTATTATTATAAATATTACAATTATTATTATGTAAAAAGATTTAGGTAGGTAGGTATAGCATGATACACGAACATATAACCAAATTACGGTTCAATCTTCACACGATCGGGCGTGAGAGGGGACAGTTCAGTGAACATTTTGAAAATTCCATCAATGCAAGCCGGTTTTAAATCTTATAAATTGGAGTACACGTTGCCGCTAATTGCATGCAATGGTTTGGTTGTCCAGTGCATTTATAGCGCTATACTTTTGGTTTTTTAAAGGATTTCAAAATAACTAAAATATATCTTCTACTAGCGACTCACCCTCGGTTCGCTCCGCTTCGTAACTAGTTTGCTTCCCAATATAAACTTTCATCCCCATTTTCACCCCCTTAAGGTGTGATTTCCGGGATAAAAAGTAGCCTATGTCCTTTCCAGGGTCTCAAACTATCTTCATACCAAATTTCATCTAAATCGGTTCAGTAGATCCAGAGATTACCCCCTACAACCTTACAAACTCACAAACTTTACCTCTTTATAATACTCGTATCAGTATAGATGTTCAATTTGGGTGAATGTATTGTTTTTCTCTGTGTGCCTGTATGTGTGGGTGCGCGTGCACTTGTGTTCGTGTGTGTGCGGTATGCGTTTTTTAATGAAAAGATATTACAAGAGTAATCCGAAATATTCTTTTTCTAGACGCTATTTCTTCTCTATAATGATAAAGGAATCGAACCTGCGGCCTGCGATGTAGTACATATTAGACATGCCATACCACATGGTGTCACATCGGATTTCAATATATTTTTTAAACTAGCGACTAACTCTCGCTTCGCTCGGGTTTGTCTCTAGGTACGTTTTAACGGTTAGTATAGGATAGACTATATGTATATATGTATGTACATACATATGTAGGTATAGAAAAATAGGTAAGTAATAAAAAAATAAAAAAAATATATACATACCTTTACTTGAGAATTGATTGATTCCCCATACAAACTTCCACCTCCTTTTCGCTCCCTTAAGGGATGAATTCCGGTATAAAGTCTATCCTGTGTCCTCCCCAGGGTCTCAAACTATCTCCATAGCGCATCTAAATCTGTTACGGTTTAAGCGTGAAAAAGTAACAGACAGACAGACAGACTACTGGAGAGAGGTACTTTCGCATTTATAATATTACTAGCGTTTTCCTGCGGCTCCGCTCGCATAGTACATAATTCACCAACATATAATATACTAAAACCTTCTCCGAAACACGCTGCATCTTACGGTATGAGTATTATTCCGATCGGTTCAGTAGTTATCGCAGTATAACCGAACAAAAAAATCGGCTTTCCATTTATTAGTATAGATAGTATGGATTATAGCTATAATGTTATGTTTAAATTAATAATATATAGTATGTACGTTCTTTTTCTATATCTATTTCAAGGGCATATTTATGAACCAAATGCAAAATTATAGTCATAAATTACTATACTTATGCCCGATTTCACCAACGTCACCTAAGTTTAAGGGATCCCCTAAGCAATGGTTAGGGGGCTGTTAGGGGACAGTTTCTGTTTCACCGACAGTTAGGGGGCACATAAATATTAAAAGGCCCCCTAAATTTAGGAGCTCGAAATATGGGCTTAAAGACGATCGTAAAACAAAATTCTAATTTAGGGGCTAGTTTAGGGGACTTTTAAGCTAGGGATCCCATACGTAGGTAGTAGCTTATGAGTTGTTGGTGAAATCGGGCATTACTATCGCATAAAACAAAATATTTAGATGACACTGATTGAGAAACAATTCTATTAATAACAAAATAGCCATTGCCAATAGTTGCATTGATGCGCGACTAATTTAATTATATTACTAGCAACTCACCCTCGCTTCGCTCGGGTTCGTCCCTAGCTTGATTCCCCATACAAATTTTCATCCCCATTTTCACCCCCTTAAGGGATGATTTCCGGGATAAAAAGTATCCTATACCCTTTCCAGGGTCTCAAACTATATTCTTACTAAATTTCATCTAAATCGGTCCTGTAGATCCAGAGATTACCCCCTACAACGTCACAAACTCACAAACTTCTTTATAGTATTAGTATAGATACTTATGTTTTATTAAGTTGAAGCTGCGCACACGCATATTTTTTTACGTAACTCGGAATCTTCTTTTTAATGTCGCTGGGGAAACCTCTGTCAACATTATCATTTGACAGGGGACTGTGATTCTTACTCACAGATGGCGATTCCCAATTAATTAAATTAGAAGTTAGTATGTTTTAGATAGACTATATATTATACTCTCGCTCCGCTCGCGTTCGTCCCTTTTTACGTTTTAACGTTTAGTATAGATTTCTCAGAAATGAGATATTTTCCCGCGGTAAAAAGTATCCTATATGTTGACCCGGATAACCAGCTATCACCATACCAAATTTCATAAAAATCACTCCAGTGGTTTTTCCGTGATGCGGTAACAGACAGACAGACAGACAAAAATTCTAAAAATTGGTTTCCCAAGCAAGCGCGTTACCGCTGAGTTACCAGAGCTACAGAGTCATTATTTTGACAAAATTTACCTACATTTAATTTATACTAATATTATAAAGAGGTAAAGTTTGTGAGTTTGTGACGTTGTAGGGGGTAATCTCTGGATCTACTGAACCGATTAAGATGAAATTTGATAAAAGATAGTTTGAGATCCTAAGAAGGACATAGGATACTTTTTATCCCGGAAACCACCCCTTCAGGGGGTGAAAATGGGGATGAAAGTTTGTACGGGGAATCAATCTAGGGGCGAACCCGAGCGAAGCGAAGGTGAGTCGCTAGTTTTAAATAAATTGAATAACGATTCATTATAATCGATATTATAACAGCACATGATAGTATCGTATTATAATATAATACCCGAGTCGCTAGTGCCGCGCCGATATAATCGATAACTCAATTACTCTTAACGTGACTTCTTTAAGAAGATAAAAACCCGCAAAATTTTTGTTATCCCTACACGATGTAATAAAAATAAAAAAATAAATTAAAATAAAATAAAGGCACAGATTGCTAATTGCATTTAGAAATATACTGTCTGCATAATTTGTAAGTAAAATACTTATGTATTCCCAAAGTATATTTTTAACCGACTTCCTAAAAGGAGGAGGTTTTCAATTCGTCGGAATCTTTTTTTTTATGTATGTTCACCGATTACTCGAAGACGCCTGAACCGATTTGGAATTTGTTTTGTTTCAAGGGGTCTTTAAAGGTTCTTTTCTTCCCAGGTGGTCCCATATGAATTTTATCGAAATCGGTCGAGCGGTTTAAAAAAAATCAACAATAAATATATTTTTTAAATAAATTGTTTAATCGAATATGTTATTGAAAAACTTTCTTCTTACAAATTACCTGCTTATTACGTCTACACTAAAAATGAAAAAATAAAAATTTAAATAAAAAAACCGGCTTCCAGGCACTAAAATGTAAAAATAACTAAACGGGGGTTTTCGGACTTCAAAAATATCTGATTAGGTATCTAATTTAAATGAAAACCTCCGTTTATTTATTTATTTTTTAAAATTTTTAAATTTTTTGAATTCATTTTGTTAATTTGTATATAGGCTGTCTGTAACAACTATATACCTAATGCTTTTGAGACATCTAACACCTCAGTCTCTCCCGTGACCATGATTGCTGTAAAGCATTCAAAACGTCGGGAACCAGAAATCAAAATAAGCATCCGCGAAAAAATCCAGAAAGATTCTTTAATTTAAAATATGTACCTATGTATTTAAAGTTATATATGTGTAGTGTATCAACTATCTGGTATCCATAACACAAGCCTCGTAGCTTACCATGGAGCTAGATGGTGCTATGTATTAAAGTCCCAACATATTTATTTATAATCATTACCCCCCCGATCATGAAGGGTTGGAATATTTTTAAGTGTCAAAAGTGTCACGTGAATTGAAGATTGAGAATTTTTAACGGTTTTCTTATCTAGTGGTTGTCCTCCACTTTGTTTCTTTGCAATTATGAAATAATAAAATATGACCTCGCTTTAAAAAAGGCTCTGCAACGGAAACGTAGTTTATATTAAAAGTTAATTTTAAAGTAGTTAGATTTTTTTATTGATAACACTAAAACTCGTCAAATCTCGTCAATTCAACCATTTCTAACGTCCCACTGCTGGGCACGGGCCTTCCTTCAATACGAGGGGTATCAGGGCATAGTCCACCACGCCGGCCAAGTGCAGGCGGACTGAGCATTTCTGTCGAAAACTTGCTAGGTTCTGCATGCAGGTTTCTTCACGATGTTTTCCTTCACCGTGAGACAAGTGGTAATCATGTTGGAAACGATTCGCACATGAAAATATCAGAGGTGCGAGACCCGGGATTTGAACCCACTTCACTCGGTTTCCCAAGCGAGCGCGTTACCACTTCCTATTATGGACCAGCATAATAGCTAAAGATCAATCTGTAATATTAATTAATAACTCAGACAGGCAATTGTAGATAATTCAAAGTACATATTAAATATGTTGGGACATTAAGACACAGCACCATCTAGTTCCATGGGGAGCTACGAGGCCTGTGTTATGGATACCAGATAGTTGATACACTACACATATATAACTCTAAATACATACATACATATTATAAATATAAACACCCATGACTACAAGTACAAACATTCGTGCTCATCACACAAGTGAATGCCCCCAGCGGGACTCGAACCCGCGACCTCTGGCACAGTAAGTAGGGTCACAACAAACTGAGCCAAACGTGTCGTCAAATTAATGAAGCATAAAGCTATCATATATATGATTTGTAGCATTTCCAGGTGTGAGAAGCAAATTATTTTTGCTTACAATAGCTTTGACTGTAGGTCATTATATGTTCACGCAATTTGAACCTTTAAAGTGATAGAAATAGAATTCAGAATCCTATCACTCGTTCGAGGTCAACGTTTACTTAGCGTCCTTTTGAAGTTGCGTAATGTAGCTATAAATAGTATGAAATTATTAAATTTTCGCGCTAGAGTATATATTTTTGGATAACCGGATTTTTTGACAGTCTTTTAAGAGAATTTACAGTTACTTTACTAGTATTAATGCGAAAATATGTTTGTTTGTTTGTTTGTTTGTTTGTTTGTTTGTTTGTTTGTTTGTTTGTTTGTACGTGTTTAACACAGCAACTTTATAAATCTTTACCGGTGGGTAGGACTCTGTCAAGTCTGAGTAGAGTGACTGGATGGATACCACCCCCTTATCTATCTATATTATAAAACCTAAGTGCATAAACCGTAGGTGCTATGGGCGACAGGTACCGCTTTTCATTAGGTGGACTGTCCGCTCGTTTATCACTGAGCACCATAAAAAAATATCTCGTAGACATAAGACCAAAAGTTAAATAAGAAGAAGAAAGTTACATAAGACCAACTTGCAGCACAACTGCTCTTAAAGCTAGGATTCACTCTCAAAGTACTGTAGCTATGAAGGCTCGTTTATAAATAACTAGCAGATCCTGCTGCTTCGCTCGCGCTAAAACTACAGAAAATTCGTAATAATAGTGGTGTCATAAAAAATTTTATCCCTTCTTATACCCTTTTAGGAGTTGAATTTTAGAAAACGCTGAATTACGTTACTCATTATTTTTTCCATACTCAATTCATACGAAATTTCATGCAAATATGTCCAAGGAATGAAAAGTTTCATACAAACTTTTATCCCCTATTTAACCCCCCTGGGGGTTGAGTTTTGAAAAATCCTTCCTTAGTGGATGCCTTCGTCATATGAGGAATACGCGTGCGAAATGTCAATTTTCTAGTCTTAAGGGTTTAGGCCTGTGCGTTGATACATCAGTCAATCACTTTTGCCTTTTATATACAAATATAGAAGATATAATTCCACTTAATTCTCAAATTTTAACGTGAGCTTATAACCATAAAAAAAAAAACAAAAAAAAAAAACTTAAAATGTAACCGTAACTCAAAAGTCATGGACAAAAATGTGTAGTGTTTGTATACTCACTTTAACACCTCCAGGTAAATTTCTAAGAAATCTATTGTTAACTGACACGCCGGCGTGTCCGCGGTCGTGGAGGGGTTAAAAAAAACTCTCATTGTATCAAAGTTTATATTCGTAAAACTTAATCGTGCTAGTTAAACTTGACGTGCAAGTTTAATGTTTTGACCCGATTTCAAAAACAGGGGATACCAAATCGTGACTTTTCAAATCTATTTTTTTTTCGAATGGGACCCCTAGTTCCAAAGATTAGCACGTGCAGACATACAAATAAACTCTTTAGCTGTATTTGTTATGCTATATTCATTAAGGCATTTTAACATAACTCTGCCGTTCAAAAGCAGTCAATATGTCATCGCTTTTTTTAGTTCATATAGACTTTTTTGCTAAAACACATACACCTCCATACGTGCTATCATATGTAGTTACGTTTCAACGTTTAGTATAGATTTCTCAGAGATGAGATATTCTCCCGCAGTAAAAAGTCCTATTTGTTGACCCGGATACTCTGCTATCATCACACCAAATTTCATCAAAATCTGTCCAGTGGTTTTCTCGTAATACATTCCCAGGCAGAATGACAGACAAAAATTCAAAAACCATAGATTGGGCGTCTGTATCGATAATAATGTCTATTTCAAAGAGATTTTCCAAAAAAATATTTAATTTACAGATTCGGCTCTGTTACAATTTTATTATATGTATAGTTTATTTATTAGCGTTAGTTTTCGATATATTTTACTCCGTATACTGCGGATTCTTATCCCAATCCATCTCCAATAACAATTGTGGAATTTGACCACTCTGCGAACAGTAGTTTATTTAAAAAGGGGTACAATTTTTTTTTCTTCAGGCATTAATACGTAGATTTAAAAGCAGTAGTGTTCTGAAAGAATGGATATGGAGAAGCTACAAAAATGCCCTCTCCAATCAGTAGTCATACAAAATAATTATTTAATTAAAAGCCGTTAATGAGAGCTTTTCGTAATTCGAATATTACAACACGTGACAAGTAAAAACTTTTGAGTACACTCATTAAAAATTAAAATGTTAAATAATATACAAAATGGGATTTATTGTAATTAAGTAAATGTTTTTGTACTGGTTTCCTTCAAACGGACCGCCTTGAAATAAAATTATAGGTCTTTTTTCCCATTTTTTAGGGTTCCGTAGCCATAAAATGGAACCCTTAAATATATAAATAAATATGTTGGGACATTAACACACAGTACCATCTAGTTCCATGATAAGCTACGAGGCCTGTGTTATGGATACCAGATAGTTAATATACTACGCATATATAACTTTTAAAAACATACATATTATAAATATAAACACCCATGACTGGAGTACAAACATTCGTGCTCATTACACAAATGAATGCCCCCAGCGGGACTCGAACCCGCGACCGCTGGCGCACCAAGTAGGGTCACTACAAACTGAGCCAAACGTGTCGTCCTTGTTTTGTGATTTTGACACGGTCATTTACCTACATGTGAAAAAGGGGTACACATAAGGTGCTTGTTGATTTTTTGGATAGGGTTGGTATTTGAATTTTTTAAATGCTCCAAAAGTCTTAACTCTTACCAATTTTTTCATCTCATTTGATGGTATGGAACCCTCGTGGGTATGTCAGACTCGCACTTGTTCGATTTTAATACTTAATTTCGGATTAATATATGATATACGTTTGAACGTTTAGTGTGGATTTCTCAGAGTTGAGATATTTCCCTCAATAAAAAGTATCCTATATACTAGACCCGGATAACCAGCTACCATCGTACCAAATTTCATCAAAATCCGTCCAGTGGGTTTCTCGTGATGCGTTCCCAGACAGACAGACCAACAAAAAAACTAAAAACTATAGATTCGACCACGGTATTGATAATAATGACTATTTTAATAAGAGTTTCAAAAAAAAAAAATTTAATGTACAGATTCGACTCAGTTAAAATATTATCATATGATATCTTATATATTCGATAAACTTTATTTCTGCAACATCTCTTAAAAACCTCTTCTATTACTACCCTTATATTTAAAGAGAAATATTATTTTTATAAGTAAATAAATAAATAAATATGTTGGGACATTAGCACACAGCGCCATCTAGTTCCATGATAAGATACGAGGCTTGTGTTATGGATACTAGATAGTTGATACACTACACATATATAACTTTAAATACATACATTTTATAAATATAAAAACCCATGACTGGAGTACAAACATTCGTCATCACACAATTGAATGCCCCCAGCGGGACTCGAACCCGCGACCGCTGGCACAGCAAGTAGGGTCACTGCAAACTGAGCCAAACGTGTCGTCAACAGCTACTGTTGAACACTGCGCCAGCCCTTCTGAGCAGATGGTAGCTGTAACAATACATTTAATTTTAATGTAATAAATGACATTTTAATTGTGCTTGTAAAAGTTTATTAAATGTAAATATTTTCATTTGATTTAGAGAACATGACATCTATACATATAATAAAATTCTAACTAAGCCGAATCTGTACATTAAATATTTTTTGGAAAATCTTATTGAAATAGACATTATTATCGATACAGAGGCCGAATATATAGTTTGTAGAATTTTTGTCTGTCTGTCTGTCTGTCTGTCACCGCATGACGGATAAACCACTGGACGGATTTTGATGAAATTTGGTATATTGATAGCTGGTTATCCGGTTCAACATATAGGATACTTTTTATTGCGGGAAATTTCTCATTTCTGAGAAAAAACACAAAAACTGCAATTTAAGAGTATACTAATCTGTAAAACCTAAAAATTTGGTTTCTGGTCATCCGAACGCAGGCGACAATGCTAGTATATATATATATATATATATATATATATATATATATATATATATACCTAACTGAGTCGAAGCTGTACATTAAATATTTTTTGGAAAATCCTATTGAAATAGTCATTATTATCGATACGGAGGCCGAATGTATAGTTTTTAGAATTTCTGTCTGTCTGGGGACGCATCACAAGAAAACCACTGGACGGATTTTGATTAAATTTGGTACGATGATAGCTGGTGGTGGATGATAGGTATGGTTATCCGGGTCAACATATTGGAAAATATCTCATCTCTGAGAAATCTATACTAAACGTAAGTAGGGACGAACCCGAGCGGAGCGAGGGCGAGTCGCTAGTATCCAATATCACGTTTTCAACCGACTTCAAAAAGGAGGAGGTTCTCAATTCGATTGTATGTTTTTTTTTTTTTTTTTTTTTTTTTTTTTTTTTTTTTTTTTTTTTTTTTTTTTATGTTGGACTTACCTCCGAACTCCGTCTTTATTAACGATTTGGACAATTTTTTGTTTTGTTTGAAAGGGTATACTTCCAGATGGTCCCATTTAAATTTCAAAAAAAAATACCACCCTAAGGGTATTGAAAAACAACTAATGATGAATTTAACCTACTTCTAATTGTTCATATTGACTTGAAAATTTTGCAAGTATTTTCTATTTCCGTTGATAGTACAGTGGTTCGGTGTTGTTGACCTGATCTGATGGCAAGGCCAGAAGGTGGAATAGGTAAGAAAATCTTCAACGGCTAATAGTAGATACTTTAAGTTTGGGCTTATTTTGTTTGATTGAGAAGCCTACACGTAAGAATCCTTACTTTGCTACTATTGTCTACACTAAAAAGGGAAAAATAAAACTTTTTAAACAAAAAAAAATAAAAAACCGACTTCAAACAAAAGCACTAAAAAGTGAAAAATAACTGATTGGTAGTTTTCATTTACTATACATACCTAATCAAATATTTTTCGAAAGTCGGTGTGCTTTGCTTTGTATGGGCTGGGACCGATTTCAAGAAATATTTATTAGGTATGTATTTAATAGGTAGGCTTTAATTACTTAGCCAAAGCACACCGACTTCGAAAATATTGATTAGGTATGTATAGTAAATGAAAACTACCAATCAGTTATTGTTTCACTTTTAGTGCTTTTGTTTGAAGTTCGGTTTTTATTTTTTGTTAAAAGTTTTTTTCCCGCTAAAAACTCATATTTGTCTCTATATACGTACCGCCGAAATATTCCAACAGAATTTTAATTAAATAGCTATATTTTTAAGTGAATTGGACTTGACAGCAAATGAAGGAAAGTCATTAAACACTTTTTGTAACAATGTGACAATTTTAACGAATGCCCCCCGCTGATCTGTATTTATAATTAAGTGTATTGAAATCACGAATATTACTGTTGTGTAAGCGTTAATCAGGTGTAGGTTCGATTCTCGCTTGAGGAAAATTTTCTATATATTTTTTATATGGTCCAGCGGCTAGCATGTACGGGTTAACATCATTAGGTCCTAGGTTCGAGTGTTGATGTTAAGAAATCCTTAGTAATAGCTCGGAGATGGGCAGTTGGCAGTGTTTCACCCCTGTTTCGAGACAGAGCACGTATGCCGTAAGATAGGTAAGACACGTAAGGTATAAAATAACAAGTTACTCGTCTAGTTTTTTAGGTGATTAATTTCTTAGATTTTGTACAGGATCACATTTAAGATATAACCTTATTATATAAACTTGCATTGCCCGCGTCTCCGCCCGCGTTCAGATGATCAAAAACCAAATTCTTAGGTTTACATATTAGTATACTCTTACATTGCAGTTTTTGTATTTTTTCTCAGAAATGAGATATTTTCCCGCGGTAAAAAGTATCCTATATGTTGACCCGGATAATCAGCTAACAACAACTATAAGTTCTGTTACGCGAAAGAAGTACACTAACTTCGTACGTGCGTACATATGTACACACACACGTTTTTTTTAATATGTAACTATGGTTATTTCTTAACCAAACGCCTTTTTTTATGTTGGGAAATGCATTTAGGCTTAGGTATTAGTGGCGATGGGTGAAATTTTAGCAGAGGTAAAGCGTTCCAAAAATATACAATTTTTATATACGTTTTAATGCAGAAAGAAGTAAAGCTATTATATATATTATATATATATATATATATATATATATATATATATATATATATACATATATATATATATATAATATCTATATATATATATATATATAACCAAAAGAATATTTATACATTTTTTAAAAAATTGAAATGTATGTAAAATTATAGCAAAAATAATTTTAAGGTAAGAAGTCCCTTGTATGGATGCTTCGCCACTCCTAGGCATACCAACGTGTATATAAAACATATATATATATATATATATATATATATATATATATATATATATATATATATATATATATATATATATATATATATATATCATGGTTTGTGTGTGAATGACCGTTCTAACATTCAATCATGACCACACCTATCCAATAGAATAACATAGAAGGTTACGTCAGTTCAATACTGATAATGATCTTATTGAAATTATACAGCTTTTATTAGCCAACGCGGTTAGTTTTGAAGAATTGCACGTGCAATTTTCCCACAAGTACCTATGCGTATTTCCGACCGTCATCTGAAATATTTCCCATGACATGATGGTGAAATTTGGTTTTTATTGATTTACTAGCATTGCCCGCGGCCCCGCCCGCGTTTAGATGACCAAAAACTAAATTCTTAGGTTTTACATAGGTATTAGTATATACTCTTACATTGCAGTTTTTGTATTTTTTCTCAAAAATGAGATATTTTCCCGCGGTAAAAATTATCCTATATGTTGACCCGGATAACCAGCTATCACCATACCAAATTTCATCAAAATCCCTCCAGTGGATTTTCTGTGATGCGGTAACAGACAGGCAGACAGACAGTAGACAATAATTCTAAAAACTAGATTCGGCCTCTGTATCGATAATAATGTTTATTTCAAAAAAAATTCCAAAAAAATATTTAATGTACTGATTCGGCTTGCTTACAATGTTATTATATCTATAGATATTAACTAGCGACTCATCCTCGATTCGCTGGCATTCGTCCCTAGGTAATTCTGTAAATTGACATTAACTTTTTTATTTATGAACCGATTGAAATAAAACAAATACTAAATGTTAAGTGAAGCTTACCACAACACATTAGTGAAAACCGCACCCAAAACGGTTAAGCCGTTTCTGAGATTAGCTGACAAACGCACAGAAACACAGGCAAAAATTCTAAAAATCATTGTTTTGGCTTGTATTGCGTTAATAAATACCACCCAATAATAGTTTTTCTCAATTATCTTCAAAGTACAGACAGCGATTAGTTATATTTTTTTATAACACTTTATTGCGCAAGAAAACAGTACAGTAAGATAAAAAAATATTATACAATTAAAGAGACGTGCAAAGGCGGCCTTATCACTAAAAGTGATCTCTTACAGGCAACCGCTAGAAAAGGATATAAGAAAATAAATGAGCTGAAAGGTGCATAAAGTGCAAATCATTAAAACTTAATATTAATAAACATACATAAAAATTTACATAAATTTTATTATATGTATAGATGTAGATTTGTGTTACATTAAAAAAAAAACACTTAAGTACCGAAAATATCGATTTCAAAAATAAAATCTGCGATTGATTTGTACGTACCAATAAAACCTTGTGCACATGTAACGTAATTAACAACAAGTCTTATATCAATCGTTTGTTATCTCTTTGTATTTTAATTCGAATCGAAGTTGAATTAAACGTGCAGTTTACAGTTAAGATTACTTATTTTGGTGATTTTAAATATATAGGTACACATATATTATTTATATTAAAGTGTAAAAAAATGCTAAAGTTTGTTTGTGTGTATGTTTGTTACTCTTTCAACGGTAAAAGGGGTGGATGGATTTGTATGAAAAATGCTTAAACACGTATTTATTTATAGGTATTGAAGAGCATTAATATCAAGTTGCAAGTAATTCTGATCATAAATATTTTTTTGGGTTGTATTATTACGTGTTTTCCCGTGGGAAAGACATAATCTCTCGCGGTAAAAAGTAGCCTATGTCGCTCTCCAGCCCTCCAACTATCTCCACACAAAAAATCACGCCAATCCGTCATTCCGTTCCAACGTGAAAAAAGGACAAACAAACACACTTTCACACTTATAATATTAGTATGGATACAAGTTACGCGTGAAAAACGTAACCCTTTCTTTGCAGTCGGATATCTAAAAGTAAAAATAACGAAAATGCGAAAAACCTCGCCGTAAAACATAAATCGGTTACTTTTAATCTATACATATAATAAAATTGTTACTAAGTCGAATCTGTACATTAAATATTTTTTGGGAAATCTTATTGAAATAGACATTATTATCGATACAGAGGCCGAATCTATAGTTTTAGAATTTTTGTCTGTCTGTCTGTCTGTTACCGCATCACGGAAAACCCACTGGAGGGATTTTGATGAAATTTAGTATGATGATAGCTGGTTATCCTGGTCAACATATAGGATACTTTTTACCGCGGGGAAAATATGTCATTTTAAAAAAAAATACAAAACTGCATTGTAAGAGTATACTAACATGTAAAACCTAAGAGTTTGTTTTTTGGTCATCTGAACGCGGGCGGAGCCGCGGGCAGTGCTAGTTACTCTATAAGTTAGCTATAATATAAAATCAAAAATGTAAAGCAAATTTATTTATAGACCCTGTGTCTTTTTGACACCACGAATATGCTTTTTTTTTAATTATCTTTGGGGCTGTTTAAAATGCTTTTTTTCGCGACTAAATTGCCATAAATGGCATGCTTTTAACGTTTAAATCTTAATATCTGTGATAGTATTTTATTCGTGAGACCTAATTAAGGTTTTTTTATTAGGTTCGGCGGAAACGGTTGATGTTGGGCTCAAGTTTTTTTACCGAAACCGAAAAGGAAGGTTCTTTTTGGGCTAATTTTATACGTGTATACGTTACGTGATATCGTCGTGCTCGTCTATAATTTAAAGTAGAAGTTAATAAGATTCGACAGTTATAAATAATGTTATGTGATATGTATCTTAAATTGTTTTAAAATAATATATAATTATTAATCTTTTAATATTATAATATAAAAATGAATCGCTGAATGTGTTGGTAAGCGCAAATCTCGAGAGCAGCTGAACCGATGTCGCTAATTCTTTTTTTAGAATATTCCTTGAAATACGAGGATGGTTCTTACGGAGAGAAAAATTTAAAAAATTGCCTGAAAAAGTCTAAAAACGACACTTTTCTATACTCCCATACAAAAGATTCGCAATAATACTTAAAAGTCAATTTGAACTTTACTACCATACCATAAAGTTTAAGTGTTAGTGGAGAGGTTCCGGGAAGGCGAAACAATTGAGTGACGTTAGAATCGTATAAATATTAATGTCAATATTTGTTAATATTATTAACAAAAAAAAAAATTATATGGTTATCGCTGGCTAATATCTATTTATATCTATTTAAAACGTACCTAGCGACGAACTCGAGCGAAGCGAGCGTGAGCCGTTAGTATATACTAATATTATAAAGAGGTAAAGTTTGTGACGTTGTAGGGGGTAATCTCTGGATCTACTGAACCGATTTAGATGAAATTTGTTAAGAAGATAGTTTGAGACCCTGGGAAGGACATAGGATACTTTTTATCCCGGAAATCATCCCTTAAGGGGGAGAAAATTGGGACGAAAGTTTGTATGGGTATCAAAATTAATTAATATTTTTAATTTTCTTTATGGTTAATAATAATAATAGCAACACTTAGTAATATAATTAATTAATAATGTTTAAAAAATTGTAATAATTATAATAATAGTAGCTATATATATAAAATTATATCAATAAATTTGCCATATGTTATTATACGTAATAATTATTAAAAAAAATTAAAATGTTTAGAATTAAAATGTGTGCTTTAATTTGCATCGGCTAGTATCAACTTGGCAAACATCTGATTAGGTATCTATTCTAAATGAAAACCCCCGTTTAGTTATTTTTTACTTTTCAGTGCCTGGAAGCCAATCGGTTTTTATTTTATTTTTCAAGTTTTTATTTTTTTTAGACGTAGGTAATAAGCAAGTAATTTATAAGAAGATTTTTTTTATTCGATCAAGCCATTTATTTAATAAAATATATTTAGATTTCGATAAAATTTAATTGGGACCACCTGGAAAGTATAGCCTTTGAAAGAAAAAAAAGGATTTCCAAATCGGTTCAGGCGTCTTCGAGTAATCGGTGAACATACATTAAAAAAAAATTGCGACGAATTGAAAACCTCCTCCTTTTTGAAGAAGTCGGTTGAAAATTGTAGGTATGCAGTCTTGTTACAACAAGTATAATGACTTTTGAGACGTCTATAACCTTACAGTCCATTCAAATAAGGCCTGAAATCAAAATTTGAACCTCAACTTTGCATTTTTGGTATGAT